>PDGT01000019.1:3039459-3132852 GCA_003671415.1 Megathymus violae
GGGGGGGGGATAGAACGGAACCCTACATCAACCGATTCCGACTCGAACTTGATCGGTTTTATATAGTGATACGGGTTTGTTAATCCTGAACATAAAACAGATAACAAAGAAGATTTTTACTTAGTAAATCCAGAAGTATTATCGTCAGAAATGTTCAACAGCCAGTTTAATTTAAACTTTAATATTCTAATAATATTCATAAAAAACGAACTGTATAATGGCATTTAATGGTAGACTTCAATAACCTGTGCAAGTATAACCCTTAGACCTTCAAAATAATACTATAGGAGGTGTATTCATATTTCTGCGTTTCAGTGAACAAAGATAGATTACACATTTGTGTACATTAAATCAATACACCGCTCAGAGGATCTGGAAAGTAAAGATAAGTAAGTTCAGACAAAGGTAAGATTAACACTACTAAGTGAAAGGTATTGAAATCGGTCGTAAGTCTAACATCAAATATCGGATTCAAAATAAAGTTTAATTTTAATGAAAAGTTTGAAAGGTGTTAAGTAATTGTTTAGTTCGATCAATGAAATCACTTAATTTTCAAAATTCCAGGTGGCAAGAAAGCTTTTAATTACACATGATTGAAAGCTGTAAACTGACGGCCCGTAGTCCAAGTTACTCTTTGCCTACCATGCGAAGCGTGCCGGGATCCATTCCCGGTCGAAACAAACATTTATATTGCCGATAAATGCTTATTCTGGGGTCGTTCGTCTTTCTCGTACTCGTATGTGCCAAACGCAAGGCAAGGAATTCTAGTGTGAGTGTGTGGGCGTTTATTTGATTATTAAATACTATTTACATACATTTTTTTACTTGAAATTAAAATAGTACTTACTTGGATTACAAAATTATTGCAGTAATAATGCTCTGTTACATGTGTAGCACAAACATTTTCATGTTCTCTGCAAAGGGCAAAAGATCAGTACCACTTCACTTTCAAAAGAGATTTTTGAATAACCTTGTATATAATAATACATGTATTCCTATTTATAAGCTATGTGAGTCAGACGGGCGTGTGCCAAGTTTATAACGCAGTTACCATGCTGAAAGCAGTATGAACAGGGCATTGGCTGATTTACACCTGCTGGCATTTAACCGGTTACTTGTCTATAGATTGTGTAGCTAAATTAATACTGAAATAAAATATTTCCATAACTAAATAAGTAGAAAATTACATGGCAAAAAAAAGGCAATCTACTCTATTTGAAGGTAATGCACAATGACCAATGGTAATCTGTAACCAATTTAAAACCGTACAATCGTAGTTGACAATGGTCACAGATGTATTGTTGTTATCATTATCATCCGCCTTATTTAAAAATGTTGTCTACTTTAAAGCAATTTAAACCGAAAGGAGATTGTTTAAAATTATTTATTTTATATTATTTATACCGTACTTTTATCATATTTAGGTACATCTTTCATCGATAAATTGTTTACTCGATTAGCAGACATAAACCATATACTTAGATATAATTTATTGCGAAATTATAGTTTTTTTAATCATTACCTTATTATATTGTATTCTACTTACATTTATATTCAAATTATTTTAAACTTAAAACTTTTTAAAAATCTTCACTAAAGAAATAATAATCACACTTAAATTTTTATATGTTTTGTTGTCTTGGTAAATAAGTATCGTTGAAAAAGACGCCATCTCATGCATTGCCTTACAAAATTGTGTAAAGGTGTAGAAAGTGCCAGATGTAAATAAAACGAGCGTAGTAAATTGGTAAATCAAAAGGCGCTTAAGAGACTCGCAATCTTTATACTGTCATACTATCATCGTACAATCATATAGACACTTGAGACATGTGAACGGGGCATAAAGCCATGTGAATCCAGGTTACATAGTAAGTACAGGTGAGTCGGTCGGAACTAACTCTCAAACACGCTAACCAGCAAACTTATTGTTTGTTACTCTGTGCAGAATTATGTGAATTTGGCTGCAAAGTTATCAGTGTCAAAAATTTTTTGTCGCTAAAACAAAATTTTCAGTTGGATAAATACATGAATTTTATTCACAGCAAGTACATATATGCCTCCATAATTAATAAATATACATAACTTACGTTAATAACCTTATAAAGAAACTTTATTTATACAATGCAAATTTATATGGAAAAGCGTAGTTTTATTCATTCTGGCGCTTTAAGTGCACAAATTATAGCAACATCACCTCATCAACGCCGTTTTTACGCTACGACATGTTGTGATTGTGGCACGTGTTACGAGCTTTATGTGTATCAATCGTTCGCAATGATACCCAGCATTCGTCATGAGGGTCGAGAGTAATTGAGTGACAAAGTGTCTGTGAGGTTGCTTCATAAATATTTCGTGTACATTCGTAGCATATACATTCATGGACGTTAATTACGACCGGTTCAGCTTTATGACGGAACGCTTTTACGCTAAATTGAAAACAACTCATGGTTTATTCACTACGTGAAGCCTATCACCCCCAATCTGGAAAGATCTCACCGATGTCTCTCGCCAATGCCAACACGTACACAATTGTATGTCGTCTTCCAAACATGAGAGGTCAAGTTACAATGGTTGTATTTCTATCAGTTTGACTACAGTCGGATACATCTATATATATGGGACTTTGGTTAGTTGTTTAATTCTCAGTGTTTCGAAAATTATTTGGAATTAATTGTACTCTTTTAATCATTTACTTGATTTTATAGGATCCCCAGTGTCACGATAGAACATATGATCTGTACACAAACTTAACAACAATCACATCAGAGTACATCAGTTATTCTTTATAACGCTATCTAATGTGATTTAGTAATTTCAGAGTCATAGTAATTCTCTCGAGGAACTCTCTATATTCGGTCATCGGCGCAGGAGTGACGCTACGTACGGAAGCGTGATTCGAACCGGCGTACCTGGTTTAGTGCGATTAGAACCGACGGTGTAGTGTTGTCGCGGTCAAAGCCTTCTTTTACATTTACCTAATTTACATAATAACTTCAAAGATACACCCTCCATATAATCAAAGGTGCGTAAGACGTTATACAGGGTTGTTCATTTACAGTAGTCCAATTATTTTTTATCTAGACAGCTCTGACTTATCGTTCAGAAAAGAGTTTAGGTGAGCAAACACGTAAGGTTCAGTATTTATGATTTTATTTCTAAATTTTAAGAATATCACATTTCATTACACCAAAACTAATCTGGTATGAAAATTATTCGATGAAATCAAATTAAACTTGCTATAGACGTAAACTAGTTATGTATCTATATACCTTGCAGTAAGCTATTCTCGTGCAATTTTAAGGCTACATTTTTTCTTTTACATTTTCGAAAAAAGATAAAATTTTCAAAAATGTACAGGAAAAAAACTTATTTCCAAAGTTTTGCTCATGCTTCTAAAAGTTACATAAACTTATAGTAAATTGTTCCACGAAAAATATAGTTGTCCTAATATTGTAACATCTTTAAATACAACACTTGTGTATTAACATAATAAATTACTAAATCTAGGAGCTGTATTCTAGAAATTTGTAATTATTAAAGTTGCAACTAAATCGATTTAACGAAAACCTAATAATAAATTTGTCCTTCGGCTAAACTCGGCGCCGTATTTATACTCATAAATCGTAAATATGTTTCTAACTCGGGCGAAACTAGTTGCGTCGGTAATAATTACGTATAATAAAAACTAATACAAACTAATAGGATCTATCAATTTAGTTATGGACCTTTGAAAGTATGTAGCCTGCCTGCCAACTAGAGTTGCCAGATGCTCCGATTTGTGAGGGACGTCTCGATTTTTAATGTTTGTAGACATAACAATCTATCTTAATTTATTAATTAATTTTAAACTGTTTGTCACCCCCAAATTCAGTTTCTTAGTTTGATATACATCCAATTTAATTAGGGATTCTAGAATCTATTAGACCAAAATCGCTGATTATTATGCAGTGACCCCACTGACAAGCATTATGGTTGAAAATATTTACCTTAACTTTTCAATCACTAATTATAGTTAATTAGTTTAACCATTATTGTTAATTAGTTTAACCATAACATTTACTGTTATTATTGAATAAGTATTAATTAATCTATTTTACAACAATCCATAAGCACACTGCGTAAAATGTACCTTTTGACTTGCTTTAGCACTTTCCTTCTTCCCACAAAGGAAACATGCGTTTATAATAAATTATGAATCCGCCCTCGCCTTACTTTGGAAAATTTAACGGGAACAGATCAGGGATGAAAAACATTCTAATTTAGGCGTCGTTACAATTTTATTATAAGTTTGAGTTTAGGTACGTTTTTATTTATTTTAAGTTTATTTTATTTATAAGGTAATACGAGTCATCATAATAGAGTCTACCACTGTACACCGTAACGTACGTACTCCTATTGTTGCAAAGAAGATAAACAAAGAAATAATAAACACACACACTGAGTAATATCTATTTACTTTAATAATATTTAACCGTAAATTGAGCTGTAATTAAGTACGACATTTGAAAACACGGTGATCATACTGTTTCATGGTGAAACGAGCTCCACAATAGACTGAAATATAGTAGTATCGTCTGCCTTGTCAGTAATTAAAACAACAATAAATTACCAGAATTTTATCGACTGTTAATATTGCTCAATACATTTCGTACAAAAAATTGGGAGTCCATTAGCGATGTCATTCAATTGCGATTACTCAATTCATTTTGCTTCCTGAATATTTTATTGGGATCATAAAAAGAGTTTTAGTCGAACGTCGTCCGTTGATGTGTCAATTACGATCTATTCGCGATACAGCGCGTCCGAAAACGTAATGAAAAGGCCTTGTTATTTTCACTCACTTAATTGGTTCAACGATTGATTGGTATTCCTTGCCAGTTAGAAATTGGGATTTTGGATCTCGCTGAACGATATTTGTTAACTTTTTGTGACACTAAATTTTTGTATTTGAATTGATGGCTTCCGTGAAATGAATTATCAATAAAATATTTGAGTTTCAAAATGATGACCCTAATATTTTTGATTGAATATTCTTACTAGTACATTCTGTACATACGAATTTAATTAAGTTATAATCATTGAATATTGAAATAATAATTTAATACTTCACAGCCGAACGTAATTTTTTAATTGAATTTATTACAGTACGAGATCACACAGCTCGGCGACATGAATGTTGTCAGTGTCCCAAGACGTCTAACAAATTTGTCTCTGGGTCTACCTAGATTTATATATATGTTAATATACAATATATGTTAATTTTTCATGAATAAATGCTTTCAAAACAAATTAATCCTTAATTGTTAACCGAATTCCTTCATATCGGGTAACAATATATGATCAAGAAATAGATAATTCTTATCTAGAAAATTATCATAGATATCTCGAAAACAAAGAGTAACTTACCCTACTTTATAATGATTCGGACCAATAATCCATATCGAATCAACGATTGGCATAGGCCATTGTGATTTTTTCCAAAGAGGAAATATCTAGTCATGCTATCAATCAAACCCAAACGCCGTTCGCCAATAGTTCGCTGGTCACCAGTAACCTTGCAAGCCATGTACATGCAAACACACTTAGATGTAGAACGCTAAGTGAAAATCTATACTTCGAAGATCAAGGTGTCAAAGTTTCTTTGCTCGTTTGTTATTTATTCGCGTTAGATAAAGGTTGGGTGTAGCCTATTAAAAGAAAACTGGGACGTGTTTCAACATTTTATTCTAGTTGGAGTTGGTATAGAGATTAAGGGATCAACACGAATAGGAGTCGAAACTACCTCAAATTAAGTTCATATTTCGTATAGTATAGCGGTCATCTTTTCATAATAGCCAGCAAGTAAACACATGAATTACTTCATGGTAATTAATCAGAGCCTAACACGTACACTATAACACTGTGAGCGTCTGAAATACTGTGCCCCGAATATGAAAAAAACGGTGAACTTGCTTGTTACCTCTACTCTTATCATTGTAATGGAAGACCAGGGGATCACTTCCTCAAGCTGTGACATAAATAACACTAGCCTAGAATCTCTAACTACATCTGACATTACTAAATCATGTCGCGTCGTGTGTACGTTCTAAAATAAAATAAATTCAGTTCACATACACACACATACAATTCAACACCTGAACTAAATCCTCTATTTAAACGGTGGAATTTAGAGAAAAATCACGTTGATTAATATGTGAGTGCTCACGTCCGATGACTGAGCAATTGAGCGGAGTGCACTACGTGGATTAAAATGAGTTTGTCGAGAGCGCGACTGGATGCGCGCTGATGGATCAAATCGAAACATTACTGGTTCTGCACTCAACTGTATTAAATAAAATACTTGTAATAAATGTATAATATTCATAAAATATACTTATACAGTAGCCCAAAACGAGTATCTACCCTCCGTAGCTGTATATATAACTACAATCTTATCTTTCTCGGATTAATAACATGTCTTTGAAATCAGTTCTTAGAAAAAATAACATTATTACTTTCTATGCTTATGCTAAAGGACTAGCTTAAAAAGGAACTGAAGTTTGAATACATGTCATGGGGATACAGTGGCTACTTATAAGTGGATGTCTCTGGCAGAGTCCATAACAATAGATTGTAATTTTTATTTTATATAACAAAATAAATAACGTACTTACCTCTGCGAAAAGAGCTTATTAAATTAAAATGAAAATTCAAACCAAAAGAACAAAAACCAATCAAGTCCGAATAGAAATCAGGTTGTTATAGGGTTTCGTATTGTAAAAATATCTTATGTACCAAATCTGAGAACCAACGATAGGTTTTTTCGGTGCGCCTATATTCTCTATGTTTCCACAATATTTTTGAGTCAGAAATATTAGAGATAAAGAAAGAGGATAAAATTAAAATTTCGTGCATTTTCTTATCGTTCTTTAAACTATATCCACTTTAAAATTATGATTGAAAATATTTGTGTATCTCAATAGGAGAACATTGATTTGCTAGTTAAATTTGAACTTGCCTCCAAAGGTGATTTCCACAATCAGAATTAGTTTAATTAGTACGTGATTGGGTCACCAAACTCTAAACATGTACACAATTTAAAGTTCCCGTTCGGTACAATACTAGAAATCAGAATGTAACAAGTTAATATATATTCTGTCTATAATCTATACCTGTATAAGAATATGCTCTGTTTTTTTTTTTATTTATTAAACAATTTCGCTCTAAATAAAATGTGAGCGAGCGTGTGTTATGTGTGCACTGATTAATATTTTTATACAAATTAAAAATTTATTTTATAGCGACAATTGATATTAATTGCCGTATTTTATGTTACCGAAGCGAAACAACGTCAAAATAATAAAATTAATGAAATAAAGATGTTTCGATTATCAGCATGTCACGCCTGCTATTTGACAGCTATATTAAGAAAGAAAATTTGTTTGTCTATATATGTACATATATAAAAATGAATGTTTGTCTGTATGTCCTTTATAGAATCGTAAACTATGCATTTGATCATGTGATGATCTTTAGCAAAGTTGTTGTGCACGGGCCCACGAAGGTTTCTGAGTTGGTGCGATCCATTTTCGACAGATGGCGCCACTGTTTAATTTAGTTGGTGGCGTAGCAACGCGCGCAGGGTACAGCTGGTGTATGATAAATTCAAAAACACTACTTTATAGACTATTTTATTATAAATATATGTAACTCAGCTAAAAGTTAACGTTCACACATTCACACGCTTGCGACTAGCATGGACTTACACAAATAAGACATCACACACACCCATGACCCAAGAACAAACATTCACCTGTCACATAAATATCTACCCCTCACCGACAGGTGCTTTCAACTGGCTCAAAATTAATTGAAATAATATATTATTATATAGCAGTACATAAGTACATAAAAAGATGAGCTGACACGCACTTGATTGTCAGGTCTAAGTCTACCCAAGACACTATACTAAGTCGTTTCTACTACTGGTACTAATCTTAGTGTAATCCATTAAGTCCTAATCATCAAGGTATGCTGTTGCTGTTTCATGATCAGATTACCATTATGTGATAATGAATCCTAAATGCAAACACTTCAATGACGCAAATGGCTTTGCCATGTAATCGGTACCAAAAGCAAACAGCTCAATAAACTGGATTGTTGGATTATTCTAATCCATTGAGATGTTGCATTTTTGTTTTCAAAACACATCATCACCCCTTTGGATGTCGAATGATAGACTGGTTTTGCAATGATAATGTTACCAAAACATAGCAACTTCAAATTTCAAAATCTATACATTTATTGTAGCGCACATCTTTAAACGCGGCTCAATCATTTCCATCTGTTGGTGAGTTCTCCTCTTTTATCTCCGTAAACCATCATCTGATCTCCTCACCATATTTATAAGGAAGCAGCTGCAAGCCATTACATATCGCACCTTTAGAATGAAAGTGACTTAACTCAAAATTCCTGAAAATCCAGATTTTACTATAAATTTACTTAAAAAAGCCTACTCTAAAACCCTATGGTGAAAAAGAGCCCGAATTATGAGTGAGAAAGGGAAAAAGGAAAAACCTCATACATCAGTCTGTTTAAATTTACTCAAGACCATACATTTTTGAAAACTTTCTTCGTCATTTCCCATAAATTGCAATTTTTGAGTTATGTCCCTTTCATTCTAAGGGTGCGATATTATATACTAACAAAGAATCATCAAAATCGATTCATAAACTACAAAGGAATCTGTGGACATACATATACAAACATACACACGAACCTAGAATCGCCTCCTTTTTAAGTGGATTAAATACGTCGAAGGTTTCATAAATACGTTTATTCATATATTTTGGCCGTATTGGGGCGGCCTAGAATACTAGAATCCCCCCAATCCCATGCTGGCAGAACAGGGTGTCGTAAGAGGCGACAGAAACCAGGCTGCTTGGTAGTAGGGCTTCGCGTAACGATTATATTGTCAGTATTATTGTTAAGTCATTAATATTATTGCTGGTATTTACCACCGGCTAGTTACCACCCTCCCGCTTAAGTCAACCAACAAACGGCTCGTCGTGTTCTGGCAGTACTTTCTTTCTAACTTTCTTCTAATTTCCTGATCTTTGGTCTTGCTGATGTTGATGGGCAATGGTGACCACTTACCGTCAGGTGGCTCGTCTGCTCGTTTATTGGCTGTTAACATGAAAAAAATATTATTACAAAATGCAAAAGAAGTGTCGAACGGAAAATTTTTACCGAATGGAGCCTTGCCAAAGTCAACTAAATGTAATCACACTAATGAAAACTACCCTTTTATCAATAATGAACTGGCAGATTCGTGTCGATATCAGAAGCGCGATATTAACGTTATCGCTATCGACTGTCTGTACAGGATAATAAACCCGTACCGTGCGATATGAATACCCTGACACAGGAAATGTCAGAACAGTTGTAGGTAAAATTGTATGTTACATACGAAAATAGAAAGCTAGTTAAAAAAAATTAAAACATATTTGTAGCAATCTCGTGCACTAAAAAGAAAAAATAAATAAAAGAAACAAGTTATTTTTTTATCCGTTAGGATGTCAAAAAGGCTTCGTTTATATTTTATTTATTTTTATATTTACTTAGTCCAATTTCTTAAAAAAAACTGCTGTATGGATTTCCATGCGGTTTCCTACACCAAGAGATAGAGTGATTGACGGGTAATGCTTGAGATGAATGCATGAGATGAATCCATTTACTATAATATTAAAAATGTAAAGGTAAGAGTTACTGAAAGTAAAAGTCTGCTTGCCTGATAAAATGAAATATAGAAATAGTTTAAGGCCTAACAAAGAATGTAGGCTACTTTTTTCAAATTTTTTTTTAGATTTTCTGAACTTTCAATGTTTTAGAATCTAAGTGGTCGAAGTTGCGGGTAAAAGGCAGTAGTTTATAAATTTATTGTAAAATTCCATTTAAAAGAGTCAAACCGCAACCGCTACCGCAAAGATTTTGCGGTTAACACTCGTAGAAACTCCTCACCCTGATGATGCTGTGTTTCGGAGCGAAACACATGTTGGTGACGGTATGTGTGTTGATATATACTTTTATCATTATTGCATGTTTTCCTTTGTGGGAGGGAGGGAGGTTTCATGCATGTATACAAATATATACAATCATACATTGTGCTTGCGGATTGTTGCAAAGTAAATTAATACTAATTTAATATAAATAAATAAATTGAAAAGTACAAACATAATAATTAAAAAACACGGTAAACTATGTGAACCCGGACTCAATGATAAAGTCCCGTACATATCAAAAATGTTTATTATTTTCATTATATTGAAATGTATATATATTGTGATGAGGAAATACTTTTACTATTGTATTGTATTGTAGAGAACATATGCAAGATATAGACTATCTTACTTTCCGATGTGATCAGAACCTTAATACTATTTGCAAAACAACGCATGTAAGTATAATGTGTCCTGTAGTCTTTATTGCAGATTTACTATGCTTTGTTTCGTCCGCTGTAAATTTTTACGTCGCACGCTTCGAGCTTTCGAATGCCGTAAGACAAATTGGTGCCAGCAATACGTACTGACCGCTTGTATTTTACCGTGGGCATTTATTGATGAAATAAAAAATATTGAGAAATTACTATAAAGAAACAAAACACGAGGACATTTTTATATTAAAATTCGCTTTACTAACATCTTCATTCACATTGACTTTATAATATCTTAGTAAATAGCCCAAGACAAACTGATATATATCACTCAAGAACTACGAGTAAATTGAAGTCAGTATATAATACATTCCACGTGACTTTTTTTTTATTTTTTAATTTCACCAAAATCACATCCTAAGTTTGAAATTTTCATATTTATCACACGCTTGTGATTCAGTCACCTACCTATATCTAAAACAAAATTTTCCTACCGACCAGTAGAATTGGACACATAGTCTTTGCCAGTCAAATGCACCGGCATATCAGTCAACCTATACGGTTCTGTGGTAAAACACTCTGTCAAACAACCAGTCTCTTTGTAGATGTTGCAGTCAATGCAATCAAAACAACAGTTACAACCAGTATAACTTATAAATATCCCGAGAATCATTTAAATTTGGTCAGCAATTGCTGCGTTGTAAATGAAAAAACTATCAAGATTCCAAAAAATATGTTTTTGTTTCTATACGGCTGTATGCACGATTCGGTATAACGCACACTGAGCCAGTACCTTTGAAGTATAATACCGATCAGCCGTGATTTTCGCCGTGTATCTCCACACTTAGATATTTGATGACAGACTCCACACAACCATAACGAGACGAGACGTCCTAATGGCCTATATGAAAAATGTTTCCCCGCGGCATGTCCGACAATAACTGTGAAAAAACGTGTCGCTCACATCTGTTACCAAAAGTTGCAGGAAACGCGTAGTACATAACACTACGAATAAGGATTGGTTAAAAAGAACGCGGGCTTTGCTTAGCTAAGTGACGTTTATAAATTGTTTGTGGGTACTGTTAATTCAGTCGATATTTATTTATTCCTTGAGAGTCCAGATTTATAACGAAATTGCATCCTTGAAAAACTTTAATTTGTAAGGAAAGACGTAAATTACGCCATTGATTCACCACATAATTAAGTCAGCGTCGAGAATTTTGACCTTTTCGAATTCTATCAAAATATTGATGAAATTCTATCATTTGTATTCTAACAGTTACACTGTCTACATCTTTATTGAGACAGTTTTAGATACCGTTTATTACAGTTAATCACAATACATTACAAATACATTATATCAAATCACACAAAACATTTAATACCCATACGAGGACTGGGGCATACTAGAGTGTACACGTGAGCGGTATTTAAATACACGTTCACGCGCTCATACCCCCGTACCAGGTTTCCCTGTGTAACGAGTGACATGGATGTACACGAATGACATCACAAACACACACGACTCAAGAACAAATCTTATTATATCTTATAAATTATCTTTATTTGTATTTGTTTCATATAATAATAATAATGCGCGTCGCTAGTAAAACATACAACAGCGTTATAATAAACCGATCTTTATGCTTTTTTTGTGTAAAGCTTATTAAATCTTAATATTTGAAGAGATCGCTCTTAGCGATAAAACCGCCTATTATTCTGTTTTCCAAATAATTATTTCTTTTGATATACAACAAAGAGTTTTATATTGTATTAACCATCTGTTTTCGAGTTTTATTACTATCCTCATGAACAAAATTTTGCATACCTTGGTAAACGTTTAAAATAACATTTAGTAGAATTGGATAAATGACTCTAAAGTTTGGCTACAGGTACAAATTACAAATAAAAATATAGGGCACATACATACATACATTGATAAACATAAAAATTTGCTAAATCTGTAGGCCATTATTGTCCATTTGGTACGATGCCTGGCCGCGCCAGTAATTTACATAATGTAAATTACAAACATTTATTTTTATGTCTTGATTATTTTTGATGTCACATTTGTACCATTAATCATGTGAGTTTGTTTGTTAAAGAAATTATGTAATGAATTATATAAAAATAAAATAAAAATATTTAATAAGTTGGCAATAACGGCTTTCACACAGTTTAACAGTAAAACAAAACGTGTATTCCTAATATAACTAGGATTTTATTGAGTTTTCCTCGAACTCCGTCGTCGTCCGAAGATAATATGCACTTTGGAAAATGTAACTACATTCGTACCCAAGCATCAAAATAACCGTATGAATCAAAATTGATTAACGTTAGTTCTCACCCATGGTAATAAAATCCCATTCAAGACGAGTAAATATTAATAATATTTTCAAACGTTAATTGACTTTGTAACTTAGGAAGAAAAATGACTTTAAGGTATTTTATTGTGGATTATACCTTTCACCGTTTGATTACCCATGATATGTATTCGTAATCGTGACTCAGTATATCGGGGCTTCGATCTAATTGTATAATAACAATATTGTGTAATAATATAAATATCATGAGTACACATGTAGAAGTTTTATATAAATCATACTGTAAAATTTACACAACAATTTAGAGATACCGAGATATACCGAGATGCGTTCTCGAAGTAGTTGTTGTTCATTATAATAACGAGGAATAGGTTAACAATTATTTTATTTATATTATTGAATTCGCTTTATTTTTTCAAACTAACCAAGTACATCTGTAGTTACTTTATAAGATTATTTTTCCTGGAATATAAATTCTAAGCGCTTTAAAATTGAAGTTGAACTTCATTTACCCTCCTATATCTCCCACGTATCAGATCGGTCGAGGGATCTACTAACACTAAACATAAAATTGAATTTTAATGAAAATATCAGAATAATGGAATCTCGCATAATTAAAAATAAAGCATTTACTTATCAAGACCACCATCGCCGTAATTCCATGATTTTATTCAATTAATGTTATTCAATTACTCAGGTGCATTATATAACAGATTTTTATAAGTATAATATTTCATTACAAAGGCTAAAGAAACTCATTGTCTCGTAAATAAATTTCGTCCGTAGACACAGTCTGGAAATCGAGTTAAATTCGCATTGTTACTCATATCGCGCCCACATGTGAGCCCACTGAATTAAATCACAACGTTCCCGGTGAAACTGGATTAAGTGTTCTATTGTTGCAAAACGATAAATTTTCTGTTCTAGCCGAATAAGCCAGCATCGCCGTGTTTTATAAAGATTCCGAGCACTCCAGAGGGTTAACTGTTACTTGCATTGTTCTCACTCGTTCCTTTTTTCAATTCACATTCGTTGAAAAGGTTTCTCGCTCACAATTTAATGCTGTTAAGTCGGTGGTAGTCGCTCTGTTGAAACGCAAAGGCACTCGTACACCGTTCAATGAGATTAAATAGAAATGGTTAATTAATAATAAATAAAGTACGGTGAATCGACGGAATTCGTAAATAAAATCGTGAATTGCGATTGATTAATGAATTAAAAAGTGCAATATTTATATACGATACTGTAAATTATAACCATAAAGAATTGATTTAAAATAGACGGAACAAAAGGTGATTTTTTCTTTAGATAATGATCTTATTCCAGACTAAAATCGAGCAGCGTGTAACTGATAATTTAATACATACAAACATAAAACATAATATTATATAAATACATAATAGTACGCTAAATGAATATGATATGAAATGGAAGGGGAATAAAAAAAATGACAGCGAATATAATAATGAATAAGAAAAAGGAGGATTGAAGTTTTAAACTCGAATACTTAAAGTTTTGAAGTACTCAGTCTTGTTACGAATATCTAACATTTATGCCTACGTAATTACGTTTGCAATTAACATCTAATTAAAACTTACAAATTGCTATTAAATGACACCTATTGATAGGTATTTGTGTATCTTTGTATTACTTTATATTCATAATTTAAATGTGGACTAAAGTCAAACAATAACTGCAACAAATTAAATGGCGAATTATGTTCAATTTTATGTTAAATTATTTAAAAGACAGTTCTAATTATTTAACCCTCCTGATTCAGGTTGCTGGTATCTGTACCGCACTATTTAAAGTTAACGATAAACATTCTTACACGTTGGCAGAGTTTACTACATTGGCAAGGTACCTGTGCTATTTTTGGAGAGCCAGTTACATTTCTTTTAACTTCCTTCTTGACTTTTATGAGGCGATTTTATTGTGATAATAATAATTTACTGGTATAGATGTCCATTGGCAGAAAAGTTCCCATTGGGTGGTTCGTCTCAAAAACAAGAGAAATATAACTAAAGAGTGCTGAAAGAGACGTTGACTTAGGTAATTTTTAGCAGCGTTAGGTAATTATTAGTAGCCGACAACCGATCTAGTGGTTAACTGATATTAAGTAAGTGCTCACCGACTCCTATTGATATGCGTAACTCACGCATCATCGACGCCTTGTCGGTATTGAACTCAACGGAAACCCAGATTTAACTAACTGGCAACACCTTATCACGGTTCAATTTAGAAACCTTGGTGGTTATAAAAGGTAACTTATATAAAAGGATTACATAGCGTATTTATACATAAATAAATCTATACAGTTCTAAAACATAGTATAAATAAGATTATAAACATACCCTTACAGTTAAATACAACGAAGAAAAAAATAACTTCTGTAAGATATTCGTAATATATGTACTTTTTAAAAGAAGTTTTCTCCCAACATTCACTCCTGTCTTTTTGTTATCGCATTCTGAGGAATAATATTTATCCACAAGAGCCAAGATGGACCAATTTCCTCCGTCCGAAATGACGACATAGTTCCCAGAAGCGCTTACAAAAGCTGACACCTGCCACAGATAATGCTAGATAATAATAAAATGAGGTCAAAGAATGCCGCAGGAACCGTTTAAAAACTAATGAATTCTTATATCTTTTTCTGGAAAATACTCGTACAACTGAATTGTACCAAAGCCGAATAAAACATTCCGACTTTCCGCAAATCTTGATTATTTTCTTTTTGTTATACGAATTTCAGTAGGTATGTACATATTTTTAAGTGTGTACATAAAAGATCAACAAGACAAGATCAACTTGACACTTTACATAATACTTACAGTCATTCTTCAACAATAAGTAAAGACGCCCTATAGCCCAGTTGACAGTGACCCTCTCCGCCGAATTAAAGGCCCTGGGTTCGATTCCGAGCCGGGGCAGACATTTATGTGACAGATAAATGTTTGTTCCCGGGTCATGGGTGTTTGAGATGTCATATTTGTGTAAGTCCATGTAACGTGCAACACAAGAAATCCTGGTGCGAAGATGTGATGTGCGAAGATGTAAATATTTATTTATTTTATAATAAATTGAAATTTAATATACATCAAAATAAATACAAGTTATTACTTATTTGACTACAGAATCACTAAAAGTCGCCACACTACTACTACAGTAAGAACCATCGTCTTAGCGGCCAAATAATATACACAATATATAATAAGAGACGATTACAATTTTTATAATCTATATATTATATATAATTATATAAATGAAATATTTACCGTTTGCTGTAGAAATCAACATGTGGTGATTTTAGTAGTGGGGAGGGATGGTAACAACAAGATTTACTAAAAAGTAAAATAAATAAATATATATACAGATAAATATCTGTATCCATATTCAACTATATCTGTCATGTACATTCGAAGATTTTCGCCGTTATGACATACAAACAGACACCCTACCGATCGTATAATCGTTCCATGTTATATCAGAAGTACAGAAAACTAAAATACCGAGTTATGTTTTAACATTAATAAGCGCAACGACGACCTTGTTGGAACAGCTAAATTGAGAAACTGCTAGGTGATATAAGTTTTGCTAGTTGGATCAACCCACTTGTACCAACTCGTAGGTATGAAATCTCAGCGGCTTCCGAATAGCTTTACTTCCGCACTTGCATGTTTTATCAATCTCTACGATGATATTATTTAGACTTATTTTGGCATTTTAATATCAGTCTTTTGATAAAATTGTTATTGCATACAAGATAATGATGACAATCTTGCAATATTATATAAATATTCACTTAAATTTGCTTTTTATTTTATACGTTTATTTGATTTTGGATATTTTTTTAAATTAAATACTCGTATCTCTTCATTACCCCACTCATTGGTCATCTCCTAAACTATTTTATTCTATTAGATATTTAACGGTCAGTAGCTAATAGAATACAAAAATATTGTATTAAGCATTGCAGTATGATTTGAATAGGTTTTCTTAAAAAAACCAATAACTATATATTTATATTTTGCATAGATACCGTTTGTCTGTGTGGAATTTTCGTTTGATTGTAATCTGCCGTCGTTAACGAAAATATTACTCCATAAGGTGTAAACCCAACAATGGAGACCGCAGTAAAATTTAATTCCGACTAGTTTTTCGACTGTTTTGTTACCAACTTCCTATAACATTTACCTGCGCTGTAAAAGTTTCCAGGCTCCTATTTGACAATTCCCCGAACTATCGTTTGCAGGAGATCAAGAAGTTAGGACTTCCGCGCTGTAAGCCACGCTTCGGAGAGGATGTGCGGGCAGTAACATCAACGAAGTTTTAGATAATAACGTTAAACTTTGCTGTGTATTCAGTATTCTGTATTTTTATTGCGTCATAGGGTGTGTAACATAAATTTAAGTACACGCAAGACCCTAGTGGGGTATAGTTATAGTTGATGGCGGTAGCTGGCTGATTCATTGTATAGTTTCCACTTTATTCCATTATTAATTTTGTATTTATAAAATAAAATATATGTAATTATAGTATATGTATTTAGATATTCGTTTAAATTACAATAGCATATTTTAATCAAAAAACAGTTTTAAAGTTATAATAAATTCTTTCTTATTTTTAATTAATCTTATGTTATCATGTAACTTATTTATACGGAACTTATTATTTGGACCGGGGGTGACAATTTTTTTGTTTTGATGGTGGTGATGTCTAACTACGTAGTCCTGCTTAGGGGCTTGGACGTATTACAACTTGTACGTTCAACTTTACAAAGGTAAGTTTTAGTGTATTAAAAAATCCAATATAGACAGATGCAAACCCGATGATTAATAAAGATTCTATCAAGGAAAAAAATATTAGAATTTGAGTTTTGAAAAGTTGGATATTTACAAAAAGGATATTTAGTTTCAAAGATAAATTGAAAATTTTCTGCTGTCACGATAAACATATATATATCGCGATAAACCAATATTTGCAGAGCTGTCGTTCTAGGATCAACACATTGACTGTCTATCCACAATTACTTAGAAATAGCGATATATAACGCGTTTTAACCGCTAGCAAACACGAACTGTCCAAGTCGGAAATGGAAAGGACAATTTGGGAATCGGGTGAAATCGGTTCATACTGAAATTGTTCAAGCAAGTTTATGGCGATCTGCAGTTGTAGAAGTTTTCGATGCTAAATGGCAGTTGCGGCGAATGTAAGATGAAATCTATTCCTGAACTACTGTCTATTTTAAATTGATCTTCGGACTAAGACGCAGAAAATTAAACTTCTTTAATTAAATTGTTTACATCTTATCTTCAAGTCAGTATTTTTGTGTCTGATCTGATGTGTAAATTCAACTTGACCGACTGAAGTTATATTTGCAGAACATATTTTTTCTCGATACAGCTGTTTACAGCTCTATTAGAATCTAGCGTAAATAGCTTATAACGCTTCGTATGTTATTTGTTTTCAAAGAGACATGAGACAACATGATAAGAGTAACAGATTTAAACAACAATTGCAAACACGGATTTAAACATTCCTGATATAGATAAAAAAATCCTTGATGTTGCAAAGTGAAAAGTAAATTAAAAAGTATTTAGCATTCGTGTGACGAAATCTACTTCGAGGTGAAAGTTTAGCGAAAAAGTTATAATAACAGTAACTGAATTGAACTGAATTATTAAATTTTTATTTTTATTCCTTTACGTGGCGCCGGATAACCGCATGATCGCGTTCGAGTTTACCTGAAAGTATTGATTTTGTAAATGCTTGTTTCTTTTTCTTAAAAATATCACTCAGAGCTGCAACGACATAAATACATCGGATATACTTAAACCAATAATATATATATATACACCACAGCTAATTCGAATATATATTACTTCTTTAACTATTTGAAAATAAAATCAACTTAATTCAAATATAAATAAAAGCTATATTGAATGCTCAGTAATATATATATATATATATGTATATGTATGTATATGTGTATATACATATATGTATATATATATCTGTCAATATACATAAATAATATACATAAATAAATGGAACGCAGGATATTATATTTGGCTAGTAACTTCATCTCGTTCATCTTTGCAAAATTCCACGGAATTAGACCCTCAATATAAGTTTCCAAATATCGATAACTAAGTCAACCTACCTACATAACAATTTTCAAAATATATTCGATGTACATATCTTCCCCATTGCAGTTTTAAATAAAAAGACATTTCATCTTACATCTACAATCCTTGAAAGAACTTTAATGTCGATAGTAACTTGTGGACCACAATACAAACAGGGACGTACATCACAGACAGGACATCCGTCGCCAAACGGTGTGAAAGAGCTCAACGGTGTGAAGACGGTTCAGTGATTTAGAACCTAAACTATGTAGTCTCCGAAAGACATCGGTGCTTTTTGTATTGAGGTAGATCATAAATCTTTATTACCGTTGAAACTTTTTGGCTTTGACGGCTTTTACCTATCATTATTAAGACCACAGATTAAGCAATATTCACATTCAAAATATAAATATTAAACTGATTGAACCAAGTATCAGACTTAATCATACAGGTGACAGTCTCGTGACTTATGTAAATTTATGTCAAGTTTAAAGTATTCGTATGGTAAAAGGCACAAACTGGTTGATTTGACAAGATTGCTGGGAGTTGAATTTACTTGAGTTACTGTAATGGATTTTTTTTACTTTGGAGAGTGCCCCTTCTTCTTCCGGGACCACTCATGGCAATGATTTATTGAAGAATGACGTGGCTTAAAAAACAAAATAATTATCATTGTTTACATTTGCACAGAGATTTTGTATGATAGCAATTCCCGTGCAGTGAATTCCGAAGAAGCTCTATGCAATGTAAGGGGGTCAACCTGTCTTTGAATACAAGCCAATGTTCCTACTCATAGTAGACAGCACTCGTACATAGTGGTATTATTGTTCATAGACCTGACTGTTGGAATTTTGTAATGTGTTTCACTTCTAGTAAGGTAGATCAAGTGAGCTAGCAAGTTCCCCGCTTCCATCTTTGTCGAAAATGTGTTGGTAATGCATTTAGTGCATCGCAAGTCCTTGGACATGATTGTATTTACTTACATTGAGATAAGAGGTTCTTCAGACATAGTAAAGCAAAAAAACCCAACTTAAAGATTACAGTTTTTCGAAAGCTGAAAAAGCTATTGTGCACAGTTCCGCTTGTCACATGTACGGCTGCACAAGCAGCTTTATTTAAATATCCACCGCTTCTCGTAGTTTAAACGTGACAGACTTGGATAAATTCCAAGGCTTGAAAATATTAGTTTTTCGATAAGAAGAAGGTGTTCGCGCACTATTTTTATTGTATTTTTTCTTAAATTATGAGTGGGTAAACAAGAAATGTATTGTGCTCGATGTTATGTAACACCTGGTGTCAAGTAAGCATCGCAACTTTTAGATATTTGTAACCATAGATCAAAGAGGAGAAGAGCTGCAAATGGGATACTACAGATATATAACTAAAATAGTTTTGTTCCACCTTAGCTGAAATACAGTTTATAAATACTAATTACTGTTAAAAAGCAGTAATAAACTAGAGGCTAGAATATCGGTGTCCTCCAAGGGATACGAGGATTCCAATCTTAGTCAATATTTTTTTTAATTATGTATCTGTTAGAAATAAATGATCATTTGCTTCGGTGAAAGAAAATATTTTGTGAAATCCTGCAATCAGAAAACTCTCCAGAATATTTATGCTTATGTAGAATATTTAATGAAAAATATTCAATGAGCCATGGTAATGGTGATTGATATTACAATTAAACCGTCTATATTTATAACCTACCAGATATTAAAATAAAAGTTATTCTACAATCAAAGTGAAATTACAATAATCTGTGTATATTTAAATATTTATAGTCTGTTTAAGATAGAAGTACATAATATAATATCAATATCTCACATTTATGTCATTTTGCAATTTGAGATTAACTTAACGTTATACATATATTCCTATAGATTTAGGCTATTTTTGTACAATATGTTTGTATTTATATTCGCAGAGCAAATGTAACTGTAAACGTGTAAATCTAAGAATCCGACCGTCTTAAGCTCGACAGCTTGTGCTAATTGTAAGTGGATTGACTCTGTCAAACAATTTTAACCCCGGTCGGTGTTTGGATGGATAATCGAAGAAGTAATAATTATTCAACCATAAAATTTAGTACCTCAACAAAAGTTTTAATTACAAGTTGCGGTTGTAGGAGGACCAAACACATGACATGAATAAACCACGGCTTTTAATATATCCTATCCGTCACGCAAAGACATGCGCTAAATAGCTAACCAAAATATCAATATTTACTTTCTACATACGAGTAGGAATATTTTGTTCAAAAACTTTGCAGTACTCGGCATAGTGTTCATTGAAGCGTCTCTGAATACACTGTGTTCATTTTTCAGTAAGCAATTATCGTCTGATTTTGGTTCAATCCGGATCAAAGCTAAATCCTATGACGTATTTCATGTTCTATATATACGTCATGTCGTATATATACGTCATGACGTAGAAAAACTTTGCCGTAAATGTTGCTTAGAGTCCTACAGTAAACATTTTCCATGGGACTATAAAAAAATTATCATTATGAAAAATACATTTTAATAAAATCTAAATATTTTGATGGTCATTGATATTTTATTACAATTTAGCCGGTAAACATATTTCAAGAAAGACTCTGATTTAGTTCCCCACGCCACACCAGACACACTGCTGGGCTAAGCTCATTTCTTACAATTATTAAGGGTCACCGTGAGCAAATCTAGCTTGGTGGACTTTCTACGTCTCGAGAACATTATTGTGAATGAGAGATAAACAACTTGCCTCAATAGGTTTCCTCTTTTTTGTTGTGTCATTTGTTTATATCCATAAGTTACATATCGTAGTGCTGAAGTATGAATGTAGGTGATTAATTTTAATTTGTAAAAGGTCTATTACTTGAAAAGGTGGCCAGAATTTATTTTGCTACATCTTGCGCTCCACGATATAAAACCTTTTGCAAAAGATATGTCTATGAAAACATAATTTAAATTAGACAAACCTGTAACCCAGTTGGTAGTGACCCTGCCTACACAGTCATATGCAACAGAAATACGGGTATGTGAGTGTGAACGTTTATTTATTTACTTCAATTTATCGAATAAAACATATGATTTACACGGAATATTTAAGTATGTAAGTAAATATTTAAGTATATATATATTATTAATACCAACTATAAATACGTACATATTATTATGAGATTTCGCGAATTTTTAACGGAAAACAACTTTTATTTCTTGTGCATAAGATCGAATATAGCATACAGATATTTTTAATAGATGCGTCATCGATTGTCCTATTTTGTCAAGGAATATTGAATCGATGAGAAGAGAGAGTACTGGAAACACAGAAATTTAATTAATACATTTTATTTCAGTCATTCAGTTTTCAGTTAACGAGTTCCCTCTACGAAGCAAAAATACCTGCGATCAACGAGTGCGATTGCGACTTTTAAGTAGTGCTAAAATAGTACCTTGCTAACACCATAATAAAGTCTTTGTGAAACTATTTTGCCGTTTTCTTGAACCTGTAAATCCTGGCATGTAACAAAATGTAATCATCATACGATAAACACGACCATTCCGACATTATGGTACAGTGAAATAACAGTATTATTTATTGTGCTTTTGACAAGGAAAGGAAAGGTGATTTATTCTACCGGTCATTCACCGCTCGAACGATTTGTAGTACATAATACAGCCAAAGGATATTTACGCAAGCTTTTTGAGATTACAAGAGTGAACCGTCATGAATAAGTTGCCCATCGGCCCAGCACATTCGGTATCGCTTTACCATGTGAAGCATTGTTTTGACGGGAGATTAAAGTCACAGCAAATATTTTGCTCTATATTTACGTCCGTGACAGTTGACGGGTGTTGTGATTTCCGTTTTACAGTTTGTATTCATATTTCTTCTTTAATTTTGCGATAATTCTAAGATAATTTTAAGTGCGATTTTATAGAGGTTGCTTAGCTTTGAAACTATTAGTGTGTGTTTGTATTAGGCCACGCATTTTCAAAAATATTATGAAGTATTCGAGGTTATCTCACAATGTTTTTCTTACATGATAATTATTTTCTAAAACGTACACAATTTTAAATAACAGGTGCATTCAAGGTTCGATCCCAAATCCTCTCAAATTCAAATTCAAAATCATTTAGTCATTTAGGTATTTTGTAAATGCACTTATGCTCATAATTTTTTGCTTCCGTTTCCAAAAGGTGCTTTTACATCGAGGAGAAGAAACGGCGAAAAAACTCCTCACCACATCATTTAAAACAACGGCAATTACAAAGTTGTGTATGACTGACATTCAATCCTCTGGTTTACCAATTCTTCATTTTCATTGTTCTTTTCTTTTTCTTTAAGCTCTGTTGGTCGTGTAATATAAATTCTTTTCGACTAACTTGAGATACAACTATTACGTTATTTATTTGAGTGCAGTAACAAACCTTTCAATACAGGTCCTCCCAACACTAAACTCAAAATTACAAGTAGTGGTTAAAAAAAATTATTGTCAAAACACTTCATCACCAATATACCGTTAAAATCAATACCAGCTCGTTTAAATCCCGAAAACAGTACCTTTGTAACAAACCCTTGTGAATAAACAATCTTTCTGCTAGGTCAGACCAATACCGACTAAACCAATTTCCTGGTGACGGCGCCTCACTGCCCGCGGTCCGAGCCGATAACTTCAATGAAAAGCAACTTATGATTGTTTCAACGTCGTCCCAACGTTGTTTGAACCTCAAAAAGTTTGGACGTATTGAAACCAGGATGGTTAGGGATGTGATGTTTTGGAATATAGATATATTTTTAAATTAACTTGATCGCTAGTCAGATACGGTAGATATGCTCCACAGGTACGTAGGTTACCTGTGGCAAGTTGTGGAAAGAGACCTCCATAGAAATATTAAAGAGTCAACTGCTAATTAACATTGTGGAATACTTTGATTATTGTAATAAACAAAATCCTTATTTACATCTCCTTCGTGTAGCAGGTAAAATTATAAAGAACGCTATAAACTTATGATATATGGGAATTTAATTTGTGTACATTTCAATATCCGGTATACGATTGCAAATCAAAGATACAAAACCGCTTCAGCACATCACTAATTCAAACAACGATCAACATTGATCGAGCTGAACTTCCAATCAGTGCACTCAAAGGGGAAATGCCAATCCAATTTCAACGCTTTGGTTGTACTTGGTTTTTAACTTACGTTTTTTACCGATTTTAAAAAGGACAAGCTGTTCGTTGTGTGTTAAGTAAAACGGAACTTTTATAGAATAAATCTTCAATAATTGAAAAATATCTTCAATTTTTTTTTATTTGCGCAATCACGCAGATTAACCAAGTATAAAGTGAGATAAGTTCTTGAAACTATCACGGCGTCTGGGGAAAACAATTGAGAGTAAACACAAGATGAAATTGTACACACTATTACAATTTTTTTTTTACAATATTATTCTGTATAACGTGCAATTATATCGTACATACGGCTTGAGAGTCAGTGCTTTCGGTTTTTCTTCTGATTTCCTGCCTGACAACGCATCAGTGATAGGTTTAGTATTGCTAATGTCCATGAGCGACTGTGACCACTTACCATCAGGTGGCTCGACTTTTCATCGTCATCATCATCTCAGCCGGACAACGCCCACTGCTGAGCATAGACCTCCCCCAAGAATCTCCACGACAATCGGTCCTGCGCTGCCCTCAGCCAGTAGGTACCCGCGACCTTCACCAGACCATCTCGACTGATCATTTGTCGGCTATTTACATAAAAAATATCCCTGGGAAAATGACTTCGCAATAATTAAATAACACTTGTTTTCGATATTAAAGTTGACGAAACTTTGTAGGACTTACAGTGTGAATATTTCCATTAATTAATTAAAATCAATCCCTTATTCAAATACCTTTATAACATCTACTGTGTATTCAATCAAAATTATACTTACTCGTGGCTATGAAGTTCCGTTACATTTCATGTTAATACGTGTTCCATTGTATCCCGTCCACTGAAACACGTTTCAATGAGAAAGTTGTCACAGAACGTCGAACCCGTAAGTTGCAGTCAAAGCAAGCGACCAGCAGGTCAATTGAATCAGGACCAGCCTCAAAGGGTAGTGGGCGTCACTTATAACTTAGTTCCTCGAATAATGGACGCCAAACCACACGCTTATGAACTTAAACTAATGGAAACCTTATAGTCGGTATGTAACAGCTGTGGCTTAGTTATTAAGTTTACTTATTAAAACTAACAGCTGTTAATTTCTATGATTCTCCGGATCAATGTGTAAGGGTTTATACGTTTATAGTATTATTCGATCCTTAGTATCTGATATTAATATCTAGATCTTATTATCTGAAATAAAACTGGTTTTAGCACTTTGATTATATGATTTTAAACTTATGTTTTTGAATTGTAGCGGGTACTCCCCATTTTTTTTACACCTATATTTCGAACAACACATGAACCTTGAGTAGCATGTTACAGCGAAACCAAAAATCGTAAGTACCCGTTATAATAATAATAACTTTTACTTACAAGATGTGATATCAAGCGTTGTGTAAAAATTACAACAGTATTTTATGAATATAATTTCATTTTTTAACTTCCACCCATTACAATTGAAACGGGTTTTTGAACTGAATACCTAAATTCATAAAAACTCTACCTGGATTACACACAATGTTCCTTTGTGTTTAATATACAAACATTGAACCAAATATATCCAATAGTATTATGTAGTAAGTATTACAATTCATTAAAACAATTCAAATCCAATATTATTATATAGTATTATAAGTAATTTTACTATTGCTGCCTAAGTATACGAGGGCTGCCTTTTATCTCGTGTCGTTTGCAAACCGCGATTATTAAAAAAAAACACATGACTTTTTCATCTTTTTGAATTTAGAATTCGAAAACAAAAGAATGTTTTTATTACTCGAATAGCTTAAAAATGGAAATGTCAAGGGAAAATATGCGTGCGATAATTTTCTACAACTTTCAAAGGGGATTAACGCGACTTCGGTGCTTTGAGGAGATCACTTCTGTGTTTAGGGATGTAGCACCATGTCTTAGGATTGTAGAACGCTGGAATTTAGAATTTCAACGTGGTCACTCTAGCCTCAATGACAAGCCAGGTGCGGGTCGTCCAAAAACCGCCGTGACGCAAGAGAATGTCGACATCGTGCGGCAACTAATCGTCGAAGATCATCATGTGACATACCGTGACATAGAGGCATCCGTGGGCATTTTAGGGACTACTATCCAAAAAATCCTGCACGAAGAACTTGGTGTAAGAGAGTTGATCTCTCGTTGGATACCACATTGGCTAAGCGACGACCAAAAAAACAGCCCCCGTAAGATGGTGTCGCAAAACTCTGCAGCGATTCAACCTAGGAGAGTCAAAACACGTTTATGATATGGTTAATGGTGACGAGTCTTGGATATATGCTTACAATCCAGATTCCAAGCTGCAGTTAACTGTCTGGGTCTTCCAAGATGAAGCAAAACCGACCAAAGTCATAAGTTCACGGAGCACTTAAAAAAATGGTTGCCTCGTTTGTGGCAAAGGGTGGTCACGTCGCCACTATTGTACTAGAAGATCGCAAGACATTTAGCGCTGACTGGTATACCACTATTTGTTCAAGTCATCACAGAGTTTCGAAAAAACAACTGAAGACGTCGTATGATACTGCACCATGACAAATGCAAGTTCACACACCGCCCGCCAAACAGAGATGTTTTTGAGCACCCAAAATGTCGAAATTTTAGATCTTGCAGCCTTACAACCCTTGACGACTTGAGCTCTAACGATTTTTTATGTTCCCCAAAATTAAGCAGTCTTCGTGGTCAACATTACAGATCACTCGAAGAAGCTGTTGACGCATACAAATCGACCATTTTGACTACCCCCACTTCGGAGTGGAATAACTGTTTTAAAAACTGATTCGAACGCATGCAAAAGTGTATTAAATATCGCGGAGAATTCTTTGAAAAACAAAAAATGGTAATAATCTATTAGATTGTCTATGCTTATTTCAAACGACACAACTTAAAAGGCAGCCCTCGTAATGACTGGATGTAATTGCCTCGTTGCTGGCAGATGTATATTTTTCTTATCTTAAAAAATGTTCCAACCTGGGGAGGAATGTAGAAATTAATCTGCCAGCTGGGCCTCCTGTTTAAGGGTGAGAAAAATAGAGATATTGAATATAAATTGTTAACAACTTATGTGTTATTACGGTATATTATTTACTCGTAATATTAGTATAAATAATAATGATTTTTTTTTTCATATGTTAATAGCTGACAAACGAGCAGACGAGCCACCAGATGGTAACTGGTCATCGTCGCCCATGGACATGAGTAACACCAAAGGCGTCACTGATGCGTTGTCGGCCAGGAAATGAGAAGATAAGAAATAAATTACTGGCTCTCAAGTCCCCACCCGGAACACGACGAGTCGTTCGGCGGCTGACTCGAGCATGAGGGTGGTGGCTAGCCATGCAGGCTTCACGGAAAGATAATAATACCATTAATAATATTAATGGCTTAATAATATAATCCTTACCCTAAGCCCTACTACCAAGTAGGCTGGCTTCTGTCACCTCTTACGACACCCTGTTCTGCCAGCATGGGATTGGGGGGAGTATTCTAGGCCGCCCTAATATGGCCAATATAAACAATAAAGTATAACTTATTAGTAAAATATTGCAGTTAATTACGGAATTTGCAGTTAATTTCTGATTAATCAAATGAGAATTACTTTATGTTAACTGAGTAATTGGGAATGTTTAATTTGAATAAGAATTTTAATGCAAGACTATGTGACGAATATTTCTTTAAAGTGTCATGTGAATTAAATGTCGACCTTGGGTGGACAAGGCTAAATAATCTGCTGTGCTTAATTTCTGTCCATCTACCTACCTATAGTATTCATTTCTTGAAGGAATTTACAGAATTTCATGTTGGTTTTCATATGAACTATGACTGTGGAACAATTAGAATAACGAGCTTTCTTTTTAATGTAGCGTTAACTAATGCGACAACTCTATACTTTCGGTGACTTCTATAAATATAAAAATACATGATTGTATGTCTCATAACGAATATTTTTGTTTAATGTGTAAAATACTTCATGCCTAATTTCCCCTCGAAAATCAGAGATCGTCTATTACAGTCTAGGTACGCTTAAAATTAGGTCACTATATTTACCGTCTGCCATTCAAAAGTATCGAAAAGGAATATCTTACGAGTACACAGTTTACATTCTATCCACTGGGAGAGTGCAAATTTTCAGACAAACACACAGTGGCCACAGTCCACATTTAAGAATATCATGAATAACTTTTAAGTTGAACCATAGTCTTTCAGATTCATCGATTGTAGCAATAATTAATTTCCAGTACTCATAAAAACAACTGCAAAAAAAGAGCAATCCACTGATATCCAAACCATTTATCGTTTTGTCTATTAATTTCATGCCATCTTACTATACGAGGTGTTAAATAGTCTTCGGTATCTTTAGTATTAAAAAAAATATATAGCGTTCATTCTACAAAATTTATTTTAATACCAGTTGTTCAATATCACTGATTTGTATTTAATCCCCCGAACGGCAGTACGTGGAGTGATATCTGATTGTTGTATTCTAGTGTTTGCGCTGGCGTATTGGATATGATTCCACGGAACAGACGGCCACAGAAGGGACACTGCATACTAGATCTATATGGTACCTATATATTTTACTAGTACTAAATTCATATTCAAGAGTTAAGTGGCTATTGCAACCCATGGAATCCTTCGATCAGTCGTCCTCAAATATAACTATTTAAGGTTAATAAAAATGTATAATAACAAATGTATAATATTACTCTAATTTAGTAACGCAATTTTTTTACAGAATAAACAGGTGATGGCTTCTACGATCAGGTCCTTCATAACGGTAATAAATGTTCGAAGGTTGTTGTAAGTCCCGTAACATTAAAGGTTTGTAAGTTTGTTTTCAGCATCAGGTGTCAATCTATGTATTTAACTGTCCTAAGTTTGAGGGTTTGAAACCCTCAAACTTAATCAAACCTTTTGGTAAAAATCGTAAATAAGGTTTTTGATATCCACTAAACTAAATGTAATTTTTTAATACATTTCAATACGTAGGTTACCAATTCTATATTCAATAGTTTGAGAAATACGATGTAATCAGATATTGTAGTAGAATAAATATACCTAAATTGGTGTCACGTACAAGCTATAATAAATTTTGTTTTTAACCGGTATTTGTTTTTGCATAGAATAAGTTAATGCTTGACAACAATCCCACCTGATGGTAAGTGGTGATGAAGTGTAAGATCTTAACGCACTTACTTATAATGCCTATTCCCTCTCCTCTTGAATACTCCCACATTGCAAAAGGCGGGAACACCTACGCAGGCAAGTTATTCCAGTCCCTTACAATGCGCACAATTAATGACTACACAAAGTGCGCCGTCCTTACAGGTGGTACTTTCACTACGAGGAACGGCGATGGGGGAATTATTTCGAACAATTCCTGCGCACACTTTCTAAAATGTATCCTATACAAGAACAAAAGGCTGGCAACCCCGCACCTGGGCTGAAGGCTTTGCAGATTAGTTATGACCAGATCTAGGTCAACAATGAGCCTCTTTGCACGCTTCTTTATCGAGTCCAACGCTGATAGAGGACTTTTGGCAGGACCAACCTAAATGTGACGACAGTACTTCACACACGGTCGAACCTGAGCTTTGAACAGCATTAAATCTTATTCGTTGTGAAGTACCGTCGCACCTTCGCAGCCACTTTAGCCTTGAACTCAGTGAACCGACTAAAGTTGAGGTTCGAAGAAACTTATGACATTGAAAGCATAATAATGTCGAATTATGCGATCATCATAGGAAAAACTCATCAAATATTATCATACGTAGAAAGAAATAATACATTTCGTTCTTTGATCATGATGTTTTCATACTATTCAATACAAGCGGAATTTATCTTTCTTGGAGTATGTAATATTACTTTTCATTGAGTAGGTATAAATGAAAATGAGCCTTCTGCATCTATGTTTTTTATTTGATCGTAATACTCCGCGCCGATGTGTTGTTTGCAACCTTAATCCCTTTCAGATGAACTAATAATAGGTAGTATAGAATAAATCCAATTTATTCAACAATAACAACCCTTCCTCGCTTTGCTTAAAGGAATAGTATTTATGAACCATCAAAACTCCGAAGTTTGAAGCCATACTTCAAAGATAAAGTATGCGCTTGACGTTTATAAGCTTAGGAAACCATCAATAATTTTTTAATTTAAATACTGGATAAGCTGGATCGCTAGATTTTAGTTTCATAAAATGTAATTTTAAAGAAATTTATATTTAATTTAGTAATTTCTAATGATACCGTAATTATGCATGTTTTTGTCTTATGTACTATACCATTCCTTAATTCATACGTAGTTAGTAATCTACCTCAAATTATTTTGCCAAAATAGTTTTTAGAAGTAAGAGCGCCTATTGTTTACATCGTGTTTTTTATATATTTGTTTATTCCTTAAGTAAAGCTGCGCTTGGCCAACAGCGGTATCTAGTAAGTAAAAGTATACGCAAGAGAGATAGCAACATCAGATTTCCCCCTCCTTCCCTAACTCTGAACAGTTAATACGAAACTATAAATATATATATATATATATATAGGTATTAAAGTGTGGGAGCGCAGTTTCAGATATTTTTCTTTTGCTTGAAGTCGAGCTGACGGCGTACACTGTTCAACAGAACGCATAGTTTAAATCGCGACGCAGTTGGTTTGGCCACGTGATTAAAAAAGTGTGTCAGACTAACAGTTGGACAAAATCTTTCATTCAAGCCTACCATGGCTGCTAGAAGGTATCGAAATGCCTACATCTGCTATAGGAAATCCAAAGAGCGTATACCCTACATATATATTTATATATATATAAATATACATAAAGGTGTATTGTGTATAGTTTTGTAAGTAGAAATACTAGATGCAGTAAACTGGTCCATCATTCGCAATAACGAAAGCCTTTGCCACTCTCGTCAGAGTGAAAACACACCTGCGGTCGTAATATCTTGGATTCAGTAACTGAATCCTGACGTGTGGAGCAATAATAACCTTTGAGATCTACACAGGTTCTATTCGCAATATACTTTGCATAATATTGAAATGCTTATTAAATCGTGGATATGATTTTAATATCATGGACGTTCAAGTAGTAACCAAACGAATATCAATAAACTTATAATAAGATCCTACCAACTATATAAAATTGTATAAAAACGGTTTAATCCATAAATATTTAAAAAAGACCTTCCTACAACTAATTTAATTGATATATTTCAACTGTACTATGTAGCCGACATTTTATTACCTCATAAAATTAATATGATATTATTAGTTTGAAATATAACTTGCCCTCGTTTCGGTTTACATTGACAAATAGCACCCGCACCGTTAACAATTGTTATTCATTTTTATCAGGCATTTAATAAGTTTAATTTAGTGTCAAGAATTAGAAAAATTGTTTATTGTAATTACTAGTAAAACACAATATAACGTTTTTACAATGTCTATTATACTTTTGTCTTTTGATTTTTATTTTCTATACTGCGCGACGGAATTTCACGATTTCCCATTTCGTCTGATGATATCGATGACTATTCTTGATAGTGATTAGTCATATATATATATTACAAATATATAAGTGTCATACTTATATATTATATATAATAATGACTTCCGCGTGAATCGAGACAACTGACAGACAAATATTCCGGAAAACACTTTTTCGGTATATCTATAACATAGTATACTTAAAAACAATAATATTTTCAAAATGTATTTAATGGAGATTGACTCCGTTACATTTATAATAATGATGATATTGATACTTTTAAACATGGACATGCACGTATTGACAAAATGTCAAAATTTGTGGCTCTGGCCTAATTTGATTCCTCCTCCTCTATGTAGCTTGAAATACCAAAAGTTCCAATTCTTCCAATTAAGACGTATAATGTCCGCGATGATATAAGCTTTAAATCTTACTAAGTTAACTCAAAAGGAACATTTAAACCACGTGGTTTATAAATCAGAAAAAGGACTACCTGCATGATTATTGTTCAACGAACCGAAAAATCGTCTCTAACAATGCGATCCGAGGCGTGTAGGAGGTATTATTAATATTTCCTTACGAGTGAGTCGTGTGTCAGCCGATCGACAGCCACTTCCAGTAATGGATGCTATCATTATAAATTTCTATCGCTAAAAGCTTGTCAGTTTGAACACAAAGTTACATTGATAGTTTTTTAGACGGACACTCAGATTTTTATTTTGTTTTCATAGTTAATATCCTAATTTAAATTATTACTCTCTTCAATTATCCATTTCAACGTAGTTTTTTTATATTTAGGATAACTTTAAATTATTATTATGTTAAATGTTAATAATGATATCAAGTTGATTTTCCAAACGAATTTTAGCTGCTCACCTTAAAAATATAAGCAAAACATCCATACGAAGTAAAAACGGCTAAGAAAGTTTAAAAGGTAATTTCTATAATTTGTAATGAAAATGACATGACAGTATGTTAATTAGAAATCTTTCAGCTTTATAACGATGTAAGTTTCATCATTTACATACGTAAATTCAAACTGAACCGGGCAAACGTAAAAGGCCGTGTAATGGTAAATGTAATATACCGTTTACAAAAACGAAATCTTATTACTGTACTAATATTTTAAAGAGAAGGTGCGAATTTTGAGAGTTTATGTTAATGCGGAATTATCCCTGGAGCCACGGACACTTTAGAAAATTATTTTACCAATCAAAAGCTACATTGTTTCGGTTCCGAATTGGCTATAGTAACATCATTTAATTGTTCACCCCGAACGAAGTCAGGGTGTGCTGCTACTAATATAATGTAGTATAGAATATAATCATAAACATTGATGACCCCATAGCCCAGTTAGTAGTGACCCTGCCTGCCGAGCGACCGGTCCCGGCAACGATTCCCGGCCGAGACAGACATTTAAGTGACCGATAAATCTTTGTTCTCGGGTCATGGGTGCTTGTTTGTGTTGTGCTTCATATTTGTGTATGTCCATGCCACTCGCAACACAGGGAATCCTAGTGCGGGGGTGTGAGTTTATTTATTATTAATTGATTTATAGGTTATAGGTAACAGTAGTAGGTCATTGTGTTGTTTCATTAAAAACTGAATATAATAAAATAAGTTCTTCCAATGACAAAAATGGCACATAGACATAAAAATAAAAAGAGCTAAAATATAAACATTTTGGTAAACGTACTAAACAATTTGAAAATAATAATTCATAAAACCATTGTAAAATTTTTATTGTACCGCGTAGGACTTTTGTCCCCTCATTGACATGCGTAAACACCCACTGCTTTTGTGCGATACATATCGCTATCACAACACTAGATATTAAAATAATGTGGGCAACATAACATTACATTGTTTCAGGGATAATCCAGCGATTTTAAATTACTATTCCCTTGCCATTGATTCAGGTTCGAGTCCACATTAAGCATCTTTATTATCAGTGTGAGAAATTTGACCAACAAACAAATGAATATAATTGCTGTCTCGAATAATGTTACACGTCAATACGTTTATGACGAAGTTCAGATAAAACAGTTCTGTCTACGACCAATTACAAACAACCATAAACTGCAGTATTCACATAACATCAGAGGTATTGAACATTCCACTTTCATCTTTCTATATATGAATAATTAAAAATAAAACGATTCACTGCTATTTTCTTCTGTGTAGATAATTTTACCTTGTTCTATTTTTTTAGGTTTTGTTTGACACATTGACGAGCTTTAGTGTTATCGATATAAAAATTGAAAATAGAACCTTATTTAATTACTATGGTCGAATTTCGATCACTGGGCGAATGCAGTATCAATAAAATAGTGCAATAAACTTACGACTTCGACGGTATTAGTTAGTTGCATCTGCGACATATAACCGCCCGCGGCGTTTACATATCGCTAGTATCGCCCAGCAGGGGATGTGATATAGTGCCGCGTTCGTAGATATTAAAAGAGGCGTTAGTTTGAATATATTGTGAACGGTACGTGTTTGCGATTTGTTCGATACTTACTGTGAATATTGTAATGGTTTATTTCTGTAGACGTACGATTTTCTACACTACGATGTATTATACTAGTACTCGGCCTTAGTTTCGAATTATTTCGTTGGAAAATTTCGTGGGACATGTCCATTTTACGGGGTGAAAACTATCCTAGATTATGACTTATGATATTTGTTTTAAGTAATCCAAGAATCATTCACGGTTTTTCTGCTGTTTTAATGTTACATGTGTACAATCAGATAGACAATAATTCCAAATCAATGCTCTAGAGGCCTAAATAATAAATGGATCGATATTAATAATAATGACAAAGCTTATTAAAATTTCCAAAAAATATTTAATAACTCTACAGTTAACGGGGACACCGTTACAGTTCCATTATTAATATAGATTATAGCAGTTTACACGGAAAGATCTTGAGTATCTGAATACTTATAACGGCTTACTCGCGTCGTAGGTCGCAAGCGAATTCTCTTCATAAATAGAGACCTTGGATACATTTGAAACTTGTCGGGGAACCTGAGTTGACGTAACATGACCTGAGTAAACCATCGACTTCGATCAGGTTCCACAATTCCTTATCATATATGCACTTCATATATACTATGTCAATCCGAAATAATGTACCTTTCAAGTGGTAATAGGATTTTTCAAATGGGTGTCGTAGTTTCGGAGATTACCGTTCGTATGTAAACAAACTCACAAAATTCACACTCTCACATTATAAGTATAGACGTGATAGCAGATTTAAAGATTAAAACCTAATTCTGTAGTCTCACAAATCAATTTCACAGCCGAATCCGCGGTCAAATCATTATAATAATAAGTATTCTGGTTGATATAACCATTTATTATTGTTAAATTAAACATAACGGAAAAATCAAATTTTTAAGTATTATCAAATCAGACACAAGGATTGCCCAGCTGGAGTGGCAGTGGGCGGGACACATAGTTAGGAGAACCGATGGCCGTTGGGGCGGAAAGGTTCTCGAATGGCGACCACGCACCGGGCGACGCTAGTGGGTAGACCCTCAACGAGATGGACCGACGATCTGGTGAAGGTCGCGGGTAGCCACTGGCTGAAGGCAGCGCAGGACCGATCATTGTGGAGATCCTTGGGGGAGGCCTATGCCCAGCAGTGGGCGTTGTCCGGCTGAGATGATGATGATTGAAATCAGATACTAGACGGAATCATTAATAATACAAGCTCCACATGTTTTATTTTTACGTATGTCTTTTTTTAAGCGCTGAACGACATCTATGTCAAATAGAATCTCCAAGCTACATCACACTTAACCTAGTGATCTAAAATTTTAAAAGTGGGTAGATTTAATAAGTACACACTTACAAGTGACATATTAAAGCAATTTGTGTTTTAAATTCCAACAGTTTTCAGTACGAAATAACTACGCAAAATTTCATTTAATTAATTTAGTTCAAATACAAAATAAACTTCGCAGAAAAAATATTAAATGATATAAATTTAACTTCAATATTCGGCCTGTATAACTCACGATACAAAAAGTTTATAAAAGTACTATTATTTATATTTATTATTATTATATTATTTATATAAATAATTGGATCTAACTTGGACCTACGGTCCTTAAGTTATTTCTATGCATAAATATATTCTAACCAATTTCTATGTTAGAACAGTATTGGGGACCGTAGTACTTAAAGATGAAATCTTTTATATTAACCTTTATGAATAGCGTCGTATATTTTCAAGCAACCGACCTCAAACGAAAGCAAATCCCCTTTCTGATAAAAAAAGTACTTGTATTGCCGTGTACCTTTATCGCCATCTTTTGAAAGGAGGATTTTAGAAATTCTTTTGTTGCAATATATATGACTTTCTTACCAGTAGGTATTGTGTTTTTCGGCAGCCATTCACCATCCTATACTATATGTCCTAGAATCGCTATTAATGGGTGGTAGTGACAACTTAATCACGTGGCCTGTTTGAAAATAATATAAAATAAACGTTCACATACTCGGATTATACATAGAATTCCCTGTGTTGTGGGTGAATGGTCGTGACAGACACCCATGTCCCGTGAAAAAACAATTATATGTACGCCGGGGCTGGAAATCGAACCTGGGTCCCCACGCTTGGCAAGATGGGCTACGGGTTTGGCCTATAGTTGTTATTATTATTTTTGTTGTGTTGTTATTTTAACGATTTTCCAAATAATTCCAACCAGCTGTTGCTATTTAAAATCGTTCACATAGATCGTAGATATGGGTTTTTCTGTAAAATATAGATGGGTTTTATTTTAAGTAAATTTACTGGGACAGTGATTCAGAGAATAATCAACTTTTAAGTTTTTTTTTATTTCTTTTGAATTTTATGATTATAAAATTTACAAATATACATAGTTACGCTCATAATGAGGACTTGTTTTAGATGCATGAAAATTTGTTTTTTTTTTTATTATCTTTTTTTAATGTCCTAGCGCTAATGTGAAAAATCACAATTAGTTTATTTTCGATACACGTCCGTTATCGACCACCAAGCTCTCTATGTTTGTGTACAAATACGTATTTATCTTTCCGTTCACTACATTAGAAAAAAATAGCATGAGTCAAACATATATTTATACACCAACTGGATTTCATTGAATGTACGATATCCAAATGGATCAAAATGTTAACTTGAACTACATATTTTCCCCATAGAATTATACAAAACTTAAGAAACAAGGAAAAACTAGACGATAAAACAAGAAAAAACATCTTCTTAATGGCTGCCTGTCCCCGCGGTTAGTGTTCCGTGGCGACTAATGAACACAAAAACTGTAGGATACTGTTGCCATTTGGCATACTTTGTGTTTTTATAACTTGGCGTTAATATTGTTTCCACTAAATAATTGAACTAGTTAAGTTTCTAGGTAAGGTAGTTGTTAGTAGGTAGGGTACTAAGTTAGTATTTAGAATTTTGTGTTTGATGACTGCAAGTGGCAAAAATCCTTGTGTGAGTCCGTATTTAGGTGACACGTTTATCGTCAACCAATTTTATTGTCGAGAAATAATCATTAAGACGTGTCGGAGACTTTTGAGCAACGATATAAAATCCAACACATTGCACCAATCCGCACTGGTAGAGTTACCACATTGCACCGATGCGAATTGGTGTGCAATGTGTGCAGTATACCCATACTCATCGCCTAATTAGCTTCGAGGTACTTATTAATAAGTTGAATTCTCTTCATATTTTAAATTGCTGGAAATGATAACTTAAAGATTTGAAAGTCGAATTCCCACAAGGGGATCTGGGTTGACCTAGTTGACATCTCGTCCACGGAAAATATCTACGGTTATAATGGCTGAAGTCAAAACACTTTAATCTAAAAATATTTGAATATTTGTTAAACATCTAGAATAGCCAAAACATATAATAAAACATGTACCCAAAACATAATATGCAAAGACTAAAGATTCTTGCGTCAGAGGAAAACATAAGGAAAGACTGCCGCGAATGATAATAGCCTGATTAAGAAAGGTCACGTTCTATATTATGTATTATGTCTGTTTTAAAAAAGCAGCCGAGGAAACAGGATAGGGTATTCTTCCTTAAGGCGCTATTATACATGAAATTTGACGGCTCATTTAGTGCTATGGTAATGCCGTACGTTGACTTCCAAATATTTTGAATGAGTAATTTCAGTACAGGTAATTTATTCTCTAAAAAATATTGGATGTGGTTTTTACAATACAAATAAAAAATGACATAATTGGTTTAAATAGATACATTTATCAAGAATACTAAGCCTAAATCTAGTATTTAAATATTATTACAAATACTGTAACTAAGTCGTACAATACCAAGATGATGTTACATATTAGTGCCGTGAGAATACAAATTGTGAATTTATGGTATTACAACATTACGATTTTATACAAACAGCTAAGCAAACTGCGTACTCCGACACGACATAACACTTAAATAAATTATTCAACGTTAGTTAAGTACTTCCGAGCTATAAATTCTGCGAAACGTTGGTAATTCATCGCGTTATGTACAGCGTGAATTATTAGAAAGGTACTTGATTTATTGCGGAATTTAATTAATAAAAATCTTTCGACCGTACCATGCCTGCGGACACTCCTTCGGTTTTACCAGAATATACGGCCACTTACATCAACACGATGCGGCCAGTACTTAGAAACTACACGTAAATATAAAAATTGAATTATATACTTACAGTTCGCATTGTTTTTTTAATTTTGTAGCACTCAAGGTGGTCTAGTTATGTTAGTAAATAGCAAAATATAGTATGCTCCTACGATCGATAAAATCGATCCTCCAGTTTGTAGATTTTACTGGAAATCTGAGAATATAATTCACATGTATTCTGTGTACTAAAATGTTTAAATCTGTAATTTCGGAGATGGACGGGAATGGACAATTTGGAACGGACTTTAAACTTTGAATTATGACGAAACATTTTTGTTACTCGTACTAGTCGCATGACGTTCACAACAAATTTTTGTGTTCAATCTTCTTATTTACCTCGAGATAACTTCAAGATAACCTCTAAAATTAATTATTTATATATTAGTACACATCCGCTTCAAGATCACCTTAATCTATGGCACAAATAACATTCGCAAATAACATTTTGCGTCCACTACATTCGGTAATATCAAATATGACAGACGGGTGAGGCGAGTGATTCTATGAGGATTCGATGTTTTCGTCGAGTGTACGGTATCAAAGAAATAGGACAAAACATGATTCTTACTTATTTTAAGTGTGTCGTAGCAGTATCGTTATGTCTAAAAGTCAGAGTAATTACGACGAAGAGCACCGCTTTCTGCAACGTCACGTCATGGTGTTTTCATTAGCTGTATAAACAATTTTAATCGCCCGCCACAATATAGGGCGCACCCTAAAGACGGCATACGGGTATAATATCTTTTAATTAACATTTTTAAGGCAATATTTTAATATGAAATATTACTGTAACAGTTTTGTCAGTGATTACGTATTGCATACCTATACTACTAATAAATAATAATTGAGTATGTATGAATAATGTATGTCACTAAGCATCTCGTCAATAACTAAATGACGAAATTAAAATTATTTATTTCATAATTACTTATCTTGAAAGATGTAATACTGTATGAACCTAGTAAAAATATTAATCATAATTTGGTAAATAAATATTTTTTAATTATGATTTCGCATAAAGCATATACATATATGTATATCTATAGAATATAAAAATACTCATAAAAATTTCAGCAGAATCTCGGATGAAAAGTGATTCAACGCATAATAATTACTTGTAACGATTGAATATTTACAGATGTTACAATTCTGATGATAATTATATAAACAAGCATTTGGAGTAAAAATAAAAAAAAGCTTATTTATGTTTTCATTGCCATTTCATTCCAATGATTGGTCAGCGCAATCCTAAGCTACACTTCTTCATTTGTTATTTTTTTATTGTTTCATGATCACATTCTGTGGGAGACATAACATAAGTTTTCATGGGTTTAAAAATAAAACTGATCTTAGATGTATGAGGGATTTTAATTAATACTTTTTATTTATGGAAACCTGCTCAACTTCTTTAATGCTAACAAATTAATACGACTAAAAATTTACATTTAGCATTCACATTGCCAGTACAAACGACGTACAAAACGTAATGTGTTTATTACCTAAATCATCCCACTTGCGCATAATAATGAAGACACACGCCAACAGGGGGTGGCTATGTACATGTTGGTATTGCAAATGATATCGCATAAATCAATACGAGAATTATAATAAACTTAGGCCTATTAGTACAATATATAGGCCAGCGTTGCTTAACAAATTGATTGTGACCGGGTTAATGACCCCAGTTCGGTCGGAATTCTAATTTCCGTTTTGGAACTAATATTGTCTGATAGTGAACAGTACAAGTATCATCACGACAACCGGCAACCATCTTAGCCTTAGGTCTACTGTCAGATTGCGAGGGATGAAAGGGACAGTCCGTTGTCCTGGTCAAGTGCGAACTTTCCTCTCTTTTCAGAGTAGAATTCTCGAGTATGCGAGTTTCATCAAAAAGCTTGGATTCATCGAAAAACATAATTGTTAATTTTAAATACAACAATAGCAGTGATAGCCTAGTCATTTAAAGGACAGTATCTTGCACAGAGGACCCACTTACGGATCCTGAATGTATATCTAACCCAAAAAAGTATGTGGGTAAAATTAAATATCACTCGGTTCAATGAAACGAAATCATCATATCTAAGAATTATCCATGATATTCCCAAAGATGTGTGAAGGCTGCTAATCTGTAGTCACCCAACGTTTAAAACTCTTAAGACTGGTAAAATGTTAAGGCCATACATATCTCATTGTATGTAAAACAACCAGACCTAAGCATTGAACATAATATCTGTGATGACACAAATAGTTGCAAAAACCAGAAAAACAGGTTCCTCGTGCGGCTATAATATATGCTTCATGCTGCTTCACAATCACTGATATAGAAGTTCATTGATGAAAGTAATAATATCATGTTCAAATTTCATAACGTGTGATGCAAAATAACTTTAACATTTAATATAATCACTTTCGTATTTATGGAACTCATTAGTATCTGATTATCCAAGTTCAAGCTACTGAAGTTTTCAAACATTTCTAAAGTTATATTATACGATGATATAAGTTTATTATCGAGGTTTCCGATATGTGCGCTTATGACGCGGGTGTCTTCCAGAAAAGTGCAAATAGGATTTTACGAAGTTAGTGCGCTTATTACCCTGGGCCACATCTTCGTTTAATATCAGATCAGATCTTTATCCTTTTCGTAAGCAGTAATCAGCCTCAAATGAATGTGTGGTGACAATGGACATCGCCTGCGGTGCTCGCTGTTCATCGCCCCTGCGGTGCCGCCGAATCCTCCTCAAGCAAAAATAATAATAAGTGTTTTGGGACTCATGTCGCACTAAATTGGGATACACTATGCTGGGTGACGTACTCGCCAGCCACGCTTGAATTTACTGGCCCTTGAATTTGGTGTCCCAGAGCCTCGGATTGCATCCGGATCTGGGGCTGCCTCTGAATCAGTGTACTTGGGACACTTCTGATATCATTACGTCGAAGAGGAACTTGAACAAATGATAAATCCAGCGAGGTATGAACACTAACGAACAGATTATGCCAACGACAGATACAAAAGGAACTCTGTTAACGATAAACACGACTAATTTTTCGCCGAAGCCTGAAAGGAAAACATTGAATTTTATCTACATAATATCAAAAACATACCAAGTGTTACAACGTTTACATTCTATTTTGAGTTGTTTGTGAATTGTATAAGGTTGAATTTAGTTTCCGGCTGTTACTCGCAGCTGCTCTTAGGCGGTACCAATACGGCTAATAGAGCCATTGATTAGTTTACAGTACACAATTACCTCACTAACAACGAAATAAACCTATAGCTCTATAATGCTTGTTTTGTAGCATCGATGATCATGCAATTTGCATCTCCAAGCGATTTAGAGCTTCAGGAATCAACAATCCATCACAAAGTCCTATTTATTGTAATTGTGGAAGGAGCTTCCTTCTGAGCCATTCCCGGAACATTATGATATTGAGTTCTTCAAAAAAGGTGTAAGGCCGGTGTTGCACTGATGGCTCCTGCAATGCTGACTACGTCCATAAGCAACGGTAACCATTTACCATCAGATGGCCCGTCTGCCCTACAGGCTATAAAAAAATATAAAGTTAATTTTCCAAAAAATAACTACCCTATTTATATTAAATTTAAATCAAAGTTTGACAACAACTCATCTAATGCTGAAAGGCCCACAGTTGGGCCACAGCTCAAGTTGATAAGGATTTGGAAAGGCCGTCGTAAGTCTTGGAAATAGGGTTTTTTTCTGTTGCCATTTAGTGTTTGTCGATTATCCGAACATAGTACTAATGCTGCATCAGAATTTACATTTACAGCTCATCGTTTGCCTCTATTACGTATGTAGTATTTTATATCTATACAAGCATGTATCTTGTGCATTTACTGTATCCGATATCCATTACATAAATAATAGAAAATCAGGCAATATCTGTGACGCTTATTGCCTTCGCATGTCTTATTAGTCCTAACAAAGATAGTTCTCGTCATAATAAATAGCTTTATAGATATCGTTTCATGATGTCATTTCTAACCATTAGCAGGTATGGTTCATTTGATGGTTTAATTACAAAAGTTGCGTGTATCATTTGTCTGCATTAAAATGCTTCGTGTGAATGTTTCACAATTTCATATTTTATAGGCTGAAATTATAAGCGCGCGAAGAAAAACAATGTCGGCGACTGAATATGGAAAAATGCCAAAGATGGGATCGAACAAGGAGAACATATTGCAAATCACATGAAAACGAGGCTTGACGGAAAAGATTGCCAGTCAATGTGTGCCGCAACTTCTGAAGATGATGTACAGCTAGGGGATATTTCTTGCACATTTTTCATTGCAATCAATGCAATCTCCATCATTGATTTCCAACGAGCGACATGAGAAAAGGTGAAAAGATCGTGGCTCTTATTATCTGAGACGAAATATGCAAATTTTTGTGCGTCCTGCAAGATATACCAGAAACTTGCCCTTGCCGCAACATCTGCGTTGTATACTTACATAATTCATGAATTAAAAAAAAGCTTTTGAAAGATTAACCGAACACAAGATATACCAAATGCATGGAGAGTGAGCGATTAACTCGGGAAAATCAACTACAAGAAATTAAATCATTCCAGGATACTGATCAAGAACCTTATCAAAGATCAGTCTCACACTCAGGTTTGTCAAAGAAACTGTTTTAAATTAATTTACCTTTTCGCGAAACATAAGTGAACTTTAAAATTCCAATTATAACACCTAAACAAGGAACGGGCTTCATATTTATCAAAAAAAGCACAAATAAACTTATTGATTTAACGGCGAAAATAATTCCAAATAGTATTTTAAACGACACCAAAAAAGCCAAGTACTTCAACTTATCCAATTCTTTTCTATGGCAATACTGATAACATTTGATAGAAATATATCATAAATTAAAAAGAAAGTTGACAGGGCTACCATACTAAATTTGAATTTTGTCTTTCATAACAGTATTGAAATATTGAATATGTCTACATTTGAATTGTAGAAGCATTAGGAAACTAGCACGAAAATTCGAGGGAAATTTAAAAATTGTTCAATTATGCAAGACAATAAAAATCATATATGCAATCTTTCCATTTTTAAGAACAGGTTTCACTTTTATTTGACGACGTAAAAAAACCAGCGCTTCCTATCTCTTACAAGAGATCAATACAAATGTTTTGCAGAACGAGGATTTTACATAAGCTTCGAGAATGGCAGGTTATAATGTGGCTCATATTTATTTGCCATTAGCCATCCTTCCAACTCCGACTTACGCTAGCTGAACTCAAGCGTTCACTCTCGAATAAAACAAGTCAACGAGCTCACTTGATAGTTATAATCCGACGGTTGATTCAGGCGAGATAGATGAAAAACCAGAATCAGAAAATAAACTCATTTTGGATACATCCTTACAATCTTACTAAATACAATAATATTAAATTTCATTGAAAAGCATATTCTAATCTTTACTATTTACTATCTTCTCGTGTATAATTTCGTATTTCTATGCCTTCAATGTATAAAATATTATCAGACATCATTTGGCGGAAATCCATTATCTTTAAATCAGTATTAATCTACTTTGCTGCAATCCGCGAGTGCAACTGTCTCCTTCCCATAAAGGAAACATGCGCATGACATTCCAAAACTAACCTCGATAAAATTTTAATATCAATGATCCTGTCAGCCCAAGTGTCTTGCGATTACACGCGGGATTAATTAATTTGGTGCCGAAACTTAGATATGAGCTCTTCATATTTTATGACTTAATTATTCGCATATGACAAACATCCTACTTCCAACTTTATGATATACGGGCAAAAACACTTCGTTTGCTATGTTACAGAACCTAACGATGTAAGAATTTAGGGCTGTTTTTGAATAACATTCCAAACTTGATATATTACTGTTGGGAAGTTATGTAAGCTTTAAGTAATTAGATATTGTACAGTAGTATACCAGTGAGGAATAGTCACTATTTACAATATTATAAGAAAATTTAGAATCTTGTTTACTTATGGTTTATATTGTTCAATTTCATTGTTATAGATTATTCAGAGTTGTCAAGTACTTTTGTATAAATAACAAGTAATTAGTATTATTATTTATTAATTGCATTATAACTAAATTTATGTCATACATATATCCGTTGTCGTTGTTTTACTGTCTTATGTTATGTTATATAACTGTAAGGATTATGTTATCAGTATTATTATTAAGTCATTAATATTATTCTTGATATTATTATCTTTCCGCGAAAGCTGCCTGGCTACCACATTCCTGCTTGAGTCAGGTGCCAAACGATTCGTCGTGTTCCGGCTGGGGGCTTGAAAGTCAGTACTTTATTTGTTAGTTTCTTAGCATTTCCTGGTCGAAAACGCATCAGTGATACCTTTGATCTTACTGATGTCCATGGGCGACGGTGGTCACTTACCATCAGGTGGCTTGTTTGCTCTTTCGTTGGCTATTAATATAAAAAAGAAAAAAACTGTGTTCTACCGGATCTACTAATAATAAAATGGAGCTGTGTTGTTTCTTTATTGTATGTTACCTTTGCTATTGATGTGGGGCCAAAATATATTTTTATTTTGGAATTCTAGTCTGCTTGTCTGTATTCGTACAACACTAAAACTACTAAGGAGATTACAATGATTCGAATTATATTTATAATTTATATTAGGGTTGATAATCTAGGATACTCGTCATTCCGTGAAAGGAATCCGTTACTGCAGTATTTTCCCGAGAAGATCGAAGGCAGGTTCTTAAAATCATATTAAGAACTATCAAATGCACTCGCTACGCTTCGGAAAAACTACCTTACGTTTAAAGCTAGCATCTGCATTTTTCTGGGTTTTTGTCGTTCTGTGAATTACAAATACATATATATATATATATATATATATATATACATATATTAATTTATAACTTTTTTATATATTATTTATTTATTTATTGCAATGAAACAAACTTTAAGTTTTAAGTGTTTAAGTAAGCAATACGTAAACGAACCAGAACAAAATCGGTTAAGCCGTTTCTGAGATTAGCGGGAACAACCGCACAGACAAACAGACAAAAATTCTAACAACTATTGTTTTGGGTTCTGTCGCGTTAATAAAAGCGCCTTATAATATTTTTTCTCATATATCGTACATGTACAGAAAGCTATTATAATTAGAATAGCGATTAGTTAGAATTTCCTATCAGTATAGATATGAAATTTGATACGTCGATTAACGGTTTTCTGCAAGATTTTTTTGATGGACATTACAAACAAGATATAGAGATATGACAAGGAATCAAGATGCGACACATTTATGTGACGCCGTCTAAATAATGTCAATAAATAATTGAAAGAAGACTTATAGTTTCATTCTAGTTCAATATTTATACCTATTATTATATTTGATTATACTTATATACCTATTAATAATTATAATGCTACCAAGAGACTGAAATACAAAGAGAATCTACAACGTCTTCATTCACTTTAAGTTCGTGCTTTTAATATTCGTTTAACCGCCTCATCAATAATTAATGTGACATTTATGAATTTCCTACATCAAGGTTTTATTACTGTGTAAAATGCTTAGAGCATTAATTATAATAACTGAATGAACTCTTTAATATACCTTTACTTCAGTATACACTTTATAAATTCCTTAAGGACTGTTTTATCTGAGTTAAAGAAAACTTCAGCGCAATAGTTAGATTACATAGAGTGAGGTTACTTAAATCGTGCGTCCTAAGGAAACAATGTTGCAACTTTAAGGTAATTTATTTGTTTAGCTATTAGCTAGCTGTCATAAAATACAAAAACCACCTTACATTTTCTTAAATGATAAAGTAAGTTTTTGAAACAGCAATAGAAACAAAAAAATGTGAATTCACCCTAATGATTATTTGTTTTTCAAATTGAATTAAATGACCAGGACTTATATTGTTTTTTTTTTTAATAATTTTAATTACATACATTAAAACACAGCTTTTGGCACTTTGTGGACGAGATTATATATATTTCACATACGGATGTATCCGAATAGGTTCAATAGAATATTTTTTTTTATGAGATATGTTACGTCCCTCATAGAGCTTCTGGAGTTTGACTATAAATCTTGTACTAGTACTGGTAAGTAATGGACCAGTGTTGCCATACACGGGCGGACTAACACAATTAAAATGAAATTCATTAATGTGCACCTTGCTGGTGGCAAAAGATTAATTAAATCACACGGATTGAACTAACCTATATTACATATTCTGTAACATTCGTAACGCTAGGAATGTTATGCATTTTAATGTTTATCTTTGTTGTATAATACTGATAGGCGCCAGACATTTCGTTCGCATAGATTTTTTTTAATGTATTCACTTACCTACTCCTTTAGCATAGATCATCATAATTTTTCCCCTGTATTATATTACTCATCGTTTCACAAAAAAAATCAATAATACTTATTTATACAACTGTTGTATGAGTGTTTTAATACATAGTTATCAACAGTTGTATATAAGACACTTTATGTACACCCATAATATGAATCCTCTATAAAAGATTCTCAAACAGTTAGCTTACTCCTAACATTAAAACAGCTAGTCTTAGTAACCTAATATCATCAATTACTGAGTATATACAAATAAACAAAGTATTAATGAAAGAATTATTTATTGTGGTAGTAATTAAGTTTTGTACAGTGCAATTATTAAAATTCACTTGAATATGTTCTTTAATGTTGGAAGGTCCCGATCCCGATGTACTCGGCGGAATATTTATATTTACCATTTCGCTATTTTTATTTTCTATGGAATTCGAAATCACATTCGATACGTGGATTTTGTATACAACTCAGGATTAGGAAGTTGTAAATAGTTAGCAATTGTTTTACAAAAACTGCCAAATGTATTTATGCCCATCTTTTGTGATGTACATTTTCCAGATCTGTAGTGTAAAAAAAACTCTGATTGCTGCATGGATCCGGACGCAGTGCTATACATTTTATGCAAACTTCTAAATATTTGCCTGTAATAATAAATGTGCGGTTTGTTTTGGTTTTTGTACTATTTAGATTGACTACAATTACAATTTAATTTAAATGTACGTCGGTATATAAAAAAGCTTATAATTCTAGACGGCGGCATGCGCCTATGGTTCCGAATATTAGCGCAGTCTGAAACAATAATATATAATATTGTAATTTATTCATCATATCACAAGGAAAATAACATTATAATGAAGTAAGTAACTAACATACCTTTACCGCTAGATATATAAGATCAGGCGCTTGGCTTAAAAACCATTTTTTTTCGCCAGGTGAAAACGTTTTCGATTTCTTCTTTGTATAGCTTTCTCCTTTACGTTTTAACAAGGTGGGGTGCATTTTACTTCATTTTTATAACTTTTCTCTCATAGATAGTTGCCAATAGAATGATTGTGTCATATTTAATATATCGAGCACCCCACGCTTTTTACTTTGATTTGAATTATTTTGTTAATAACTTAAATTTTATTATAATGTTTATTTGAGGTAATTAATTATGATTGATTGTCCGACCTTCTACTACTGTAATAAAGACTCTTTGTAATTAAAAATTATTTTTAATTTTTAGTTCAATTAGCAATAAAAGCGTGTTTTTTTAGTTTTTTTAAATTATTATTTTGTAAACAAAACAATAAAAATATCGAAGAAAAATGGCGTGGATTCGAAAAACCTACTTTTTTTACGGCACACGGCGTTCTGGTAGTGAAATGCACGTGAATGACAATGTTCTTTTTTTTGAAATTCATAGAGATACCACACATCGAGCAGTAAGAATGTGGCTGTCTGTTCAGTAAACCCTTTGCACAGAAGGGATCGAAAAAAACAAAGGAGTGGTATTATGAAATTCAGCACAACATTATATCATCCGTTTGGATGATATTATGGTTATTAGGGCATTGGGAGTTTTAATATTGGCTATAAGCTAACTGTTTCAGGATCTTTTAAAGAGGATTTAAAGCATGGGAGTAGATGAATATCGTTAAACATACCACAAAACTGATTTGACACTATGAATTTTTTTTTCATTATTATTCGTCAATAGAAAAATAACTTAATAACTATATAAATATATTTCTTTTTTCAGTATAAAAGTATTCATAATAAGTACTAGTAAATATAAATTAACGCATAATAATTTAACATAACTTAGAACTCTTTATAGCTATGAAAACTTCTATAGTTTTTACATGTGCCTTCATAAACTGGTTTCTTTTTACCTGATATTTCTTTAAAAAACATTCAGTTTTTTATATTCACGTGTTTATATACAAATGAGTTATTAAATAAATATATCTTAGTACTAAATATAATCAGAATGTTTTTATAAACTTAAAAGAAATTGGAACATATTAAACTCTGAATAGTTATTTGTACTGATTGTTATTTGGTAATATTATATGTTTGAAGCCGTACGGACAAAGATATTGTCAATGTCCTGGAGTTTTTATGAGCGAAATGCATGAGTGAGTTGTCTTTAATTAATGTAATTGACGTATGCCGTTTTAATAAAAGCAAAATAAATAAACAAATAAACAATATATTATTTAAATAACATCATTTAAATAGAGTGGTCTTGTCGCTTGCCTATTGCATCATTATGAATTGCAAATAATATAAGACATATTCCGCCTAACAAATTCACAAGAACGCCAGAGGTCTAACAAAAATCCTAAATTTAGGATCCTAAATTTCGTGAGATCTGTGAATTTCTCAACGTAACAATACACATATGAGTTGTATCTATCACATACATTATTATTATGTATCTTTATTATCTACGCCTGTTTTTATTAGGCGAATAAATCATGCCAAATCAACACCGCAAGTCTCAGGTAAACTTGTTGTAAATTTTATATTATATACTCTTTCATTTACTGAATTCCAAGCGAAATTATACGAAAATACAGGTGTGTAAAGCTCTTCTGCTGTTCATGAATTGAAACCAATCTACCCAGTTTGCGGTGTACTTGTCCTGTTGAAAAATTGACGCGACAATGACAATCATTCCTTTCGTCTGAAGATCTCTGAATACTTCATTAATTCATTATGCGCACTGCAAAGGACTGGAATAACTTGCCCACGTCGGTGTTGTGGGAGTCTTCAAGAGGAGAGTGAAGGCTATTTATAAGTTAGTGCGTTCACCATCTTACACTTCATCACCATTTACCATCAGGTGGGATTGTTGTCAAGCATTAACTTATTTTATGTATAAAATATACATATTACGATGGAATTTATCACCTGAATATCTAGCAAATTACACATTTTAGTTTGCAGTGTTGGAGAGCCAGTCAACAAGCGCGTTTACCGCTTTTTCCGTATCGATGTGGGTACTGTGTACTCGTACTACGTGGATGTGAATGCATATTAGGTGTTGCTTGAGCACATTTATCATTCAGTCCGTCTGCTCCTTTTCCAGCCGTTACCATCAAAGTAATCTATCTATAAATGCACAAAGATCAAGGAAGCCGTAGAAAGAATTCATAGATAGATCTTACATCTTAGAGACGGAAGACTAAAGTCTGAGCAAAATGAACATAGTTCGTCGATTCACAGTGTCATAGATCTAGCAAAATATTTATATATTTATTAGGCGTTTAATTAAAAGTTTAGATTTAATGCTTTTATTCTAAAATAAAATAAGGTCTTATTTAAATCACTTTCATATCAAACATCAAAACGACAAAAACTCCGTAACATATGTTATATTACGCTCAAAGCTAAAATAAGCTCAGTATACCTTTTGGTTGGCAAAAATTCCGTAGAGGTTTACGGTCACGCGTATAAAGCGTGATGATCTAGATACGGACTAAGCGAATCTGTCTTGGGATCTGCCTCCAATTACAGAACGAACACTCTATGAATTCGTTACTAAACTCAAACACTCTATAGAGACATGAAAAACCACGGCTGCTAATGGCGAGTTAAGCGAACATTTTACGTAACATTTTTATATTAGATATTGATATAAATAATTATTATAATTATATAAGCAGTTAACACACTATATCGATAACCAATAATTATCTGGAATTTGAAGTAATTTTAATCTATAATAACAATAACACCGTAACGTGACTGAATCGGGAGTGCGCATCGAATTTTTTTGTGAAATTTTAATGTATATTTTTATGTATCCATAATTTTATATATTTATCCTAAATTTTTATTGAACATATTCTGTATTCGATTTTTTATCTATATCTAATATTGATACTTGTACGCAATAAGGGAGCACGATTAGAATTTTGCAATCGTATGTAATGCTTTGAAATTGTGGAACTAGCAATTCTCCGATCGACCTAGATGTATAATTTTTTTATAATGTTTTCAACAAGTCTACTAAACCATACTTGGCCACCGTGGTCGACTACGGTTTAAACAGAAGGTTAAGAAGGACCAACAAATCGGTAGTCACAAGACATAATGATTAAATAATATTGAAGATACTATGACTGGAAAAATAATTATTTCCTTAACAATACATTAATCGCATAAAAAATTACAAATCTACAAACAAAATCGAATTATCAATTGAATAAATAAATTAAGTGAAATTACTGTGTTTATATAATAATTACAAAATCAATAAATTTTTCATACATATTATCGTTGCTGTAATTTTATTGTGTGTACAAACAATTAAATAGATTAATCAATTTTCACTATAAAAAAAATCTAAAAAGTAATATATGTATTTTGCCTGTTAAAAAGACTTTTTGGTGAAATCAATTTTGGTGACCTTTTTAAAACATATCATAAGGAAATAATTAGTCATGTTCATAATTACACAAGTATAATTTAACGCTTATCGTTCACTGGTAACAATGAAACAACTAGGATGCGTCGTAGAGTTCTGAAAGCCCGTTCAGTTTGTAATCTACCGTCCTGCGAACTTGTTTACAGAAAGTAGGCCGCAAGAGATACTGCGTGCAAACTCATCACAAACTTCTGTTGAGACAAATATTTCAAATAATTTTTTAACATATAATTGAGAGTATCAGGCGTTACTTTGCGGACATTCATTGCATTGTATTGATACTTGGTATCTATGCATGTAAGAAGTATATACCATCATACATTGTGCTTGCGGATTGTTGGAAAGTAAATTAATACTAATTTAATATTTTTTTTAACATTAGATTGAAATTATATTTTTTAAATAACACACTGAAAGGCTTTTTGTATTCCTACATGTGATATGATAATTATGACATTTAAAAACAATTATTACATACTCATACTCCCCCGTACTGGATTCTCTATATAACAAAAAATTTCGTCAAATTCAAAATTACTTAAAAATATTACATCACAAACGACTAAGTTCGTAAAACAAAAAATTAACTTATTATTTGAAACTTATATCATCGTGGACATTATAAATATATTCTAAATATAACAAGTACTCACGATTTTGGATTTTATACCGTCATTTCGACCCAATTACATGGATCATGGCCACGGCGAGAGTGTGTCGACTTTAGATACAAATTCTGGCCCTTACCGTAACATTTAATTTACATATAAGGAATAGCGTTAAAAGAGAGTAAGGTATTTACAATTACACACGCACCCGCATATAAACTATTTCATATATATATATATATATATATATAATGTAAATAGCCGACAGACGAGTACACCAGCCACATGATGGTAAGTATTACCGTCGACCATGGACATTAGTAGCACCAAAGGCAACATTAATGCGTTGTCGTCCAAGAAAGAAGAAGACAGAAAGAAATTACTGGTTCTCAAGCCCACAGCCGGAACGACGACGACGGACGATCCGTTTGCTAGCTGACTTTAGCATGAGGGTGGTAGCTAGCCAGGCAAGCTTTACAAAAAGTACTACTAATAACTAATCTATTAGATTTCACTTTACCTTTGTTAATGTTGGTGTAGTTCACATTATTTTGGAGTGTCCGGATTTATTTGAATACGACATCACGATGTTTAATTACAAGTCATTTACTTCAAGTAAACTATCTTGCGTTGATATTCACTCACCCTATACGAATTTTGTTATCTGTCAACCCCAAATATTGCAATATCCAGATCGATTTGAATTTCTCCCTAGATCAGAAGCAACGGAGTACTATAAGTTCTAACATAATATTATAATTGAATTTTAAAATAAGATTCATTACTTAAATAGATTCTATGTATCGATGTGTGTATGTACGGCAACTCTACCCGAGCTTTTGTACGTAATAAGAACATACAAAATTGTTGACGTCAAAGTTAACACAAACAACAGCGAACGGTCAATGTGGATGTCCAAAATGGATTAATTTTATTATAGGAAGCCCTTATTTGACCCCTAATAAAGTTTTCATATGTGGGTGGTCTTCCATTAGGATTGGATTTATTTAATTAAGTTTCTGGATCCATTGTATAAACATACACAACTTTAATTACAAATTGTGTTTTAATGGGATTCCACGAAATACACATAATTTTAACAATGGCTTGGATTTAAGTTCAATTTAAATTATTTCAAACAAGGCTTTGAGATATATATTTGTATTTAATTTAAAGTAATATAAAAATGTTAAAAAAGGAAGTAATTAGTCCTTTTTAAAAGAGGATAGCTTAGCTTCTAGACCTACTGGCATGAGCGGGGGAAGTTGTCTCGGGGCCGAGGTGGTCGGGGCGCTGGTGTCTATGGACATCAGCGGGACGGGCTGGGAGGCCGAGGAGAAGGAAGGCTTGCCTTCCGCGGACGCCTTGGCGACACGTTATATGAGGCGCTTGTTGCGTTGGGGCTCGACCAGTTGGAAAACCTGGTCGTCGAACTGCGATGGGATGACAGTGCCGTCATCGGATACTTCGTGGTACGAGGCATCGGATTCGATGAGCCTCTTTCCGGAAGAGAGGGAGTTAGCGTCGGAGAATTCGACGTCATGGGCGGGGGAGGCGTCAGGGGACGCGGGCGAGTCTATTTGGGGCGCGAGGACCCGAAGATGGGTGAGGATTGCCTTCTCATCGGGAAGCGCTTTCAGATAGGAGGACAGGGCCTCGAGGATGCGTCCTAGAGGGAATAGACCTAACTCGGATGGATTCATCCTAAGGGAGCCTCCCTACCGACGGCAGGGAGAAGAGTGAAGAAACGAAAACGAAACGAAGACAGAACGAGAACAGTGACTATCCCTAGCGGAAAATAGCCACTAACCGTCACCCTGGGAAGGCCCAGTGCAGTGGGATCGGGTCTGCCGGTTTCTCTCAGTCCGAGAGGACTGAGAAGCGCACCGGGTCAACGTTAACTGGCTTCGTTGGCACCGTGAGGTATCCACCAGCTCAAATCGCGATAATTCGGATACTTAGTTATTGCCAACACAATAAAAGAAGTGAAAAGGCAACAAATAAGTCGCGGTCGATAACGGGTATCGACGACACAGAAATATCAATCGAAAAATGGAGGTGACTTATTCGAGAGGATGTCGAGCTGTTCCGAGTCAGACTGACAACGGACAGAGGGTGACCGTCCGCTGCAAGAGCAGAATCGTCCAGTCCATCGGGCGATTCGTCTTAACTATCACACATGTATATAAGTTGTAAATAAATTGTTAATAGCACATTGTTATTTACAATTAATCTGTATAATTTAAGTAAAAAAATTTTTGAATTAACTAGTGCAAATAAATGTTAATTTATTGAAAAAATTGTAATTTTCAATTAACTCCTCGTTTGTATTATACAAAATAATGATAATTCAGTGATAATAATTCAATTCGATTCATGAAAGTATGCAATTTTACAGCAATGTTTTCTTATGTCGTTATCACGTAAAGTTGTCGTCCGTAAACCGACTTTACAAACAACCAACATTTTTTTCAATCAGTTCGATCGGAGCAATTTAATGTGATCAGAAAAGGTTTTTCTTAGTTGAAGCTGTTAAATGGTGTGAACATGCCACATTAATGAATTATACAGCAAGATTTGGAGTATATGAGAGGTAGTTATTGTAGTATTAAGTCAATTGTTAAAAAATATTAGGAGTAATTTTATGAAAAACCCCAGTGGAATTGTTCATTTTTATTATTTAGTTAATTAACAACTTGTTTTCCTTGGAACGTGCAGATGCATAAATAAATTCACAATGTAAATATTATCGTAAACAATTTTCATTACCTCTTACGCACCGGTGTTGTATATAAGATTTGGAAATTTATATTCTAGTGTTTTGTCCAAAATAATGCAAATATGTTTCTACGATATTTCCGGCCGCCGAGAAAAGCCGCGAAATATAGATACATTACCATAGCGCGCGCTCTGCGATAATTATAACACAGCAAAAGATGTGGTAAACCAAAATACTGGTAATATTAAAGCTATGCTCGAAACATGTTATGACTGCTATGCAATTTATTCGCTAGAACGCATTAATGGTAGAACGGGGCCTCACCGCAGTTGTGGAGGCCTGGAAGGTACTGTTTATTGTAGAAGGAAAATTTTACGACGAGTATTTAGAACATAAATTCGACTTTGACATTCTACTGGCTTGAAGGTCGATTTCCTGCACGAGAGTCTTGAATTTTGACTTCTCTATTAACCTTTTAATTTTTCAAAGTTACTTGCTTTGGTTAAGAAAAATATTATGAGGAAACCTGCGGACCTCAGTAGTACATTTGTCCAGCATGGTGACTTCTCCTTCCCCTTTACATCGTGAGTGGAGACTCAAGCCTATCGGCACTGCTGCTGTAGTTGCAAATGACAATGCACGCTGGTAACCACTTATCACCTGGTAACCCAATAGTGACACAAAATGTACATTAAAATATATTGACACAAAAATAAAGATTTTAGTAATATTTCCTTACTGTATGTTCTAAAATTACAGATTGTTAAAGTACAGTGATTGTTTCTTCAACTGTAGTTGTAATTTTTTATGCATCTTAAGTGAATAAACGAAGAAACCATCCCGACGTCCTGAGAGTTTAAGCAACAGTAAGACAATAAACTGATATATGTTTTACAATGTAGACGGTGCATTCTAATGGCCTCTAGTCGGCTTGTCACTACCGGAAGATTGATAAATTATTGGCTCTTGAGTGAAGGACATACGAGTAATTTGTACTGGCAGGGACAATTGGCGCCTGAGTGCTCTGGTCGAGGTAATTTGTGGTTTATTCTCGGTGCTGGCGTAATTTACTGCAGAACTGAGGAATATACATTCTAGATGTTGGGGAAAGGGTGAAAATTGTGTCAATTAATATCTTACATATGTACTACTGGCATTGATACCAAAATTTGTTTCGTGATGTTTTAATATTGTATGACTATGTCGTCCAGGAATAATTAGTCCCAGGCTGAGAGCGTATGATCGTATGAGCGTTTATTTACATAATTGAAATGAAAAATAAATTCTAGAATGATCTATTATAAATACTCAGTTGATAAGTTTGTTCAGAGTTTCATAAATAATATGAGCAAACTCAATTGAACACCGACTCAAAAAAAAAATTCACTTACTCCCTTACCAGTCGCGTTTGTCTGGTGATAATTGTGAGAGTAAAGTATATAAAAGAATAAACATTTCGTTTCGTGTATAATGTAATATATTTCAGAGTTTAAATCTTTTAAAGTAAGTTAAAAAACTGCACAAAAATTTTAAGTGATAGTCGGATATAAAATAACATATAGGAGTTATCTTAATCTATATATTAAATTATTTTACTGATTTCTCAATCTAGTTTTCTATCTGAATTAAAATAATATTTATCAAGTAACTACTCAATAAAAAGTGTGACAATAAACCTGATAAAATGCGCAGTTTAAATAGGGTTAGTTTGCAACTGTAGAAGCAGAGTATTATTTAAGAGTGGCTATTTTTTACGTCCCGTGCTCTACCAGGGATGGCGGGATGTTCAGTAAGCTTTACTGATAACAGTATTATATTGTACTTAGTTTGTAAAATAACACTCGCAACTCCCTAGCTTTTCTTGTTTTTCTTACTTTTGTTTAACAATGCCACCAGTCTTAGGGTCTGATTTGAATAATTATTGTTCCACTGCTTTAAGTAACACGCAAAACCTTACGTTTTACACTTAATAAAAGCAATTTCAGGTTAATTTCAAACTTTGTAGTGAAATTATTCAAATTATTTTTAATGAAAGAGTTGTCAGTTTTTGAGGAAATTTTGTATTATTAATTATTGTGTTTATAGTATATTCGTAAGTTTCTATTAAAATTTTACTCGTATTAAAATGAATACAAAAAGTAATATAATAAGTATTTGAAAATTTCATTAAAGGAGGAGGAGAACTAAAACCTACTTATATTATATGTTATTATCTAGTCGAATCGGTCCTCATGAAATAAAAATAGGAGTTAGTATGGACAATCTATTTAGTGCATAATAAACAAAATGTGGAGTGTTGCCTGTTGCAATAAGTTAATGTTTGTAATTCAGTTAAACTAATAAAAGTGATCAATAAAACAATAAAATGAGTCAAACATTATTTTTAATGCTTGATCTTCATTATAATTGTTTTTTTAAATTTATTACAATTTGTTTTTGAAATGATTGATATTCAGAGGTTAGTTTCAGATTCTTCATTGTCATACAAGTGGTATGGATATACGTGAATGAGACATCACCAATATGTAATAGCAAAACTAATACTTATATATATCTATAAATGGCTGACCAGGCAAAGAATCGATCCCAGGACCCCTCGCTTAGTAGGCTCAGTAACTGGGCGACAAAGTCGTCTATATATTTATAATCAAACTTTTGTTGCATATTTGTACTGCATCTGCCCAGCGGCTCCCAAAAAAAATTGGCCTTGTACATTGTTCAGCAGGGAATCAACAATATGGGTTCTTGGGTTATTGTTATTATTGGTCGCATATTCTGGATAAGATGTTTAACAAACTATACTAATAACGGTTGTATAATGTCTCGGGAAACCCGTAAGTCTTCTTGTTTTTCCTTCTTTTGTTCTCGCGGGAATTTCAGAACGTAATTCGAATACGTTCCCGCTGTTTGTGCAAAACGAAAAACACTTTTAGGGTTTTAAAATGTTTTGAGTTGGCGCGTTAATAAATCTGAGTGGTAATGAGCAAATAAACGACTAACTTTTAATTGTAGAAATAAATTAATTTACGAAAATATTAGGTTGGTGACAAAGTCTTTTCGGATTTTCTATGAAAATTCAGAACATTTTTTAATAAAGTTTTTTTAAATTTAACTAGAGTATATAAGTACAATTGTGTTCGACAACTTTTTGCCATCTTGTGTCCCTACATTCTGGGGTTTCTGATCAAAAAACTGCGTCAAGTAGTTTTGGCAGTCCTCATGTGATGTTAACCTGACACTGCCTAAAGAATTCTGAAAAGACCGAAACAGATAGAAATTTGAAGGTGCAAGGTCCGGGCTATACGGTGAACGCATCATCATCTCCCAGCAAAAGTCTCTTAGTTTTTGCTGAGTCGCCAAAGATGAGTGAGGTCTAACGTTATTATGATGAAAAGTCACACCCCTTCTATTGACTAATTCCGGCCGCTTTCTCTCAACTTCTTGCTTTAGTCTCATCAGTTGTTCGCAGTAGAGTTCCGAATCGATGGTCCTGCCTGGCGGTAACAGCTCATAATGAATGATGCCCTTCCAATCCCACCATACACACAGCTTCACCTTGTTGCGAGTTAAACCGAGTTTCGCCACAGTCTGTGAAGCCTGACCGGCCTTTGACCACGACCTTTTTCGCACGTTCTTGTCGTACGTGATCCACTTTTCATCACCAGTTATCAGCTTCTTCAAAAATGGTTCGGTTTCATTACGTTGTAATAAAGAATCGCAAATGAGGACACGGTTCATGAGGTTTCCTTCAGTGAGTTCGTGTGGCACTCAAATATCGAGCTTTTTCGTGTAACCAGCTTTGCCCAAATGTGTCAAAAATGTTTTGTGATCAATTTCCAGTTCTTCAGCTACGTTGTAACTACTGATATGTCGATCTTGCTCAACTTTTTCAAAAATGGCATCCATTTTATCCGTGACAGGGCGACCAGAGCGACGGGCATCTTTAACATTAAAATTTCCGGATTGTAAACGCTTAAACCAATTTTGTGCTACTCTCATAGACACTGCACTAGGTTCATAAACATCACAAATTTTTTTCGCGGCCTGCGTTGCATTTTTGTCTTTTTTGTAGCAAAATTTTCAAACGTAGCGAATTTCTTCATTACACTCACTCATCTTGGCAGTAAGCAAAACAAATGAAAATCACACATTTTCCAAATTTGAATTTGAAATTATCTTCTTTAAAATTTAAACTTTTTAATGATACCAAAACCGGCCAGATGCAAATGGTATAGTCAAAGAGATTTTATTACAAGTTCATACATACTAAAATGCGAAAATACTTTCTCCCCAACGTATTATACCAGTAGACGCTAATGTAACATATGTCAATTTTGGCTAAATGGTAAACAATTTTATTTTTAACTAGCAAATGCCCTCGCTTCGCTTCGCTTCGGAAAAACTACCTTACGCTTAAAGATAGCTTACGCATTTTTCTGGGTTTTTGTCGTTCTGTGAATTAGAAATACATATATTAATTCATAACTTTTTTATTTATGGACAGATAGCAATGAAACAAACTTTAAGTTTTAAGTGATGCTTGCTGCAATACATTCGTGAAAACCATAACAAAATCAGGTAAGCCGTTTCTGATTTTAGCGGAAACAAACGCACAGACAAACAGACAAAAATTCTAACAACTATTGTTTTTCGTTCTGTTGCGTTAATAAAGGCCCCTAATAATATTTTTTCTCATATATCGTTCATGTACAGAAATCGATCAGTTAGAATTTTATTATTAGTATAGATTTTTACTGTAATTATTGTAAAAACATCTTTTGATGTTGTTCCTATTGTTAATGAGCGAATGAATGCATAAAATGTAACACGTAATTGATTTATCAACAGACCTATAAAAAACAACATTATAAAAAAATTGTTTTAAAGGGGTTTTAATCTACCTAAGCATCTCTCTCGTCTTTATATTAAATAATTGTTGAAAACCATTAATGAATGCTACTTCAATGACGGTCGTATACCATAAATAAATGAACTATTTTTTGAAATTGGATGGATTGGAAAAAAAACATTTGTCAAGGGTATCGGGTGACGTATTAAATGGAACAGTTCGCTGTCGGGAAAGCAAATATTTTTTTTAAACTTAACAAAATACGAAATATACTACGCCGACCGCCTGTATTTTACAGAAAAATTTAAGCGAAAATATGTCGTTTTTCTACAGAAAACATTCGTGAATACATTTATTTTACGAATACCAGCGCCACGCGATTCCGACTTCAACAGTTTATTTGGATTTGACTGAACATAGAAACGTGTATAAGTGTGCTATAGGTATCTATGTTTATGCGTCTACATTTATTTATTAAAAGCTTTTATTTTACTTGCCGTGTATATTTTTGTGGGTCAAATCTTGGAAGCACCACTTCCTGAGATTCGATTGGATTCAAATTTGGTATACTTGTATATTCAGTGACAATAGTGAAATAATATGGTACCATGAAGTTGGTCTGACAATGGAGTTGGAAGGTGATGATAGGAACTTTTAAAGTAAACAAGATAAACCCATCGAGTTCGAGCTCTTCTGTTTTGTATTGGGAAACAAAACCAACCGAGTAAGGTATGATTTTATATCATATAAATTGTATTATGTAATAAGTTGATGGGCTCAATTATTTTTCTTTTCTTTTTAAAACATTTTAATAAAAGCTTTTTTTTAATATGTTTTTTTTTGTACAAGCACGTTTGTTACATTTGTAACAATTGTAAAAATACAAATAATATTTACCACATATATTCATTTTAATGCTTTTGAAACTTTTCTGCCGTTTTATTATTGTAACATTTGTAAGAATGCTGAAACTTAAAGATAATTTTAATGCGGAAACAAGGCGCTTGAACTTTTTCGCGATTCAAATTACTGTATGTACTCAGAGTTGCTGTTTACAGTAATGCCCGAATTCTATTAAGGGTCGCAACTTTTTCAATATAATTAATATTTACGGTGTAGTAATATGAATCAGAATGTTTATTTATGAAAATAATCGTAGGTAAATGCAGGCAGTTTTATTGACAGTGTCAATTCAGAACATAAGACAATCAAGATGCAAAATTCATTTAACGGCTAAAGTTCTAAAAAAAAGTATGTTCTATATTCATAAATTAAAATTATTAATATTCAGATACTAGTAGTACTTGAGGCACTCAGCAGGTTTAAATCTTCGTCTCTCGGACTGGACAGGTTTGAATACTGTATGGACCTCCACTTTTTTTTATACCGGTGCAGATGGCACACATCTCACATTGTGAGATGTAATTTATTTCTTTTACATAAATATATCTTTTACAAATATCACTTTAATAATGTTGTTATCTAATCCGTCATTCCATATTCCGTCGTAACAAGTGCCTTCTCAAAAAGCGTAATATCCTTGCCAATTCTTATAAACGGTCCTCAAAACCTAGCTATTCAACCTCAACAATTCGTAGTACTTCAAGCTCCAAAATAATTTCTTAGTTAGTTCGTAGTTTAGATCGCTGCGGAACTTTACACATGACTACATACTGATATAGTATAATAACGTTTTATTTTACGTTACAACCGCCAGTAGTTCAACAAACGAGCAGGTGATCGAAAATGCGAATAAATATACAAATTATTACTGTAATGACGTAATTATTACAATTTTAATAAGAATGAGAAATAAATATTTGTTTTTTTTTGATTCTCCATATTTTCATATAAGGCTTAACGTAATTATAGTACTGTAATTATTGTGATTGTAATAAGTGTACTTTCAAGTGTTAGTATCTTGTATGGAATCTTGAAACCTAGGTTAATAAATTATTTTTATGATATACTACCTATAATAAGAAAGGATAAAAACCTTTTGATTTTTGTTTTAACTTATATGTAAACTCTCAAGCTATTATAAGGTTGGTGAACATTATTATCGTTCATATAAATAGCAAAATATAAAAATGGGAGTTCTAAAAGAACTACATTTTCGTTTCTCATAAAATATTCAAGTGCCATTACTATGTACAAATAATGGGAACTGAATACAAGCGCGTCTTGAGTAAGTACATAGATTTAGTAATGTAAAGTACTCATCGGGAATTCGTGTCATACGGTGGCTTTAGTTTTAGATACTATGAAGAAATTCTTCGCAGCGGTTATGTCGATCTTGTAGTTCCTTGTTGGACGTGATGGCCTACTGCCCAGTTTTAGCTTCCCATTTAATAAATCATTTCTCTACTACATACTGTCAGGTCGAAATTTGTCGAAGATAGTTATAAACGAATGGGTTCTCTTTGGTTCACACGGAAGAAAATGTGGAATCTCATAAATAGTAGTGGCCTTCGTACCTTTGGTTACCTCTTCATATTGTATCGATTTGACAACGACCAGTGCTACCAAGAACTATTCGACTTTGTGGTCAAGTAATTCTTCCATCATTGTACTTGCACAACATTTAAGTTCCGTTTAAACCAACTCTTAGCAATCCCATACGGTTTTCAAGAATGATTTAGCCCCGTTCGAAACTGTGGAATAAGGTTCCTTTTAAACTTTTCCTGGAACGTTACGATAACTCTCCTTCAGGGTCAACGTTACATGGATGACTCATAAGGTGTTACCAGCGTTCATGGGCACCAGGAAACACTAACCATTAGGTGGTTAATTTTTTTTTATTCGGTCTTCAAGCTACAAAACAAAGAACATTGCGTAAATCACTGTATCAATCTTATTGCTTCATAATTATCATACGTATATACACTGTTATACAACCGAGCTACCTAGTTCATGTTTTACCAACAATAGAACAGTAGATTATACCCTCAAGACTTAAGCGATTTTATCTTTTATTTTTGCAAACACGTAAATCAAATTTATAGACGGTTAGAAACTTCGTTGAGATAAACTCGTCAAAGTTAAACGCGGTTACTGGAAGAATGGACGTAGATATGAAACATTAAGGCGCATAATAACGACAAGTGAATTGAAGTGCCCTCACGAGCTTTATCGACCCTCAATGGTGATTACTCGCCCTCAAATGAACTAAAACGACGTTGTATTGAGAGGATAGATAGAGATGTACTCAAAAAATAATAGTAGGATAACCAGTTATACTAATATTAAAACAAAAGCAAGTTTGTTAAATATTTTGTGATAATTTTATTGTAGGTAGGCTTTATTATCCATATTTATAGATATATTTTTTATATAATTGCAATTTTTGAATGTGTTAGTTTTTTAAAGTATCTCATACAAGTCTAAATGTATGAAGCTTATACTTGGCATATTTATTATGCATCAATATTTATCATATTGCTTTCTAGAGAGAGAGGAGTGAAAGAGATCCCATAGAATAAGTGATATTAGTATGGATAATTGTATTAAAAAGTTTGTGAATAGTGCTCTGTTTTGTACCTATCGCTATAGAGATATATAAATATGATCAATAGATGAATATGGAATTTATATAACTCCTGATAAAGATGAGTACCTAAAAGATTGTTATGGGTTAGGTGCTATATGTAAAAGTAGAAATTAATTTTACCAGTGTCATAAAATATAATGTTGGTAAACAGTTATATATTCAGAATTCATTCTATTAAATCTAGATTTATAGATAATGTTCCATGTATTACCGAAAAGTTTACCATTAAAGAATACAAATACATTACATACCCGTTTTAGTATTAATATTAGTTAACAAATACACGTTGGTTGCACATTTTTTTTTTTCATTACATCACAGTGCTTCTTTACGATATTCATTTATTGGTAATAGCCTGTTAGTGTAGTGGTTAAAGCTTATTAGTATATTGGTAATAGCTTTTTAGTATGGTGGTAATAACTTATTAGTATAATGGTGATAGCGTATGACCCACCTTTATACTGTCAATGTAGTCATTTTGATTATATTAACACAACCTACATGTGTGTACGTTTGAAGTTGTGAATGTCATGAAGTCAGTTTTAAATTACACACCTATTTCCAGACATCTAAATTATTTATAATTTGTTATATCTACACGTGCTGATAACGCAAAAGTATAATTTATCCAATCAACTATACGTCGACATTTGAATAAAGTAATATTTTGTTAACGAAAACAAAAAGAAATAATATCAAAATATATGGGATTAATATATATTTTTTAATATTTGTTGTTCATTTTGTCATAATATCATATGTGTTGCTATTAAAATTAGAGTTACAAAAATTAATTTTAAGCGTTGTCTTACTGTTTATTTTAAGCTATATCATTTAGGAAGTCTCTGGGGTGTCATTAGTTAATGCGTCGGGCAGTTCCTCCGACGACGCGATCTGAGCTCTGTCAGTTTGTCCTCGCTACGATCTTATCACCTACGACATAGCCGGCGATAACACTCCTTGACACGCGGCTAGATTAAACATTGAACAACTCTATTACCTACCATCAGTTTATCGATTGAAGCATTAAATATTATTATTATTATTAAATTTGACATTTTTTATTTTATTTTATGGTTCCAGATACGAGAATAGAGTGTGCTCCCATTTTAGATTTGATATACGAGTACTAATCTAATTTGAACACTAAAACATTTGTTACAATGCTGAAAAAATAGGATATACTTACACCAATTCTCTTCGCGGCATGTGAATACGTGCTGGACCTTCAAATTCATAAAAATTAGTATAACTGTATCACTGAACGGGTAAACAACTGAACATTGGCATACATGTAAATTAAAGTAAAATATTATAATGACAACTTTATATATATAAAATAATATATTACGCATGTAGATATATTCAAATGTCATTGTGATATACAAAAATCTTGTATTTTGTCGCTAGGAATGGAAGAAAAATCATAGAGAAATGACTCATAATCATTTCATATTTTTTATAAAAATTCATATATAAATTCATATTTCATATTTTTTTTTTTTTTTTTTTTTTATATGTCATTTAATAGTATAGGTATTCTGTAAATACACTTATGAACGTCATTTTTTGCTTCTACCACCGTTTCGAAAAGGTGCTTTAACATTGACGAGAAGAAACGGAAAGAAATTTTTTGAACAACGCATGGAAGGGTAACGCTTTGATGTCTTTTTGGAGTGATTAATGTCTGTGTAGGCGGCCATTCGGAGAGAATATGAATCCGATGTATGTCTCTCGCTCTCCACCCGGACGATTAAGGCCCTACTATGCGGATCCCGCTGGTGGTAAGCGCGGGAAAGTCCTGCCGTCAGGAGGACGAGCGTGGAGGGATGCCAGATCCCGCATATACGGGAATCGCGACCTCTTAACACGCTCGAACATTCTGCATGCCCGGCAACTGACAAAGTCGTCCAGCGCATTGTCCTGTGCTATGGTTCACTGGCAAGAGCTGGTACGCCGGTGCCGCGTACGTAAGGTGAGTTCTGACATAGGTCATACCTTCAAAACCATACCTTCAATATCAGACGGAGGCTTGAAGAAAGTACTGGTCAAAGGGTAAAACACATGTTTCCACCGTTTTTTATACTTTTCAGCTTAGATTATGAGTCATTTCTCTATGATTTTTCTTCCATTCCTAGCAACAAAATACAAGATTTTTGTATATCACAATGACATTTGAATATATCTACGTGCATAATATATTATTTTATATGTATAAAGTTGTCATTATAATATTTTACTTTAATTTACATGTATGCCAATGTTCAGTTGTTTACCCGTTCAGTGATACAGTCATACTAATTTTTAAATACAGCAGTATTATTTGGTTAATTCGGAGTGTATCAGTGTTTCACCACCGCAAATTAACACATAGCAATCTGAGCACTCGAGCAAACCCATTCCGAGCATAGCCGGATTTAAATTACCATTGCACATTACTGAACAGAGGAAAGTATTTGGATCGCTCGGTAACATAGGAAGCCCACATTATGGTACGACCGCACTGAAACCTACGGCTTCAAATTAAATACCGAGGATATTCAATTTACGTAGCGAATTCCGGAAGCATCAGAAATAAGATGATTAAGAAGATATATGATTATTCACGGAATGGTAAATGGAGATTTAATAAAAAGTAATTATCATAATGATAACTTAAAAAAGTAATTTCAGGAAATCATTTGGAATATTTAAATTTATTCTTAAAATGTTTTTAGATTTGTAATATGCTATTATAATGCATCTACTTCTAATCTAAACTATGAATCCACATAAATGAGATTTGATTATGACTTACTTTTACAGTACTAAGATAAAACTTGTTAATATGCGCTGAAAGATTATGACATACATGAAGAAGAAATAAATTGTCTATCCGACTAAAGTGACGTTATCTGATAACTATTGATACTAATGACTGTATATTAAAATATGAATGTAAGCGATTGCCATAATAGATACAAAAATGACCCTAAACATTGATCCTTAATAACGTTTAGAGTAATTTTTTTTTTCATATCAATATCTGACATTCGAGCAGACGCGCTATCTGATGGTAATTGAACTTTAGTGACACCAAAGTTGTCACTGACACGTTAACAGCTGTGAAGGAAGCGATGATCCCGCTTATTACTGGCCCACCGACATACATTACAACTGGCAAACCAAATATTTCACGATTAATTCCGAATCTAAGATAGACAGAATCCAGTGAGCTCCAATAGGAAAAATTTCGCGTCTTTGCTTTGTCCGTAGTGCATCAGAGGATGTTAGCTTGACTGGAGATACGTTAGTAAATTTGATTAATATGTGGTTTACTAGAAATTGAAATGCGATTGCTACTTGGCTAGTGGGCCAGAAACAATAATGGTTAAAGATAAGCAGTATACGCCCTCGATATTACAAAATAATTGTATGTATGTATGCAAACGTGCGATACTATTTCGTATCCGAAATACGCCCGCACTTAGGGTCGCAACCCCTCTGAATAGAAATAGTTTTCGGTCCGTCGAGAAATTACAATCCTTGGGTCACAAGAATGAATTTTGATTTTCGTTTTTCTATCCTACTCTTGCTGGATTATGGTTCTGTGATCCCAACATTTTATATATGCTCGCCTAGCTCCCCGAAAATGCAAATATTTATAAGATAGTTAAACAAAGGCAAAGTAAATAATTTTCAGGGTTTTTTTATCTTTAAGAATGCCTGAAAAAGGAGTTATGTAGAAAACTTTGAGAATAATTTAATGATGTCCTTTAAATGTTTTTAGTGTGTAAAATAATTTTGAATCAACATACAGCATGTAAAATCAAAGTCAATCAAAGTTTTTACGTATGTTATTGCTTTGAAAACGTTTGACATACACCGGAATAATAACTAGGAATTCATAATTCCCACGCACGCACACATCCTTCATATTACAATTTGAGGGGCAGAAACATGAGTTGGAAATAAAAACACCAACATCATTGTCCCTTTTCGGTAAAGAGTTGGCTCGTAAACAAGCAATAAACTTTCTGTATTTCGTTTCAAAGGGCACAAACTAGTGATGGGCCTATGCTATTAATTATCGTGCTCGGTGAATTTAGGCGATTTAAAGAAAAAACATCACTAAAACTTAGTACATTTTCTGGTTTCTCAAGCAGAAGTTGTTATCCCAAAACGTCCTTGATCAGATATAAATATTATATTTATCTTCTATTTATTGAACTGTATAATTTTATATATATACCAGGTGTGTGCGTCACTGAACTTAAAGTAAATAACAAAATAAATAGTATAAGCTCATAAAAGCAGAATTTATACAGTACAGTAAGTGCCCTGTGTACTATAATTGATGTAAAATTATTAAATTAAAATTGATCTGAAAGGAAGTAGTGTGATCTAAGTAGATTTGAAGTATTACTGTGGGTGTCACTTGATACAATGAATGACACATGAATTTTATCAGGTGAATTAATTATTACCGATCTATAATACTAATATAATATACAAGAGAGAGAGACTCAGAATTTTGTTAGTTTGTCTGTATGCGGGGGGAAATAAATAATGTATATATACACAAGTAATAAACCTATAACTTATATTAAATTTAAAAAGGTAGTGAGAGTTTCGCTTACCTATAAAATCTAAAATACTAATTGAAAATCAACAGAACATAACGCGTCGGTTGAACACACCGTGACTTTTATGTATGTGTGTCAAATCATATGACAAAAAGTATTCCATAACTGTCATTTAATTTAATTATCATAGATATTTCAAATTTTGAATTTAAGGGTCTGATAAAGAGACTCCAATGTGTATTTTGTATCATTGTACATCTCTAGCAAGGACCGCTTCATCGTAGCAACAGTAAATTCGCTTGTAAAAATTCCCAACTCAGCTTGTTTATCGTTTCCGGTTAATTGTTAAATTCTCATGTTTATGTATGCAGTCTCGTGATGTTAAATTTGTGATAAAACTGATAGTTTTTATGGGACAGTGGCAAACATGAAGTTTTTCATATGACGAGTTATTATTAATTCTACTTGCGTGTATTTTCAGTAAAGCTTTTCCTTTCAACTAGACATGTAGACATGCACCATTACTTGTCACTATAGATGCAATATATATCTTAAATTACTAATGGTATTAAGGTTCAAGGTTCTGTCAATTCTAGTACCTTTTTCTTCTTTTCTATATAGATGTATAGTGTGCAAAATTGACAATTTTTAAGGTATAATATGAATTAATTAATTTTAATTATATAGAATATTAATAGGTGATTGAAGCTTTTTGAAAGCATTTAGTACCTTATTCAATTGTAAGCAATGGAGCTAAGCTAGCGGAAGAGTTCGGAAGCTGGATGAGTGATCGTTGGAAGTAAATTTTCGAAATTGGAAAGCTTAATTAAGCCGTCGAGCAGCATTAGAACTTTTTATACTAAAATTGGCCAAAATCCAACATGCACTGCAGTATTGTAACATAAAAAGTCACACGTGCACTAAAGAAAAGAAAAAAGAGAGAACGATAGATGGATGAAAGAGAAACACGCCGTGTAAATTCGTTCGCTTAGTATGGGCAGTCTGCATCAAAAATGGTTGTTTAATAATATGCAAACAAAATTGGACAAGTGGCAGTCATGTGTATTGATATACCGATTACAAGATTCTGTTTGGTGGTTTAATTTAAAATAATGACAAAACTAAACCATGCATTCCCATATCTATTCAGTCTATTTAATCACAACAGCCGTGCAACGATCATAATGATTTATTGCATTGGAAGTCAACGTGCAAATACAATTTGGTTATACATAAATTAAAAGGCATCAGGTAATACAACGTTAAAATCAACTCCTTTTGTTAACTACGGTGTACAATAGTAGCGCAAAATTTACCTTGCAGCTATCGCTGCTTCACTTTGGAATGTAATTCTATTTTAAACATTTGTCGTGCACTCTGCAATATGCGTTTGTATTTCAATCTGCCAAATTTACCGAAACGATTACCCGAAAAGACTTGTAACAATAATAATAATAATATTGAGCAAGTTGTTGAGTTCATTTTTAAGCATTCACAACTGTCTGAACTAAATAAATATTCTGTGTTACAACTTAAAACTAAAAAAAGAGTATTTATTTATGTACACACACCATTTTATACGTGACAAACAGCAAATTACAAGTCAGGAGATAAATACAATTTGTTATTTGTTTAGTCACTATTATATCTTGCCATTTGTGTGTGAGTGTATTTTTGTGCGTGTGTGTATGTATGTGTGTCTTAACCTCAAATAGTATAAAAATATTATAGTATGAAGAATTATCTCGGTTTCTATATAAATTACTGTTTATAACCAGCCTGTTACAATATTCTTACAATCATATTGGGTTATAAAGTGGACATCTCTTGAAACAACTGTCTGCGCATTAAAGATACGGAGAAATATTGAGAAACATGTAATTACTAATTTAATATAAAAAATATAGGATTAATCCAATTTCAATGGCAAAATATATAATATTAATATTTAGCTCTTACACGTCCGGAATCTATGTCCAGACGGAACTAGATTTCGGTTTGCATGTAAGCATGTTCATAATTCTCTAAGTCTATTTTAAGCCTTGGTTAATGGATTAATTATCTTAATGACAAGGAAATCTTATTGCCTTTTTCAGGCACTAAGTATATTTTCTTTTACCAATTTGTTGCCTCAATATACACTAGCTATTCTTTTTGTCATGATTCTATATCAAGTTGCGTAACTAATATACTATTTATTATAAATAATAAATAAGGATAGATAGTAAAAATTTACATAAAAAAAAATCATTAATATATATTTTTATATATATTCAAGCCAAATGGTCAACTAAAACTTCTACTTACGAGTTATTGTATTAAGTATTGACACCACATAACAATATTTTTTTTGTTACTTGTCGAGTCTAGTAAGCTACCCTTATCTTACCTGAGGAATCAGGGTTTTTTCGATCGCTATAAATTTCACCTGGATTATAAAGAATAGCCATCACCCACTTGTCGTATGGCACCCTAGGGAATCCAAGTTCCAATTACTTTTACTAACTAATTACTATTATTGTAAAAAGTAGTCCCGTAACAATACTTTTACAAGAAATTACAGGGTAATAAGAACTGCATTTAAGTTTAATGTGTAGTATAAAAGAGCTAAATGCCGAAGACGGACAAAATAGCATATTTTTATAATATTTACTACACAACAGTATCAAATAAAGTAATTTAAGTTTATATTCATTTACAACAGTAAAATAACCAAGAAACTGAGACCTTGGTACCGTTACAAAGTATGAAAAACGATAAAAAAGAAATCTGTCATTTATTCATGTAGGGATAAAAACAATAGGTAGAATCATGACAACATAAAAATGTTTACGATTTGTGTACCTCGCTTTAAGTAAGATGGCGCAATTTTTATTTAACCATCAAAAAAGAAAAGTTGTTTGATTCTATTCTTAAAGTTGTTTATATTACAATGTAATAAATAATATATCTATAGTAACACTAAACTGCAATAAACTTGAGAAAATGCTAACATAGACTTTTTTCACCCACACTCCAGGTGACCAGTTCCAAAATTCAATCAAAGTTTATGCTTTACAAATTGGGTCGATTATTATAGGAAATACTAAAGTCAAAATATTTATTGAATACTAAAGACACTTACATCGAAAGACAGTCTTTCGAATGAAAATTAATAATCTAGTAAGGAAGGATTTTTCAAACGTAGAGATGAGTTAAAGTAAAGGATAAATCTTTGAATTTTGACGAAACTTCACAGCTCTTACTGCAGGCATGAATAGCAAAAAAGTCTGCATTAAAAAAAGAAAATTTTAGTTTTTTCACTCAATCTTTATATTCACCCCCAAAGGATCAATAATAACGAATATAAATTTGTTTTAAATATCATAATTTTTATATTTACATTAAAGAAATTTGGTATTGAGGTTAAGGTTATAAATAATTAGACATAACCTTAAAGCTGCATAGATATTGTTTTACGAACCGAAACCAAGAAGATAGAAACTTAATGATGTATCTACATTGATATTATACTTTATTCGGTAATTACATTGTAGAAAGTAGCGACATCTATACCTTACGATGATATAATAGCACCAAGATAGCACCAAGAACTAATATAAATTTTATCTTCTTAGTTTTATCTATAATAATATTATTAATTTCCAACTTCAAACTTGTTAGAACAAAATTTGGTTAACACTTATTTAGTACGATTTAACGAAAGATTCCACACAAACCTCGTAAATTTGCCTAAATCAGCTCTATAACCACCCTAATAGACACAAGTAAATTAAACTTTTACGGAGTCCTGCGCGAGATTTATCTACCGAATCCGGAAGACAAACATCCTGTATGGGAGCATGACGCCCTCGTAGCGAGTGCTTTCAGAATTATCCCTACCACAAATATATGTAACGTATATATTAGAGAGAGTAGATTTGCTATAAGTACTATTTATGTACTTTTAATGTTCTTTGAACTGTTGAATTTCACGTAATCGACAATGCTATGATAAGAATTGCTTCTAACTTTTTATTAATATATACATATTCTAAATTAGTTGTTTTATATTATTACCTAAATTATTTTCTTTATTGCGTTGAGGAGGATGTACTGAGGAATTATTTTTCGCCGCTTCTTTTCTTCAATGTTAAAGCACCTCTTCGAAATGGTTGTAGAAGCAAAAAATGATGTGCATAAGTGTATTTGCAATACCTATACGATTAAATGATTTTAATTTGAATTTATTGAGTTTAGAAATACTAAAAGAAACTATTTATTTTATTCTCGATAGTAACAATTATATGACTATATTAAATAGGTGCAGTCGAATACTACTTTAAAATAGAGTAGGAGGCAGTATATGGTAGGTTATGGTGTTTTAAGAAAAGCGTAGCATATCTAGAGTTTTCCCTGATATTCTTTTAGATATATTTAAGCCTTCCAAGCTGCACTTGACATTGTTACGTATAATCCTTCCTATTTTGAGACGAGACGAAAGACGAGCTCAGCAAGTCGTTTACAAAGATTGATAATAATTATTATCATTGACTTTAAAAATCACTACATGTAAGTAATTGCTCAGTTGCTACACCAATTGCAGTCCAATATGTTGCCGACCGGAACGGAATAAAACCCTCAATTAATTTACTTTCAAACAAAGGAACCGACACATTCAAATAATAAATATAATAATATCAATTTATTATTGAGGTTGGTACTAATTATTCAGTTCGTAATTGTATTCCATTATACATTTTTACTTATATATAACAATGGAACTTGAAATTCGTTACACGCACATTATTATACTCCTTCTAACCGCATCCATTTTATCTACTGAAGAAAATTTATCTATTGAAGCCGGAAGGCAAACATCCTGTATAGCACTCTCGGGCTCAGAGCGAACAGTCTATGAATAGTCCCCCGCACTTTTTATGTTTCCGCAGACAGTTATTCGCTCAAGTGTAGAGTTTTTCTCATATTTTTATTACGCGTGATGTAAAAATCACGATCGAAGTGATGTCGAATACCGCCGAACGCTTTAAGGTCCCACGGTGGTAGTTAAACAAGAGATGGGGTGAATATTAGGATCTTTTTCTTTATGAGATGTTTGTTAAGGTAAAAAATATGTATTTTGCTTTGAATTCTGTGGTTGTTTTTATGTTACCTAATAGCCGACAAACGATCAGACGGCTCTCCTGATGGTAAGTGGTCACCGTCGCCCATGGACATCAGCGAGACCAAAGGCATCTCTGATGCGTTGTCGGCCAGGAAATGAGAAGAAGGTTAGAAAGAAAGTAATGTTTACAAATAAAGAATTATAATATTCACTTGTTTGACGTGAGATCTCTCTAAGCCATGGGAAAGAGTTGTTTTTGTAATAACGCATGTACATTATAATGACAATAATGTAATTGTTTAATTACAATATTACAAAAACACACTTACATTTAAAAAGTGTCGATGGTGGTTATCTGTCGCACTCACACTAATAACTTAGTTAATTTTTAAAAAGCAATATTTTAATTATTTCCCATATTTTTAATTTTATTATTTCTTCATATAAATGCATTTGCTTATATTACAGTAACAATTATAAATATATTTCACACGACTCTTTTTCAATTCCTAAAAGTTTTAGTAGTAAGCCACGGATTGGTCGAACTACCCGGAAAAATGGTTCAACATGTGCAGAGGCTCACCACCACGGTAATTGCTTGCTGCGATCCGTTTCTTTACTGCTTACTATAATATCATACTTTTTTATGTGAATAGCCGAAGAGCTAACAGACGAGCTATCTGATGTTAAGGCCATGGACATGAGTAACACCGAAGGTGTCACTAATGCATTTTCGGCCGAGAAAGAAGAAGAAAGAAAAGGTAAATATTGGCTCTCAAGCCTCCAGCTGTGAAACGGCGATACGTTTGGCGGCTGACTCTAGCAGAGGGTGGTAGCTAACCAGGCAGACTCAAGGAAAGCCAGTAATAATATTCATTACTTAGTAATAATATGGACAATATAATCCTTACGCGAGACGGTGCCACCAAGCAAGCTGGTTTCTATCGCCATTTACTCTCTGGTCTACCAGCATGGGATTAGTGATCAGTATTATAGGTCGCCCCAATACGGTACAAATATTAATTAAATACTACTTGTATATTAATATATATTATTCTAAATAAAGCTCAAGTTAAAATTACCTGCAGTATATATTTATTGAATTACTTTTTTCTTCTTTCTTACGCACATACACAAAAAATACTTACTCTCCTCATATATACAGTTTCAGTATACTATTACAGATATTGTTATTTTTGTAACTAAAATTTACTTATAAATTGAATCAAAAAGAAAAAATGGCTATAACAATAAGCTAAGCTTTAATCAACTTGAAACATTAAGTTATATTGACAACTTTACGTAACTGAGATATACCGTGAAACCAATCAACATGGCAATAAACTATTCCCACCCCTCGATTTCAAGTGAAACAAGAATCGGCACGTGACCGGAAATGAATTTTCCGGACGCACCAATATACTTTCAACAAACTAGAAGCAGAAAATTCAATTTACTTCATACAATATGTAGTTCACATAAAATATATTGCTGATATGCTTTCCGAATACAGTGAGTAACTTCTGCTACTTTTAAAAGAAAACCCGGATAGTTAATGACCAAATTAAGTGAAGACAGTGATATGTTTAAAAATAATAATGTGAATTATTTGTATTGTAAGTATTGCGGTACTTCGAAGCTGATACTACGAATGTCCATGGGTCATGATAATCGCTTGATACCAGCTTTAACAGCTTACCTGCTTGATATACAAAAGTTCATTTAACTTGCTTCCAATAAGAGAATCATCTTGAAACAACATGCGCGCCTGAGTCCTCAATAATATGTTGGAGAACATCTGCACAGATTGCCAACTCGTCTTTGACTTCGTTCGATAGATGAAGAGCTCATCTGTGAGGAAGATATTTAAACAAATAAGTAGTGCAATTTTTATATCATCAACAATTTGGCTCGATTATGTGTGTGCGGTGACAACATAGTTAAAAGGTCTCGTGATATGATAATAATTTTAGAACTCAAATGCAATAACACATTAAAGTTTAACTTTGTCTTATTAAGATATATTTAAGAATAATGTTTTCAAAAACAACGGGTTCAAACTTGCTTCAACCCCCAGTTGTTCAACCCTACGTTGGGGAAAGTCTGCGTTCACATTAAGAGACGCAGAGAAGCACGTCGAATGTTACGTAATTACATAATTCTCTATGATATATTAACCTATCATATCACAGTGAGTGGTATGATTACACTAGTAAAACGTGGAGTGACTCAAATTAAAGCTATGTTAATTATCCAGTAATAACATTAACTCGCACTTGTAAAGTATTGTTACGAAGCTTCTCGAAGTCGGCAGGCTCACGAAGTTTCTAGAAGGGTGGCGACCGTTACGGTGAAAAAAAACAATGGAGGCAATAAAAGAGAAACCCAGGTAGTAATAAAAACTACCTGGGTCACTTCAGACCAATCTGGCCCGTATGCCTTAGGCAAAAGAGGCGAGATTGGCGTACATGAGGGCCGAAATGAGGGTGTTTACCTGACCCGCTATTGTTATGTCGATTTCCGGGAATTATTGTTGTTTTCGTTTATTTCAACAAAGGGCGTGGAAAAATCTGGAAGCCCGGAAATCGGTATAAATAGCGGGCAGTTCGAAGCGAAGAGTTCTCTCCCTCTATGAAGCGAATACCTGCGATCTACGAGTGTAACTGTGATTGTGAAGTGTGTGTGAAGAAAAATAAAGTCTCTGCGGAACGATTGTGGCATTTTTACGAGCCTACGGATCCTGACACGTAACAGTATCCATATCAAGGTACCATATTTTACCAACAACTGAAACATCACATGGGGCTTGTTACTTTAAAAACTCGATGTAATGCTTGCGTTCAATAATAAAGTGAAATAAACTAAATTATACAGTTTTTAACCTCCATTATAACGTATTATAAATATATAAATACAAGTTAAAGTAATCAATTATTAGTTAAAATATTATTGAGAATCTATGCTTATTGATTTAATTTAAATTTTATCTTCTTGTGACTCCTACACATTAAAGAAAACTGCAGGACACGAGTTTCTCCACATACTTGAAGAGCCCAGAGCTAGAACGGTCTTCACCACGCTGCTCCAGTGCGAATTGGTGGTGGACTTAATGGTCAACCCAAGTGTAGTTGTGGTGTAATATCTGCTAGACGTAGGTCTAGCAAGGAGGTTAAAAAGTCTAGAGGTTTAACAAGTCTCTCGAAGAACGGAAGGGCTCAAGAAATTTTGGCTACAGCTTCTTATTTCTATCGATCACTTAAAGACTATAAGACTTGAAGATTTAGGGCTATGACCGCTCCTTCTAATATAATCTAATATATTTACAGAGTGTAGCAATAGATTAGAATGAACCCTTGTATTTTATGTCATCAGAACCACTTACTGTCTCTCTCCGGTTGGAAAGGATCGAGGTTTAGTGATAGTAGGGGATATACATTTATTACATCGTTATCGTAATTAAATATCATTTCCTTGTGAAGTACATAAATAATAAAGTTATGGTTTGAACTTTTCCATTCAATTAAAATATCAGCTCCGCATGAAAAATACGGCGTAACTTAATGATCGTGTATTCTTGATATTATCTGTGACCTGTTTCTTTGTAATGGTAAAGCAGCATGCAGACATATGTGTTTAGTGATCCTACGACCCAGGGTACACCATGGCATGAATCGTTTTACTGCCGATAGGGGGTGTAAAGGACTCCATCCATCCTTGGGTCCGAACCAACTTCCCGTGCTGGTGATGCACCCTGCTGAACTGCGGAAGAGGCTATGGCGACCGGTCCCTGCTGTTGGAGGTAGCTCAGCTCTGTACCACTCAGTTTAATCCCTACGGTACTGGCATGGTGGTAGGGTATTTTACCCGACTGTCTAGCTACATGTTACATACGTGTATCGGTCGCAGTATCGAGAACCAGTAATAACGCGGATCTCCAGGTTATTTTTCAGTCACCAACACTTCGGTGACCACTTATCATCAGGTGGCTCGACTTGATATTGTACATAAAAAAGCAATTTGAACTCGATTTTATGTTTGTCTGATCTCACTTTCGAATCGGAAATTAAGATCATCTTAAATTGAAGATGTATAAACGTATGTATAAATGACACATAGCATAAGTCACTATAAACAGTAAGATGTTCCATATTAAATTCTCTAGAATAATCAATAATTAACGTATTTTTTATTTTATTTGCATAAACATTATGTCGATATTTGATGTTTACGCTTAATACACTGTAACACTGAGTTATTGATTGCATTAAATTCCAATATGAGCCACTGTTAGGTCGCATGCTCGCTTCGATTTCGAAAAGTATTTATAAATTTCTTAAAATTGGCGAACTAAAAGATTTATTATGTAAATTGTTATTACAATCAGATATAAAGATTATTTAGTAACATAATTTATATTCCAACTACAAAAAATATAAATAAAGTCCAGTAACCATACTTAGTTGCTCTTAAGGCAAGTACACAAAGTTCACGTGTTCATAATATTACCAATTATACAATGAAACGCCAGCTTTAGTGTCGTAGAAATCGTTAGGTTCGACAATCAGCGAGTCGCTTGCTAACCGAGTTGCGCTAACGAACGGCTTAATTATCACAACCGATTGTAGAACGACCTTTTTGAAACTTGTGCCACTTTTATCACGGAAATGGGGAAATTTTCTTTAAATAGACACTCTCTATTTATTGAGTATTTACTTTTTAAATTATGAATAACACTGACATTGTTTTATTTATGATAAACTAATTTTTCATCAGAGATACACGGTTTGAAATTGGCTGTACTATGCGATTTAAATGAAACGTCATCAACCTTAACCAATGCCTACGTAAATATATGAAATCTCTCAATCGGGAAATAAAACATTTGCATAATTTAAAGAAATAACAGCGAGAAAGCAATACATTGGTTAAGGGGTATGAAAAATTGAATTTCTTGACGTAAGCTTTGTTATTTCTCTATCAGAAGGGCCAATTACCGGGATTCATTCTTGGCTCCTTGGTATTGATTTGAAGAATAATTTTCCGATAGACTAACTGGTCCTTACCGCGTCCCAGGGACACAGTATTCTCAGCACGGATGTCGTAAAATCAGCATTCATGAAATCTTACCTACCGGCTTGTTATTTTTTATACTCTTAGTAGAATTCCGCGCCTGAAAGGTACAAAGGTGAGAATTTCTTTGCTTCTTAAAATAACTTAATAAGAAAAATTTTTGAAAAACAAAATTAATTACCTATATATAACAGGTAGGTATACATTTCTTTCATCTGCTTTTCTGAACTAAAAGGATTTTTACAGGCTATTCAATTCAATTATTTTATGCTCCTTTTTACTCTTCAAAACCAAGCAGACAATTATTGTCACGCCAAAATAATTATGTCCAGAGTATATCCTGTGTAGTTTTGATATTATGTTTTTAGTAACAATAAATGTAATAATATTTTTGATGTAAAACATCTATTGGCGTACCGTGGCAGTAAAGCCGACTTGTGACGGCAACTGGCATGACGCTTTCTCAAGCCATCATGCTTTCTCTATGCCATTGCTCTCGACTGCTTTGCGTGTGTGCGTGCGTATACTAGACATTCCGTTGCTTCTCTGTATAAGCTGTTTATTAAATCTCTCTGACTATAATATACTTGACATGATTACCGCTCGTAAGCCCACCTTGTAATTATTCGTTAAAATATATGTTATTTTATCGTTATTATTTTTAAAGAGCTTCAAAGAAATCGAATTAGTGATATTTATATTGAATCAAAATATGACTGATATTGACGATCAGGTGACCAAAAATTAAGAAAAGTAAATAATGACTAAAGTACAGACTCCAGTAAAATGTTTAATACGTGTCCACAACGTTTGCTTTACGAAACACTATCAATCTACTGACTACACCAGAAGGTTAGTAAATAATTTATTAATATACTAAGTATTGTATTTTATTACTGTTCTATTTTTTTTTCTATTTATTTTATTCTATTTGTTCATGATTATTAAAAATTTGATATTATTTACCTCCATTGGACATCATTAGGTTAATTGACAATGTCTATAGCCTATCATCTGCATAATCAAGTGTTTTCACTACATACCAATTTTCTACAAGATCGGTCAAGCCGTTTTTGAGTTATCTCGAAACATACACGAAAATCTCAACAGATTTATATAGTAGTATACATAATATAATAAGAAAAATATGTTGATTTTAATAAGGTAACTATTATTTATAAAATACGTTTTTATAAAATTTATAACCATTGACAATATGACAGTAAATGGCATTTCACAAATTAAAAAAAAAACCTTTAATTCTCCTCAACGATAAGAAACAGTGTACTTAGTATAAATCAAGTTGAGACTTTAAGAAATTGTCCAATTTGTCAGATTAGGTAATTTCTTCCATTGGTGGAGTAGTATTGCTTTTTGTGGGGCATTGCTTTTATATAAAATAATTCCAAACCAACGTTGGTTTGTGTTATTTTCCACAGAATCACGTTGTAAAATAAGATACTTCATGCCTATGTTAATTTAATTTTCTTGCCCTTTTGATTTTGTACTTAAATTTTTCATCGAAGACAATATGGTATTTTAATTTATAAATACACAGAACTAACAACGGTCATTTCGTTATTTACGTAATTTTGATGTTTTAAAACGCCCAACAGGAATATTTATTGAAACGTATAATAAAAACATTGTTTATACTCTGCAGTTCATATTTTATTTTTGACAGAAATTGCTAAATCTTAGAAGTCTTTTAGCATTCCGTAACCGAAGCAAGTAAGAAATTAAAAAATATATTTGGAAGCAATAATAATATTAAATAATTTTCGCCATCACTTCGTCTCTTTCGTTCTGTCAAGGCCATTATGGCTTAATATACGTATTATGTTTTTCTGAAGGAAAGGATCGTATGGAAATCTTCATGCCTTTAAGTTTCCTAACATATTAAGAATCAACCAAGATTTGTATAAGCATGAAATAAAGAAAGAGTGAAGCCTTTCTAAGACTAGACTCACGATTTAGGCTCACGATGACAACAATGATAATGACAGTTTATTGTAGACTCAATTTAAAACCAGTCAGAACTGAGCCAAACTTCGGCTTTAGAATTTCACTTTAGGCAAAGTAATTGTTATAAAATATTTATTTTATTAAAAATAATTAAACTTCTAGGTACCTTAGCCTTAGGTCGACTTAACATCAATTCAAATGAGCTACCACAAGAATTTAAAAATCTTATTATTAAATGAGCTAATATAAGAAACTAATAATAGAAAACCAGTTACAAGAACATTATTATCAATGAAAGTTTTTTTCTATAATACAGAACCTTCAGTCAGTAGTCTCATTTTTGCTTAGCATTTTTATTACCATACCGCTATAAAACAAATCCACCCCACCCGCGTGAAGATTTGGGAAAATTAATAAAAACCCGTGACCTCACCGACCGTCACCTATTGAGCCATTTTTTTCAGTGACAAAAGCGTTAAGGCATCTCGCGGGAAATTAATGGTTTTTCCCATTAAGGTTAAGTGCTATTTTAGCTTATGTGACTTGGCAAAAAGTTAAAAACTTGGTCCTTCTAACGTTTTTATTGTCTCTTTCGAGCGCCATCGAGTTGTTAGAATATTTAGGACAATCCTGGAACATTTTCAAATTATTACGTTACCCTGACTTTTGTCTCAACTTTGCCTGTATAAAATGACAAATCCATGAAATCTATATTTATTTACAATACTTCTATGACATGAAGATTGACAAATTGTAAGCCAAAGTTTATTGACAAAGTTTAGGGTTTGTGACTATACTAATTTAAAATCTTTTTGTTTACAGGTGCCCGTGGCGTATAATAATCAACGAACAGCAGAGCATTTACCGCGTACCCCGTTGCTAATATTAACAAACATTCTTCTTCTTCCTCCTGCCCTCTATCCCACGTTACGTGGGGTCGGCACAACATGTTTTCTTCTTCCATTCTTCACTGTCAGACGTCAGCTCCACATCCACACCTTTCTTTCTTATTCATATCCTTAATAAATTAATATTAACAAACATTATGCCTTTTATTTTACATTTAAGTTCCAACTGTTTACAAAATAAATGATAGTTTACACATGAATAAAAAACCTTGGTGAATTGTAACCAAGTTTTGAAGTATCGTATTAACACGCTCGCATTACTATATATTCAAGTTGCAAAACCAGAAACAACATTCTGAGATATACGAGCAGCATTAAAATAAAAATACAGTTTAATACGAGCAGCAAAACATGTCATCATATGTCGAGGAAATTGGCAAAAGTATAACAAGGCAAACTTTTAATTACTAAACTTGACAGGGACACTTGAGCAACACCAGCAAAATATTTCTCTTAAAAAACCCAAGTTTCCCCAACGTTCGCTTTTTATTAAGATAATAAAACCGTTCCAACTGCAGCAGACGCAAAAGTTTTTGAAGTCTTGCGGCAATATTTTATATACTCTTCAGCCATAGATGACATAGTTAAGTAGAATGGTATTATAGGTAAAAAAATCTTATTAAGGTTCACTTGGGGCAAGATAATCACCATATTTACGTAACAATATCTCAGTCTGAAGGTAAAAATTACTTAGAAATAAAGCACTTCTTCGTTGTCCATAGGGAATACGAAGCACAACTTCATCTAGCATTGCCATCATTAAACCAACCTCATATAAGTTGGTTTGGAATGTCCACTCAATACCTTTTTGTACCCTATTACAACTATTGCTGATGATCCCATGGCCCAGTTGGTAGTTATCCTGCCTGCCGAGCGAGGGGTCCCAGGCTGGATTCCCGGCCGGAGCAGATTAATTATGTAAGCGACAAATGTTTGTTCTCGGGTCATGGGTGTTTGTAATGTCATATTTGTGTATGTCCATGGCACCCGCAACACACGGAATTACAATTATTTATTATTATTAGTATTACTGTATTTTTATTTTAATATACATGGCAAACGAGTACATCAACTCTATACTAGGTTAAGTCGCCAATACATCGTTAGATACTAAATTTAGATAACAAGTCTGTTACGGTATATGATCTGTGGCCCTGACGTAATTTCAATTAGGTTTTTCTTTTGAAAAAATCTGAAGGGCGTTGGAAGTTATGGTGAAGTTCGCAGCACCGTCGTTACGAATCCAAATTGCTATTTTCATTGAGTTGCCTACCCTATCCTGCAACGCCTTGCTTAATCTGTATTGTGAGATAAAAATAGGAGTTGTATTAGTACTTCTGTTTATTTTAAGTAGCTATTTTATCAACTGACTGTCAACATCGTGGCATGAAATTCAAATAAACAATTGTATTCTTTTTCTTTTTAATTTTTTTGTATATGCCTCACACAAATTATCAGAGAAAAAAGTAACAATTAAATTAAAATATTTAATTCAAATGAAAGTTTCATGAAGTATCGTTTCGTGTAAATAATCCAAATAATGAATATCAACCTAAACGGTATACGACCAGTTCAAAAAATATTCCATAACAACGTATTCATTTACGGAAAATACCTAATGTATAATATTTAATACAAATATATGGGGATACATGCAAAAGTATCACACGGAAACTGTCGGGTTACATTGTTTATGTGCCGGAAAGTCAAGATGCTCCTAAATACAACATAATATTCCATGCCTAATGCTCTCAATTATTAGACTATTCAAAGGTCTGCGAGTCACCGGCAAAAATTCCAACATTTTGAGTATGTTGACGAAGATGCCATATAAAAGTTAACCATAGGTTATCTCAATGAAGAAAAGCTGTAGCTTTTTAATATAAAGAATATAATACGACATTAAAGTTAAAAGTAAATCAAGGATTTTTCATCAAAATAGGAAACATCGCCTACTATCGTTATTGGAAACCTCCTCAAGGAGATGATTCGTCTAGTTGTAGACGTTAGGGCCACAGTTACCATCGGGCCCAATTGCTTTTTATCTGTTCTTCAGGCCACAAATAAAAAACAAGGAAAAGCTCATGTTCAGCGGTCAGGTGTTGCTGATGGATATAAGGGACATTTGAAATCAGTATTCAAAAGAGTTATTCGCCACTTCGCACTGTCCGTTTGTAGGTACGTTCGTCAATCTATCTGTCCATCACCTGTTTTACGTGCCTGAAATCGTTCACGTTTCCACGAATTAAAAGTTGCTAAATTTTTCGAACAACATCTAACATTATTTCATAGTTTTTAACCACACAAATAAATTGTGAAAAATATCTACTGAATGGAACAATTTGAATACACTGTGATTATAATAACATAGAAATTGTTCTTAAACATCATACTAAAAAGAAATTGCTACTCAACTCTATAAGATATACTCAACGCTATAAGATATACTCAACGCTATAAGATATACTCAACGCTATAAGATATTCTCAACGCTGTAAGATATACTCAACGCTATAAGATATACTCAACGCTATAAGATATTCTCAACGCTGTAAGATATACTCAACGCTATAAGATATATTCAACACTACATTAAACCTGGAACTATGTTCCGACTGATCTATGTTCCTTGACTATGATACTGTTATTGACATATACGCACTACAAATCCTTGACCCATGGCTCTTTAAAATTGCATCATTATCACATTACTGTATCGTACAATAAGATCGTTGTAAGATGTTAGTGGGTTAAACGTTTCCAGGAAGGGTTCGGCGTGATTAATATCGACCGTTCTCGCTGGCGTTGTTTCCTTTAAACACACGACTTTGACTAATAACAACTATCTGTGTGCGGTCAGCGCGTGTCGGGCGCCGAGCGGAAGCGCAATTCTATAACAATTTGTTACGTTACGTTTCAGACTTTTGACTCGTACGTAATTTCAATATACACACAAGCGAATAATTGTAAATTCATAAAATAATAAGTGGTAAAATTAATAACCGATTAATATTGATAATCACCTTCATTACCAATAAATACACATTTTGTGTAATTTATTAACAGAACAATTAAATAAAATTGTGATTTATTTTGACTCTGCATGCTTATGGTGTTACCGAAGAAGTTACAATACCTAATGAATTGTTATTAGGTTACAAATTAATAATATTTGTTCAGTAATACAAATTACAGCCACATAATTGTAATTACTTTATTACGTGATTAAGAAATTGTAATCAGTTTTTAGAGAAACTTTAAAGTCCTGCAAATAATACTAAATTGTATTGTATAATCACAAACATTATTGCACATCAAATATAGTGTCATCCTTGTTCATACTTAGATGGTGAATTGAACTACTTTATTTTGTACATTGTCGGTGCTATTTGTGTCTTCCATCAAATGGCAGTCCTTAAGGCGAGCATTGTTGTGTTTCGATCAATACGAGCAGCGACTGGAAGCCGAATACAATATTTTTGAAACAACAACAAGGAAAATAAAAATTCGAAAATCGAATGAACGGCAATGACAAATATGTTTCAATGTTTTCATTTTCACATGAGTAAAAATGAAAAATGATAATTTCAGATTAATCCCACTGTAACGAATGAATTAAGTCGGCCAACCGAGACTCCAAAAGTTTTTTATAAATTTACAGTGTCAGTATTATTTCGGTCAATTGGTCTAACATAAAATATACTATAAAGTGTTTATTATATATAAGATACTCGGTAAAAAGCCGTCCGAAAATTTATCATTATAGATCCATACATTTTTAAATATAACTATAATAACTTACGCAGATATGTAGGTTAGCTTAATATCTAAAAATATTATAGACAGGTCAATTTTGCGAAAAACACTGAGCATATGCGCAATTTAAAATTATACACACCAACCGCACAAAAAATTTTAATTTTTTTTAAACAAAATTTTCTATCATATGATAATCGCGCTATAATGACGCAACGTCAACGGCTTCCACTTTTCTTCAAACATCTAAGACAACAATCACTGTAAGTCTTCCACTGTGGTATAAATAACCATTTACTAGATAAAAATTTAGGAGCTTAATTTGAGTTCTTATTAATTAATTAATTTCTTATATTAAAATAAAGGCTTACAATATGATTAATGATGTAGCATAAAATAAACCACTGGTTTGTCCGATACGCTACTAAGAAATAAAAATTGGTTTGACAAAATTGATCTAGAAGATGAGCGATAGCTAGCGAGGATGATAAAAGGGTATTGTTAGGATTAAACTACCACCCAATTTAATCCATATAGATATAGAGCCCAGCGACACAGTTTGACTTAACACAATCTTATAGTAAAAAGGTTATTAAAACTATTGTTATAAGGTTGACAGTATAAAGCACGAATGTCATGTAATGGAATGAATGATAATGATGATGGATGGTGACAGACATGTTGCTACTCGTACATACTTATATTCACGTAACGTGTAACTACACAAGAGTTTTGTATTCTAAAAATATTTATAATTGAAATAAGAAAACCTCATGTTAAAATAAACCCTAGCCTTATTATACACTTCATGGAATTTTATTAAAATAGTTTTGATGAATTTCTAAAAGGTAACCAAACTAAGAATTCCTCACTAAGCAAACCAGTATCAGTTGATAAACATAGATGTTTTAAGTGATACTATATATAATTTGAATACATACCCACACTTACAACAGAACAAAACTGAGTCCATCTTAGAATATAGTTACATTTATAAGAATTATAATAAAGACAGCAAATGGATTGTTTACGTATATTGTTGTGGATTATTTCCAAATACGAATAACCACTTGGGGAAATAGTATAAATTAACTCTATTTGTCAATGTAGCACGGTCAATATTTTTATTGTTGTGCCGAGAACAGGCAGAAGTATCTGAGGGCAATGATCAATCATAATTTATTACCCCATTATTATCATGCCCCCGAATAATCGCTCATATCCGAAACACCTAGCTAAGGGCAAGTTCATCATAGATGACATCCATTACGTAATTGGATGCGATAATATAAGTTTTATTCACATCTCTTATATTATCAGATCATATAATTTTTGTGAACACAAAACATTTACCAATGATATACACATTTTCCTTGTTATCAATATGCAAACAAAGACATTGATTATTTTAAAATAACCATTCGTGTTACACCATTTTGAGCAGTCGTTTTTATACCTAGATATAAAAATTAAATTATTCATTTTGAATTCTATGGTTTACTTCAAAAATCTGTATCATAAAATAACAAAATTCAAAGCATAATTAAGTGTCGAATCCAGAATCGAGAAATCGATGTTCTATATAAACTTAGATAAGAGTTACTTCGTCACACACTGTTCTCTCACTTGAATTATCAATACAAACATCAACATATACAAACTCGTTAATTTTACAAGAATCGTCATGTACATTTCTGTTGTAGAGATGAGAAAACATTGCAGTTGAGTTGGTTTTACTTACAATTAATATTATTTAGTCGTTCTCTTGACTTAAAATGAACTACATACCTGATTGCTCATTAAATTTTGTATAAAATTTGTCTTGATTCAAACAACATCAGGTGAATTTTTTATGCTCCTTTGCTACATCCATCACACAAAAACTCCCCAGTGTGAAATCGGTATTATAAAGAGCCTTTCGTCCCTTCTCGTAATGCAAGCAAGGGAAATTGGATTTTTCTCTATTCTCGCGTAACTTGATATTGTGTGAATTATGGAAATTGCGAAGCTAAATTGTTGATTTATTGCCGTGATCTATATGATTGGTTCGTGCCCCGCCCTTTGTTCTTTATATCTTATATGTGTAGGTAAAATCTTCTATTCATCTATAATAAAATTCTAACTGATTGCTTGCGACGATATATGAGAAAAATTATTCGGGGCCTTTATTATCCCAATAGAACACAAAACAATAGTTGTTAGAATCTTTGTCTGTTTGTCTGTGCGTTTGTTCGGACTAATCTCAGAAACGGCTTAACCGATTTTGTTCTGGTTTTCACTAATGTATTGCAGTAAACATCACTTAATACTTTTAGTTTGTTTGATTGCAATAGGTCCATAAATAAGGTATATATGTACTATTTCTTAGCGTAAGGCGTAGTTTTTTCGAAGCAAAGCTAGTAGCTAGTGGTTTGCTAGTATTTCACTACGTTTGAATCTTATGCATTTAATATTGCTTTTATTGCTTTCAAAGGTCCTAGGCTCCTTTAAGCTTATTTTTTTCATATCACGCTTCAACCAGTTAACTTCTAAACAAATATAATAATATATTTTGGTTTGATCGAAGGCTAAATAATTTAATAAAATTGTCAACTGTCGGCTGGCCGTATAGAACCCATAACTTTGTATTGAAAGCATTTTCTTACATCTGACGGCATATTAATCTTCGAGACTGCAATGAAAATAGTTTATGATCCGTCGTAATACAAATAAGTTGTTAATACTTTTTGATATAAAAATATTGTAACGGCGCTTATAAAATGTATTCATAGTAAATGTAGTACAATTACTTATTAATTCTCATCAATCCAATGCTTTGACCATTAAATAAAGCGCCCTAAACCTTAAGCAACTCAAGTCGTACGCGGAACTTAAACTCTTACTGACATATGTAATAAGGAAACAAATCTTGAAAGCCCTGTAAGAGCTATGTTAATACTATTGGCTCGAGAATATGTATCGTTAAATCCATCTTTCCTTGTCATTCTACTCGATACTATTCTAATTCCGACCCAACTGGGTTAATCCCTACAAATAAACAATACGAAGCCCACGCCTTACAGACTATAAATAGACTGTCGACAAAGATACTTTCGCTCTAAGTGAATCAATCTGTTTAATCTGAATGTTTAAACCCAAGTGAATTTATATACCGAGGAATGTTTTGTAAAACATTCTCAAACCCATATAGGGTTAAATGAAATGAAATTATTAAAGAACTAGCGAGTAGTTTATTCGGATTGAAAAATTAATATTCATGTATATGATATATGGCCCATGTGTATCCAAAATTATCTACTTTTCATATGGTAAAATAATTTGTCAAATAGGTGTCGTGGTTCCAGAGGTTTTCCGAATACACAATTACTCACAAAATTGACGCTCTTGCCTTATAATATTGGTATAGATAATTATTACAGAATCCTATACTAGTCCAATGATTCGTAATTTCAAGAGTTCATTTCTATTTGAAGCAAGTAGGAGACCTAAAATTGACAAATTGAGTAAAATGACAATGACAGAGTCTCCTGAGACAGACCAATGAAGTACTGCTCTAGACAGGGTACCGATTCATTCCTAGGAGAACCAGTGACGGAAGATTTGACAAGTCCGCATGGGACTGTCTATGTATAATTTCTGTCGTAATTCTGCGATTGAGCTTTGAACAGTTGGCCAGAAACCAATTGTACATACTAACTCACATACAGGAGAAACTCATCTATTTTACCGACCCCACAGCCCAATCACGACCCCATAGCCCAATTAGTAGTGACCCTGCCTGCCGAGCGAAGAGTACCGGGTTCAATTCCCGGCCGGGGCAGACATTTATGAGACAGATAAATGTTTGTTCTCGGGTCATGGGTGTTAGTAATGTCATATTGGTGCATGTCCATGTTACCCGCAACACAGGGAATCCTAGTGTATAGGGGTATGAGTGTGTAAACGTTTATTTATTTATTTTAATTTTAAAAATATTTGGATATCACGGAATGGAATTAAAATTAAATGAATTTATATATTATTAGCGGCCCGCACCGACTTCGGTTGATTTAACAATTATATATAATGTATGGTCTATGTCAATCCAGAGTACGTGTCTCTGAAATGGTAAAAGAATTTTTCAAATAGATGCTGTGGTTAAGGGGATTCCCCTCCGCATATATACAAACACAAAATTCTAACTCTATCTGTATAGTATTTTTACTAAAAAAATACTACGAACATGGTTGGCGGAATGTTCAACATTTAATAGACAAAAGTAGCGTGGATCAAAAAAAACTGGACGGCCCTGAACCGATTTTGAACCATGGTGTTGAGATTGTTTGTAGAATATGTAGAATATGTAAAGCTTTGTGTGTATATTAGCCTCCTTTTTGTACTAAACTGGTCCCTGATCCACTTTAAATAACCCGATATAAGATATCATGCTTGAAGTTTAACGACACATTACAAAGAAATTCAAGCAAATTAAACGACTGTATTTTTTTTATGTAGCTGACAATCGAGTAAGCCACCCGATGGTAAGTTGTCACCGTCGCCCATGGAGAATAGTAACACCAAAGATATCACTGATACGTCGTCGGCCGAGAAAGAAAGAAAGTACTGGACCTCAAGTCCTCAGCCAGAACACGACAAGTCGTTTGGTGTGTGGTGGGTGACTTAAGCAAGAGGGTGATATCTATCACCCTGCCTGCCTGTCTATCTGGCAGGCAGGCTTCACGGAAAAAGTAATATTAGTAATGAGTTAACAATAATATTGATTTATTCAGCATTGCTATACAACGAATACACTACCTGACAATTTATATATTCTTATTGTATAGTAATTTTTTTTTTATTATTTTTTTATTTTTATTTTTTTTATTCTTTTCTTACATAGTGTCAAATTAGTTCGATATAACTCTTTTGAAAGTACTCATGTATCAAAAAATACTAAACTACAGTAAAGTTCTTCAGCCAGGCCTGAAGACTAAATGGGGTATTCATAGTAGAAACCAAACCTACTTCCCCTCTTCTTCTGCAAGCCAACGAACAAGAAATCACTGACAGGTCGTTTTTCATCGTTTTTAAAAACAGGAGGTTCTCAATTCATCTGTATTTTATATGTTAGTCACCTCAGAATGTCCGTCAGAGTACACGACACAGCAACGAACCCCATCCAACTGCAGAGAGGTGTCAGGCAAGGGGATGTCATGTCCCCAAAATTGTTCACCGCTGTGTTGGAAGACGTGTTCAAGCTGATGGAGTGGAAACGACGTGGCATCAACCTTAACGAAGTCGAAGGTGTTCGAGCAGTGTGTGTTGCCAGTGATGACATATGGATGCGAGACGTGGTGCTTCACTATTGGCCTAATGCATAAGCTCAGGGTCGCCCAGCGGGCTATGGAACGAGCTATGCTCGGTATTTCTCTACGCGATCGAATAAGAAACGATGAAATCCGTAGGCGAACCAGGGTGACCGACATAGCTCAGAGAATTAGCCGGCTGAAGTGGCAATGGGCTGGGTACATAGTTCGAAGAACCGATAACCGTTGGGAAGAAAGGTCCTCGAATGGCGCCCACGTCTCGGAAAAAGGAGCATAGGACGCCCCCCGACCAGATGGACTGACGACCTGAAGAAGACAGCGGGCATCCGCTGGATTCAGAGGGCTCAGGACCGGTCAGAGTGGCGCAAATTAGGGGAGACCTATGTCCAGCAGTGGACCTCCAAAGGCTGATGGATGGATGGATGGTCACCTCAGAACTCTTTCACTTGTTAACCGATTTGGAAATTCTTTTTTTATTTAAAGGTCGTACTTCCCGCTTGGTCCCTCTTTAATTTGAAAAAAAATATCATTTCTAAAGGTGCAAGACAAGAAATGAAACCAAGAAATTCACCTCAATTTGAAGTCATTTTTGTTTGCCAAAATATTTTTGTTTTATTGTCTTCAAACTAATTGTCCTGTAACGATTCGATGACTTCCGTGGAGTTAATTACAAGTGTCACAACTACTCGTTCGCCATCTGTTAATATAAGAAAAAAAATCTTTTGTAAGCAATAATTTCACATAAATCAATCTCAATGTTGCGTAATTTTCGAAATTCAAAATCATTTAATCATGTAGGTTTTTGAAAATAAATTTATGAGCGTCATTTTTTGCTTCTACTGCCGTTTCAAAAAGGTGCTTTAACATCACATCTTTAAAAACAACATTTGGCAGTTACAAAGTTATATAGAATGTCTAAGCCTATATAAGACTAAGACTATCTAAGCGCAACCAAACAACTTGTCAGCTACTAATTTGAGCTTAAAACCAGCGATACTAAACTAAACCACTCTATCCCATAATTTGTCGCCGGCCAGATTCCGTGTATTCGCATCGCAGTGCACAAGCTCGTGGCTGTACGTTCGAATTATCTTTATTGCCTGACCAGTGACTACATTCTTCTTAGCACTTACCAGATAACTTAGCGGCTTTTCAGACAAATCGCTTTGTTTGCGTCTTACCGAGAATGGGGCCGTGACTTAAACTATAATTGAGGCTTGTTGCAGCTTTGTTCTCAACCGAATTTTTTTTTGCTATAATTTTATCATCTAATTTATATTACAGAATATTCGATAAATGATCAGGACATCTGATAATAATCAGTCATCGCCATTTACATATGCACATCTGGTACACCAAAGGCATCATCAACTCGCTGTTGGCTATGGTGATAAGCATGAGTAAGTACTGCCGGGTATAGTGGATGATACGTATTCCAGTGACCATCAACACGGTGGACAGAACGACAAAACCGTTGTTCAGCAGAGTGCACGAATGAACCACGAGCATATTTCTGTAGAAACGATTATGCAAACTTAAGTAAAGTACTTCATGATCTCAAAGTAATTTAAAAATTTATGGACTTATTTGATCCTTACGCAATACTAAATTGTTATATTTTGACAGATTTCATTAAAACTATGGAATAACAAATTAAATGTGGCGAGAATTTTAACATCTTTATTTTAAGTATAATCGCGGTAAATAAATAATGAAATAAATAATTCAAAACTGTTGTGCAACGATTTTTTGACCTACACTAATAACTTTTCAAGACATAAAAGCCCTTAAATTATGAGGGGCATACGTTATAAATCACAAGGAAAGCAACCGTTGATTCCTAGCTTACGCAACGTAAAGCTTCATACGAGTAAAAGCTCGACAAAGTAACGACTAATTTGAATACACACTGCAGGAAAGAGGAGAATTTGTTCCTCTTTAATGCTAAAATGAAACTTACGGTATTAGCAAAGAAAACATTATGCCAACAGCACTTCAAATACCTAAAAATCTCCCCTTTTAGGCTACGCTCAGCATTTAATTGGCATTTAGTATTCTCAATCAATGTTTCTCATTTCCTTTATAACTTTATAAGCATTTGATAATATAATTAATAGCTTTATAAAACATAGCGTTATGATGTTTTTATGCGCTAACTTAACTTTGGGGAAAAACAATTACGTCAGCCGAATTAATAAATTAGACGATTAATTCATGGGAATAATACGAATATAATATATAATACGAGTAAACGAATATGCCAATTCAAATATTCTATAGTCTTTAAGTAAATAATATGTGTAACTATCAGTTGAAATAATATTCTCTTGGGAGTTACATTTTAACGAATCTAATATTATACTCAGAGGAAAAAAAACAATTCGTTAACAGATATCAATTTGATATTCTGTTTATTTTTACATATAAAATTAAATAACGTTTAATGAATTTCCTAAATAAATTAATGGTGTTTTTGTAAACATGTTAATATGTATATGAGACGCGCAAAAAACCAAAGGTGTTCTTCTCGATACGAATATGAATAAAATATTTTTGGACTTTATATTCAATGCGATGCTTAGGACCCACTGTAAAGTTTTTTTTCTATATAAGTGGTGCAATGTGTGCGTGCCCCTATTTCAGAAAGCGGCTTATCTGAGGGCGCGAGGTGACTCCAAATTGCTCCGTCACTCCACACTTTCTGAGCAGTGTTGAAAATTTGTATACCTATTTACTTTTATACTTTTATTTACATACCTTAGCTTTATATCTGAATAATAAGCGCCAGTAGACTACGAATCCCCTTATCTTAGGATTGTTGCGAATGTTATTTTAGAATTACAGAAACACGTCATCTATAATTATTAGGTAGAAAAGTAAGAATATGTGTATTATATAGATGACATCACCGAGTGATAGCACGATATTTTTAACGTAGTTAACTTGTATTAACCTGTAATTTTGTATTAACCTGTGGTATACTATTACTTCTATATAAGAGCTTATTTACGTAAAAACAAGTTCGCCTGATTTGTTTTGGATCCAAAGTCATATAATTTATTTGTGTGAATTTGGTAACATAGGATCGCTAACTATATAATTGTGTGCCCTCACTTTACTTAATGTCAGCAATATTACTTTACATGTCTTTAAATCCACAAATATTTTTTTATGCTTAAAATATGTCAAAATTAAAAAAACATTTCAGCTTTATAGCTTTTCTTCATTCCTAGACTTATAGCTTAATGCAACAAATTGCACTGACACCCGATTCCAAGCTTCTAAGCTATATAAAAAAGTGTCAAGCTTGAAATTAGGTGATGTTAAATAAATTACTAACAAACAAGTCACATAAAATAAAACGAGTTAGTTATGACATGTAATAAATACCTTCAGGTAAAAAAATATCCATGATTGTAAATTATAATTCCATAACAATGTAAACAAAATTGTACCATTCTGATGTGTACGTTGTTAACATAAACTTCAAGTGGTTGGCATACGATTAATTCCACGTCAACGCGTACCAAGTCGTGTGTAGTCGCTGTGAACGACTTTAGCTTAAACACGTCAATTCACGTCAGAACAAGAACATATATGTTCATAACAATAATGCTTATGTGAATTTCTGTAATGTGTTTCCATATTTGATAATTAATAGTTGATTTGAACTTTGATAATTACTAATAAGTCAAAACTAATATATTGCTATGAATATTCACTTTAAAAAAGTCATTTATAATCGAAAGAAATCTATACTAATATAAACCGAGTGTGTGACCTACGTGAATAATCTTCAGAACCGCGGCACCTATAACAAAAACTGTTTTACCATTTGGAAGATACATTATTAGGGATGAACATACATGATCGTATTTGTTTTATATTATTTAGAGATTAATATGGAATATATATACTACCTGAGCCGCTAATTATAAATAAATACATATTCATTCTCCGTACTAAGATTCACATCCATATGTAAAACGACAACCATTTATAAGTATTATGTATTTGTGTGGCAGATATCT
>PDGT01000019.1:3132917-3301644 GCA_003671415.1 Megathymus violae
TATACTAGTTTAATAACAATGAATTTCCGCAAAGTAACGCCTGATACTATCAACTATATATAGTATAACTGAACTTTAGATCCTGCGCACGGCAAGCAACGCTTCTTTCTACCAACGGGGTCGTCAGATTACAAAGAACTTCATCACATCACAAAATGCCGCACGCTGAACTGGATTGATTAATAACGAAAAGAGTTAAGGTCACCATCGTTCAAATGCAAATTAGTAGATTTCACACGTTTCCCCGAATATTTCCTGAAATGAATCTAAGCAAATGATTCAATTTCATTTTCATACGTACACACGTAACTTTGGACGTATTGGGGCGGCCTAGAATACTCCGCCCCCCCAATCCCATGCTTGCAGAACAGGGTGTCGTAAGAGGCGATAGAAGCCAGCCTGCTTGGCGGTAGGGCTTCTCGTAAGGATTAAATTATCAGTACTCATTAGTATTATTACTGATATTAATATATTTCCATTAAGCCTGCCTGGTTAGCTAGCACCATCCTGCTTGAGTCGACCGCCAAACGACTCGTCGTGTTCCGGCTGGGGGCTTGAGAGCCAATACCATCTTTCTAACCTTCTTCTCATTTACTGGCCGACAACGCATTAGTGATACCTTTGTTCTTGCTGATGTCCATGGGCGACGGTGACCACTCATCTGCTCGTTTGTCGACTATTAACATTAAAAAAAAGACTAGAGAAGTATATTTGACTCGAAGTGATCCCCCATAAATAAACGATATGTACCAAATTACTACCGAAAACTAGAGTTTAGATTATTTGATTTTAGATTATTTAGATTATTTGATTCCTAATTAAGTGGAAACTGAATGTTTTCATCCAGTATCAGAAAGTTATACCCCGTGTAGATGACCTCAAACAGATCAGACTTAAGGACTTAGGTTTTTAGTATGAATTATATTATTATGCAAACTATGATTAAAAAAGTACATTTCTTATTTGTTCTGTAGTTTTGGAAAAACGGGGGGAATTTAAATTAAATCTTATCCACGGTCGGGAGGGTATTCAGGTCGATGAAGCCAAAACCCCACCCAAAATTGAACACGTCAACTCGGCAAACCTTACAAAAAATTGGTAAATTTATGAAATATTTATAAATGATTATCTTGCTCCTTAAATCGTTACATGCTTTCTCATACGAGTTTTGTCCAATAAACTCTAATTGACACGAATTATGCCACTATTAATAATACTACAGATTAATTAATTAGTAATATGTCCCAAAAACTGCAAAGTCTGGCCGCTACCGCTCCAGTACGGGTGTGCCCTATAAGGCTTCTTTGTTGATCAACTGTATCGAATCGTAAACACATTCCACTAGAAATTTTTCTAACTAAAAAATCATTAAAGCGACAGCCCAGATTATTATCGAATATCTTGTCTACATCAGGACAGCTCCCTTCAAGCATTGTTGAGTGTCTCTTTCCGTCTTGTTAGCGTCTAACCCTGCTTATTTTTGTTATTAAGGTCAAATTTAAAGTGCTCTTTTTTCAAGTCTGTCCTGTGCTCCGTTATTCATATTTTGGAGAAATTCCTAACAAGATTAAGAACGCTTGTTCCGTTGTTGTGAATAACTAAGTTACGTTGCTGAGTCGGTGTTTGTAAAAAGAATTAATATAATTTATGAAAGGTCATACAAAATGTGTCCGTTTTCGAGGTGAACGAGGTAACTTTATAATTTTTTTTATACATACGATAATAAGTTTGTAGCGTAGACGTCAGTAACCGTTTGTTAAGCGAAGTGTTCCGAGTTGGATTCCAGCTCAGATATTACGACAAGTCACGGTAATGCGCACTTATCCAAAAGCGTGTTCTTTCATATACCTACTACTATATTATGCCTAAAATTATTTACACTATTACACTCATATCATTACACTACGAAACTAAGTAATCATGTATCGGGAATACTTACAACACTTTCAACTAAGACAACGAAAACCCAGTAACAAACCTTTATTTGTCACATAAATGTTTGACCCAATTGTGAATCGAACTTGAAACTGTTCATTCAAATGGTGAAGTCACGAACTGAACTACAGAGCCGTTTATGGCAGTTCACTGGAAGATAAGTAAGACTGATTACTGATGTAGAGACAGCTAGACTTGTTTATTTTGCCTATTTTCATAGTCTTATGTCTTACGGTGTCCTAATGTGGGGTAAATTAGCGGACATTGATTCAATATCCATAATACAGAAAAGGGTAATCAAAGCTTATATACAGATTAAAGTCACCCGAGTCATTAAGAGAAAAATTTAAAGAAATAAGTGTACTCACTGTAGCCAGTCAGTATATATAGTAATTTAGTATTTATTAAAAAAAATTAAATATTTATAAGCAGAAATGTGATACACACAATCATGAAACAAGATATAGGCATAATTTGGTTACATCTTCAAATCGTCTTCAAAAGCGTTCCTTTATGGGGCTTGGAGTTAGTTTTAACAACCAGATTCCTAAGTTTATACGCAAGTTGCCCATTGGAACTTTTAAGCGACGCATTAAAATACAGCTTATAAGCAAAGGATATTATAGTAAAGATGAATATAATAATGACAAGAATGCCTGGAAATAATAGTGTTGAAACCAATTCCGCACAGGTTTAAACTTTTGTAATTACCATGTGTCGTTTGAAAGATGTATTGAGGAGTTTCTTCACTTCACTATTACGAGGATGGTTTGGTTGTAGAGGGAAAAGTGAAAAAACTTGATAACATGTGAGAATACGGAACGGGTACGATTACAATTTTTAGACGTAAGGATCATACTAACCGATGCAAAACGAGAGCAAATACCTACTGTATGCGTAAACAGGACAAAGCGCACGGAAAATAATTAACCTATTAATATTACAATTAGATTACAAACATTTGCCAAATTCCATGAACGAGCGCCCCGAACCATCAAGAGGCACACGTCAAGTTGCCACTATTTCAACTCGCCCGAATAGATACATAAGGGGATCGGCATACGCATCCGGAAGGAAGACTTATGACGACCCTCGTCAAATACTAGAGCGCTGTCACTCCCCGAGCCAGTACACGGAAAACGTTTTACTTGTACTAGCATTTTATTGGTTTCGATTTCACAGTAGCCTTGTCGGGGATAATACGACAGCGATTCGGCTCGCGGCCGCTCGTCTATTAACGGGCTTGTCGAACCGTTCTTGGGGATTGCCGCGTCATCGTTTCCTTGCTATATGGGATAGTGGGAAGTCGAAATTTAGCATGCTTATTGGATCATAATCCAACTTGTAATATGGTAAAATACTGGTACTGAGGTTGAAGAATGGCATTACTGCTATGGTATTAAGTACATTCCATAATTCAATTTTGTAATTAAATAACTACATGGACAGTTTTGTACATTTATGATTCTATCTATCGATCCGCCTTTTAAAATCCGCAGCTGGACATAAACCTTAATTGAATCTTTAAAGAAACTGGGGGTCCTTGCGAAAGTGATGCAGTATTTCACACCGAATCAGCATTTAACCTTGTATAAAACTCAGGTTAGACCATCTGTACGACCATGTGTATGATCATGAGTACTGTTGTCACATTTGGGCTGATGCTACCAAATGTCATCTATCTGCGTTGGACTCGATGGAGAGGCTTGCAAAGAGGCTCATTTGTGACCCAGATCTGGTTGAAAAGAAGGCCTCGAGCACAGGCGCAGGGTTGCCAGCCTTTCGGCCTTCTATAGGGTACATTTTGGAGAGTGTGCACAGGAATTGTTCCAGCTAAGTCCCCCATCGCTGTAGCCCATCGCTGTAGCCTGAATGTACCCTTACGTAGTGAACGTACCACCTGCACGGACGACGCAGTTTGCGTCATCATTCATTATGCGCACTGCAAAGGACTGGACTAACTTGTCCGCGTCGGTGTTCCCGGCTACTTACGATGTTGGAGTCTTCAAGAGGAGAGTGAATAGGTTATTTATAAGTTAGTGCATTCAACTAAATTCATAACCACTTATCATCAGGTGGGATTGTTGTCAAGCATTAACTTATTTTATGTAAAAAAAAACTGCTCTGACCATTCCTGACCCTTCGGAACCCTAATTGTAAACCGGATTTATAGATGGATAATTGCAATAATCCTTTCTTATGTCAATAATCACTCTGATTGTCGGTTTACCAAGTTTTGGTTGATTTACAATCTTTTAAGATCACCATCGTCTATGAACATCTTACACAAACGGGCTGTCAGCCAATAAGTAAGCAGGTCAGTTAAACCAGGCGATGCAAAGCAATGTAACCTTCAAAAGAAGAGGCTGCCGCTTCTGTTTTTTAGGTTGCCCCATGAACAGGAGATATTCACTTAGCTCAAGAATGAGAGGAACATCTTGCACTCATATATTATAATAAAATATAATACAATAAAATTTTTATTGTATACAATACAATTGAATTTTTATCCGGCTGTATGTCTGTCCACGTATCACACTAAAACCACTGAACAGATTTGGATGATAGGTACGTGACAAATTAGTAGCTTATATTATGGGTCATATCTGTCTAAATCTAGAAACTATCTAGAATACTTATCCTGGTAAATGGATGACATAGGAAATAACTAATAATTAATATGGACATTTATTAAGAGTGCAGTAAATAAAATTTTGCGTGCTTAGCTTCAGCTACTATAATAAATTGATATGTTCCAAATTCACAGAAATAGGAAACGTCATTCTTGAAACAATACGGATGGTTTTTAAACATAAGGCATAGGTTTTCTGAGATGAAGCGAGGGTGTGCACCTTACAACCACACTTTCTTAACAGCAACTTGACACACTTATGAAATTATATATCTATATATTTTATAAATTAATTTTTATCTTCATCAAAATTTATATTCGCAAAGCATAATTTATAACTTTCTGTTATTATTAGTTTTGCAAATAATGAATTTGCTTTCAAATCAATTTACGAAACGAACATCTCAAAATAATTCTAATGGCTCTCAATCCCAAAGCCGACCTTCTTAAACTTACAAAACCTTTATAAATGCTGGCAATTCGAATTTTCCTCAACCTGGTTTAATATTAATCTCACTAAAATCATAATCTTTCAGCGGAGAAGCAATTAAAAATCGACACTAATCGACTCAATTTCCAACCCTCAGTAAGTTATATAATGGTGGGTACTTCGATATGTTTCATTTAATATAATGTTTCTTTGTCCATTAAAAGTTACTTGCAGATTGCAACTTATAATTTAATACTAATATAATAACGTGATGTATTAATTTTAAATTTATATTATCGCAGATATTAATACATTTTAATTGGAACGGGTTCTTACGATTTTTGTGTTTTTTTTTCGCTTTTTTTCCGATTTTTTTATAAAATACTATGTAAATGGGTTGAAATATCGGTATAATATCTAATTTCTAACATCAGGTTTAGAAATTTATCTCTTCTTCTTAGTCGATACGTTCTTGTCAGAACGCTTGTGGCCATCATGTAGGTACTTTTGGGGCGGATGTCACTCGGCTCACGATATCTCGCCATCTCTCTTTGTTGGCCATCACTCTTGTGCACTCATATACAGGGCTACCAACAGCAGATTTGATTTGGTCCGTCTAAAGCATGGGGTCCGCCCGCGAGGTCTTACACTTTCTACCCTGCCCTGCACAACAAAACGCTCTATAAACGGATCGTGGCTTCGCGGAACGTGGCCGCAAAACTTAAAGATAAGTCTTTGTGCTATAGGATTTTTGATGTCGAGTTCGATAAGTGTGGAAGTGTTGATCCTGAATTCAGTCCTCGATATTCCGAGCATCCTTCTCCAACACCACATTTCTAATCTATTTAATCATAAATAAAATAATAAGAAATCTATCTAATCAAATTTAATTACAAATTAGATCATCATCATCATCCTCCTCCTGCCCTTATCCCAACTTTATTTGGGGTCGGCGCAGCATGTATTTTTCTTCCATACTTATCCATTCCATTCCATACTCTATCAGCCGTCATCTCGCTAGTAACTTCCATTCTAGCCACACAATCCATCCATCGCTTCTTTGGCCTTCCTCTACCTCTATAGTCATCTACGTTCATACTTAATACCTTCCGTACAACATGCTCTTCATTCCTCCGCATAACATGACCATACCGTGATAGCCGGTTTCCGCGTAGCTTTTCGGTTACCGGTGCTACTTTCATATTTCCTCTTATGTACTCATTCCTTACTCTATCCATTCGCGTTATACCACACATCCCTCTTACCATTCTCATCTCAGCTGCATGCAGTTGTCTTTCATACATCCCTTTTGTGGCCCAACATTCTGATCCGTACAAGACAGCAGGTCTGACCATGGTCTTGTAGATCTTCTCCTTAAGTCTAAGGGGAATACGGGGATCGCAAATTGTCCCCGTAACCTGCCTCCATTTCATCCATCCTACATTAATTCTGTGCGTAACTGTCCGATCTGTTTCGCCATCACATTGTACAAGTGAACCGAGATACCGAAAGTCGGAGCAAACTGGAAGAAGCGCACCGTCGAGCGCTATGGCTTCAGGACTGGAGAGACCGCCGAAATCGCAGAACATGTACTCTGTGTTGGTTCTGCTGATTTTCAGGCCAACATTCTCCAGTTTCTGTTGCCAATCCTCCAATCTGCTCTGGATCTCAGGTCCATCTTCTCCAACCAGAACAATGTCGTTAGCAAATAGCATGCACCAGGGTGCCTCCTCCTGTATGTCTGACGTCAGAGCATCCATTATCAACAGGAAGAAGTAAGGACTCAAAGCCGACCCTTGGTGCAAAGCTACTGCCACATTGAACTGGTTGGAGTTGCCAGCAGACGATCGGACATATGTACAAGCTTGCCTGTACATTGCACGAATTAACTCCACATAATTACAAATTAGATATAACAAATAAATTCGTTCGGCCAAAATACAAAATTACTTGAAGCAACATGCTTTCTGGTAGAGTTAGTAAATCTAATTCAAGTAAAACGATAATTCTATTTAAGGATGGTTACAAACGTTCAGGGGTTTCAATGGCTACTTAACATTTGATATAAAAACGACTTTTTAGTCCAAGTGCTTGCTTCCGCTTACCGAGAGAGAATTCTATCACTAATCTATCTTAAGATATCACAATCCCCAACCGAAACAGACCTGTGTAAGCTGATGAATATTTCTCATCCTTACTATTTATCCTTGGTAGTCTATGGCCGCGTAATAGTTTGTCTACGTCACCAAGGATACTAGGATAATTAAAATATTTTTTTAAGTTATTTTTAAACCGGAGGAAAAATTATTTATTTATATTCTGATTCTTGTTGTTGTATATGTTACATAAGTTTTACATCTTGATCAAATTAATCATATAAATGTTAAAATAGACGTTCATAATGGACCTAACACAAACTATAACTCATTCGGAAATTATTTGAAAACCAACAAAATTCAACCTGGACATACAAGAAAGCGCATTAACGTATTAATTGATATATGTGCCTGCATTGTATAAAAGGTTTATCTAGCCTTTAATTTGAAAACAAAGAACGATACGAGCTCGAGGCAGGCGTTACCGTGTCGCTAGCAAAGCTGATTACGCATTGCAGACTTACTTAAATTAAGCTGAAAGGAAATAAAATCTTCCGCACAGTTCACGTGAAATGCTCAATATAATTGTTTTCAACGTTGAATTAGTAATACTTATAAAAAATATAAAAATAATGTTGCCAGTGGCGTGAGCATGCTCAACTTAGACACAAACGATCAGGACACAGGTGTTTACTCCATTTATCTTTCGCATAAACACCATCACAAATCAAACCTGAAACTCTTTACTCATTAATAAATGGGTTACAAAGTAGTTGCAATATATACTCTTTTAAAAATATGTCTGCATTTGTCATTCATAACGATATTAAAACGATTATACCCGTCCAAATTGAGTCAACGGTAAACAAGTGTATCAAGAAGCACCGTTGGGTGCGTTGGATAACTGGAAGCATGACTGTCAGTAACTTTATGAGTGCTTCCATTCTATCCATTCTCCCTTGAGCCTTAGCCAAACTCCCCTGCTCGTGTAGCACCCAACTGAAGAACGGACGAGGCGAACGGTAGCTGTTGGAGGTAATTGGTCTTTAATAAGCAGTTTAATCCCGACAGTAATGATGTGGTTCCTTCGCTTCGCTATCGGTTGGCACCTAATTTAACTGAAGATTGGTGTAACTGATGTCCATGGGAGATGGTGATCACTTAACATCGAATGATTCGCCTGCTCGTTTGTTAACATACTGGCTATACCGTCTCCGCTAAATTCAGTTAAACTTCATAAGTACATTTTCAAACAAATCATATGAAATGTATACGTGAAAATCTTGTATAGACTTTTCAATAATAAAGAAAAGTGTAAAAAAGAAGGCAACAGAAACTCAATTCCTGCTCAAAAGTGCCGCTGCAGTTAGAATGAAAAGCTTTTTTTAAGTCTGCCTCAAATGGAAGGGATATAAAACATGATTCAATTTCCCGACTAATCTCTTTATCTCTGCGCGAATACGATTTTTCGTTTTTCTGATTTTTAGCGTTTCTTTTATGATGCTAACAAAATTATTTCTCTGTGCACAGTTCATTTGGAGGTACTTCCACAACTAACCCTTATTCCTGTTATTGAGCAGATTCGCGGGTATACAAATATAAATGCCAGCACAGTTATAATCTGTACCATCTTATTTATACCATAAGTAGTACACATTAAAACCTGCTCGCATTTCTTATTATTCAAAGATAAATAAGTATTCGATTACTTTATGTACCTCGGTAAAGGAAAATATTTTGGAAAATAAATTAATATCTAAGAGTTCTTCATATTGTTTGAAGTTTTCATATCTAGACGAAAAGTAGATTTAATACCCATGAATAGAACATTTAAAGCGAAGACTAATTCACAGCGGTTATGACTATGTCAAAATCATAAGTCAGTATTAATCTACTTTTGAACAATCCGAGAGCACAATGAGTGGTTTTATGAGCTTTAACACATGCGTAACACATCCCTTCCATTCAAACATGTATAAATAAATACAATATACCAACATTTACACATACATACATACATACATACATTCATACATACATACAATACCAACATGTATGGATCAAAACGTCACAAAATGAATCAACATGAAGCTAAGATTATTGGATTTTGCCAAAGTGACGCCTGATATTGTTAAATAAATCGGAAAAAAAAACGCTAATGAAAAAACACAAATTGTGCAATAAAAATATATATTATTTACTGACACAGTTTAATAAAGACTCTCACCTTTATCGAGCCGAATGCATCATGAGTTACAGAAAATTTTATTCACTCGTAACATACCCTTATTTACATAATTATCATAAAATTATGCGGTGTCAATTCCCTGGAGGGCTTTTAAACTTACTCGACCTGAATTGAGCCGCTACGCAGATGTACTTGAAAAAGAAAATCTCTATTTTTATTACTAGGCTAAGGCCTTCCTTCTTTCTGGCTTAGAGGATTTGAAAAGCCTGACCCACATGGCGCATTTACGTCAGATGTTACTAAACAAATTGTTGTAATTGTGTAAAACTAAGTGAAGAAAATATAACTACCATAATAATGTATGCACTAGGTATACCGTGTTAGGGGCTTTGTCTATGCGATAGTCTAAACCAGATACAGTGGTTAACGGCACCACCTGATTATAATACTGATATACATTAATGCTTTATAAAATTGACAGCACCCGTCAATATCCTATCCAAGGTTGGTCATAAATGTAATTCTTAATAAAAAGTCTCAAAAATATCGCTATTTAAGACACAAGCTAGCTACCCCCCTCCATATAAATGTGGGGTTGAATCAGGTTAACCTGCTTAGCCGTGAAATATGCCTCGCTAGCAAAGTTGGAGAATCAACTAAGAAGCAGTTTCCTTACTTTAGTAATGATCCTGTCGAGCAAAGGCGTCCGGGTTCAATTTCCGATTAAGGTAGGCTTGTGACGGAACAATAATTTTCGAATTTTGAGTCTTCGTATTCCAATTTGTGATCTCTTATACCACCATTTCATAGGTTAGTACCACCTGTATTACAGATAATCCCACCCTAGATAATGCCTAGTGACTGGTGTGTGTTTCCGAAAAAATTCGTTTGAAGCCGAAAAATTTGTTTATGGGTTAATGGATATATACCATAAAGTAGTCAGCTTTATTGACTGTCAAAAAGCCAACGCGAATAAAATGTAAAACATATAAAGAAAAGAATTATCCTCGTAGAATGATCTCCGAGTTAGTTTGAACGTGTGAACACTTGACTTACATTTAAGGGAAATAGTTCACGCGTCCTGACGACATGGGTTGACGCGTCAAGCTTTTTAACTGAGTTAGGCTTGCTCGAACATTTTACAAGAATATTATTATTCACACAAGGAATGGAATTCACCTTTGGTGTGCTTTAAAAACTTAAGGTTTACGCACAATTTGCTATTAAGACATTACATTTTGTACTAACCTTTTCTTTCAACAATACCATTTTTTTATGTGAACAGCCGACAAACGAGCAGACGAGCCACCTGATGGTAAGTGGTCACCGTCGCCCTTGGACATCAGCAAGACCAAAGGTATCACTGATGCGTTGTCGGCTAGGCAATGAAAAGAAGGTTAGATAGAATATACTGGCTCGCAAGCCTCCAGCCGGAACACGACAAGTCGTTCGGCGGCTGACTCAAGCAGGAGGGTGGTAGCTAGCCAGGCGGGCTTCACGTAAAGATAATAATACCACTAATAATATTAATGACTTAATAATAATACTGCTAATATAATCCATGCGCGAAGCCCTACCACCAAGCAGGCTGGCTTCTGACGACACCCTGTTCTGCCAGCATGGGATTGGGGGTAGTATTCTAAGCCGCCCCAATACGGCTAAAAATTTCTGAACACTCCGGTGGATTTTCCAAAAAAAAAATTTTATACAAACCTCGTCCGAATAATCACGAACACGACACAAAATAATCAGCCAGATCAGCCCACCCGTTTTCAAGTTTCATACATATTTCATACATGCAGCAATTATTTTTATTCATATGGAAAATTATTTTTCCTTCCAATTTTTAAGTTGATTTAAATTATCAATCTTATATATAATAATAATGTTTATAAATTTAAAATGCCTTCTTCCTAGTTCATTATTAACTGCAATGTAAGAAACTTACGAACTCGTTCGGCATTTGAATTTATTACAGTATTCGCTGCGAGTGTTTTTCGCTGTTTCCGCCACAGCCCGTACAGCGGAAATCGACGTCAGCGCCCCAGTACAACATCCTGTACATACTTGTAAATGTTGTTTCCATTTCATGAAAATGTGTGAACATAACAATTTGAACAACTTGTTTAGAAACAAATTAAGCTGACATAAATATTATCTCAGGCTCTCATTGGCAGCTGTTTATCACAACTATTATATGATAATTATTAATAAAACAATAGATTACATAGACAATAAATTATTGTTTGTCATCTTAAAAGTTTAAATGAATTATCATAATGAATAAGTAATTTGTAAATATCTCTCATCCGAACACACCGTTTTTGACCTGTTTCAGTTGCTATGCCTGAGAGCTAGCTTAAATACAATTAGTTTGCGTTCACTAAGCGTCAGTGACACCTTTGGTACTGCAGACGTCCATAGACGGCCATGACTACTCACCATCAGAAGCCCCGTCTTAACATTTGGTGGTTTTTATATCCGATTACACTGATTATATAATTCAAATATTTATATGCAAAATATCTAAATGGTTTTGGATTTGAATTTGAATGTGACGTGCGACGTTAGGAGGTACGAGGTACGAAACAAAAATTTAACACGCGTGTTGGATCTACCACCTGCTTCGAATTATGCAAAGAATTTCATCAAATATCTACTGGCATATGGCTTCTTCATTCATTCATATTTAGTCTTGTCACGCTAAATCATTTAAGTATAATATAGTTTAAGCGACTGGACATAGTACATTTGCATTTTACAAACTCTTTATTACAGCTGATTAATAAGTAAAACTAAATATGCAGCAAAATAATTAAAGGTCACACAATTCACATCCTGAACTAGAATTCTATGACCTACGAACAAATACAGATCTGTGATATAAATGTCTACGCCGGGCGGGAATCGATCTGGGACCTCTTGCTCGGCAAGCACCAACTTTACTATAGGGTTGTCAATCAAAAGGAAATTAAATTAAGGAATATAAATATCCATTCAATTATTAGTACTTTATCTAGAGAGTAAAAAACATATAGTTAGCGGCTTCATCACTTTCAAATTGGCCAGAAACACGTCGGTGAAACATTAATGTTACGTCCATTGAATTATATGGGCAGCGGTGACCACTTCCCATCAGGTTCTTGCTAGATCTGCTTGTTTGTCGTCTGTCAACACAAACTCTTTTAGGTATATATGAATTTGTAATTCTTCCTTAAGTCGCATCTGGCATAGACATACAAAAACCTACTTGTAACTAAAACTATAATTAAACTAGTACATGTCTTTCTACCCACAGGGTCTCAAACCTGGGACATTATTTTTATAACACTACTTAGATAACCTACGTTTCGTATTGACAATATACACAAAAATATTATTATTATAATAAAAATCCTATAAAAAAGAGAATCAAGAAGATTCTTTAAATATAACGTGTCTAAAGAAAAACCTACAAACACATCGAAAGACGATTAACGGCTTTAATTATCTTAATGGCATTGATAAACATCGCGGCAATGACTTGTGTGTGCTGTACGCCGCTTAGCCGGTTACACGAAGTCGGCTGGACAGGCCCGGGCTAATCGACCAGTTAAACTATGAGCACTAATTTCTTTATTTTATACTATAGTACCAACTAATGTTCAGTCAGTTACTAGACCTAGCCTTTGATTCGCTTTACGGTAATGAGAAAGGTATTGAGTGTGTCACAACTCATAATGCCTCGTGATTGTAAAAGCTACACTTTTCTTACATCTTTATATTGGCGGTTTTTGTTTGTAATGTTTATTGTAATCCTTTTCATTTTTTTAATTAATTATAGCTACATTATTTTATTTACATTGTTTTCAGTCATATTCACGAAACAACAGATCACGAAATTCGAAAACAAACATTTATCTCTCACATAAATGTCTGCCCCAGCCGGGATCCGAAACCGGGACCCCATGCTCGGCTAACAAAGTCACAATATCGTCAATACGTTAAAAATACTTTTACGATTAATTTTAAGAGAGTTGGTAAGTAGTCAGACACTTAAAAATCTTACTACCGCGGTGAGCTTCAAATCCAGGATGAAATTAAAGGTATTGGCAATCCCTATTACAACATAGTCATAGCTACCTAGCGCCCCCTAATAAATTGTGTATATTTTTTATGTTAATAGCCGACAAACAAGCAGACGAGCCACCTGATGGTAAGCGGTCATCGTCGCCCATGGACATTAGCAACACCAAAGGCATCACTAATACGTCGTCGGCCAGGAAATTAGAAGAAGGTAAGAAAGAAAGTGTAAAACCAGATCTGAATCCAACCAACGTTTCCCAACCAAACAAAAGCGAGGAATAACCTTATCCCGTAGCGTATTGTTACAAGCGTTAACAAGCGTTGAAGTAAGACGCACGACGTATTAACTACTTATTATATCTACTGTACAGTGATTTGTTTCATAATCTAATAAATATCCATTTTAAAAGAACAGTTACCCGTAATTTCATTGTTCTAATAATGGGGGTTCGTTAACAGAAGTAAGATTGAATCAAAAATCAAAACAAAGAATCGTTTTCCGTTAATGTCTAGGTATACTCTATGAATAGGGTATACGCTGTAATACATACATAATTATTGTTTGTCGACTTACCGTATAAAACAAAATCCAAAATGAATCAATGCATTAACTAATTAAAATTCAATGAAATTTACATGTTACACTTACCTGGGAACAAAGTGCTCATTAAAATATGTTCGAGGATCCTAGTCCTCATACAAGCTATAATTATTTGCCTGTTAAATTGTCACCATTCCGTTGCAGCTTTAATAAAGTTATAATTATTCGTTATTATCATTTCTGTCATTAATACAATGCTCACGGTGTGGGTGGGGTTTCACTGAAATCGTACGTGTGCTGTGTGTACGCTATGTTATAGGGTGTTTTAAAGTTCCACAGTTATTTAAAAACTAAAGTTTTAAAAGAACCGTCGCTTATTTCAATCAGTTCGTCTTTCACAACTGAATAATTCAAACATTGAACACAAAGTAATTCTTATTGCAAAGATACGCTTTAACGCATAAATAAAAAAAAAAACTTTTGGCTCAGTAATGATAGGCACATTATGAAGGATATTTTCAATTCAATATTCATTCATTTCTACTTACAAAGGTCTAAGCTAAATAATGACATAAGTATACAATATAAGTATACTCACTAGAATTATCAGTTGTCGTACCTACCAGCAATGAAATAATTTTGTGATAGTGACGACGATGGTGGGAATAATGATGATGGCGATTTTGGCTGAAACATTAAAATAATCTTAACCGATCGTAACAAAGCAGTCAAGAAAATCCCATTCATATTGGCTGGGCAAAATTAGACTTCAAAAAGGTCTAAACCCTCTTTATGCCACTGATATTTTATGTTAAACTTAAATATGTATTTAACTTTGCCAATAGGCGGTGTAGAAAGTTGTTTTATATGCAGATATTTATTCTAAATTTAAGAAACCAAAATTTTTATTTAATCATGTGGTTTTGAAATCAAAGTAGAATATAAATCGCAACAGTCCGACAATAATTCTAAATGCACTTCATTGTACTTAAATATCATATAAATATCTTACCCACTGACGTTTGCTTTGAAATCACATTGAAACTAATAAATTTAATCATTTATCACAATCTTATCCTATTGGTAAAACAGGGTTATAAGTATTTTTGTTTTAAAATATAAAAATAATATAATTCTATTAGTAACATGAAAATAATTTATCACCTTGTCTATTCCGAAAACTTGAAATTACTTTATGATTATTTGAGAATAATTTGCATTTTTCCAATTGTTACGAGTATCAGTAGATACTTGCAATTTAAAATGTACATAGCAAGTCGTTCCTCGAATAGTCATTTCCTAGAATTTACCTTCCAGGCATTCAAATAGTCACATTGAATGGCCGACTAGAAGAATAGTACATATGAACTGGTACACGTACCCTTCACAGATTGCTTACTTTACCCCACTACTCTCAACACACTTTTTCCCATCGGAGTGCTCTTGCAAATTCTAGCCGTGGCGTGATCTTTGCATTTCTTACAACTCCACTAATATTTCCATCTCGGTCTGTTTCTCGCGTTTTAATGGGACGTTGCTTATTTGTCAGGACCCTTTTTGAATAATAATAAAAAAATCTAGTGACCTATTGTAACGCTATGGTTTAATAATTGTAGATTCCTTTCATCGTACTTGGTGGTCAATGAATTAATAATAGTTTTGGTTGCAGATGGCCATGGATGCTGATGAACGATGACCATTCTCTTTACCAAATTAATTATTTATTATTAATAATTTTGCATAACTAGTCGAATCACGTAACCTAACGCGTTAATACAACCCGCGCAATAATCTTATAAAGTCAGTCAACTGATTCCCATAGATCCAGGCCAGGAGGGTAGCTAGCAAATTATGACCACAGAAGTTCAACTAATAGAGTTATTATGGTTTATATGTATAAACACTTTCAGGGCAAAATATCAAGTCTGATGGCGGTCCTTCCTCAGTTGGAAGGTAAAAATTTCTATAAAATTTATGATATAACATTTTTTTTTCTGTTCAAACTCAATTTTAAATAAAAGTTATGGAAACAGTAGTGTTGCAATCAATCAAACTGGGTATTTGTAGATGTCTTTTGTTGATAAACAATAGAATTCGACCCATTGACACATCACCTACAAGTTAGTAGTTTACTACTACTAATACGCATTTGTATACTACAAACTGTCTTGTATCTGAGATGACGCTGCAGAATATAAAATGAGGAATAACTGTCAGCCATTAAAGCTACTGAAAATTGAATTTAAACAATGCTAGGCGCCCGCCCCGACTTCGCACGGGTGTACTTTTATTTTTAAACATTTTGAGATATATTTATAATTTTATTTTTATAAAAGACATATTCAATATTGCATATGTCCACTGCATAAGGAGTCGACCGCACGACTACCTATTTCATTGATGTGCCCGCCCCGCACTTCGTGCCCCCTCCCTCGTCGCCTTGTCCGCCGGCCTACGCTACGGCTGCTTTGCGTGGTTGCGCGGCGGCGGCGGCGGTGTTTTTTTTTTCCTAAATTCGTAAAATCTTCTGAACGGAATGTCCGATTTGAGTAATTCAAAAAGTTATCTATAGGTATTTAATTAGTTTTGAATATGAAATGATTTAGTGGGCGAAGGATTAATACGAAGGTATGGTTATCATAGTCTGATTTTGGTCAGCTTTTAAAATGTAAAAAGTGGTTATAGTGACATAACTATAATAGTTCGACATATAGTATCGCAAAGTTCTGTTACTGCAGTCATTTTACTTGAGGTCGAGCTTGCGTGCTAAGTCGTTTTTATTTGTCATTACTCCCCAATGATAAAGCATGTTCACGAAACGGTATTAGAGCATAAATGTAGTAAAAAAATATAAAAGTATTTTTAAATATTTCATTACGATACTCTATAATTGACATATAACAAATTATTATTAAACGATCCCTTGCTATCTGAGAGACTGGAAGCAGTTCGTGTTTTCATTTATAAACACGTTGAAGGCTTGCAGCGCATCGATCAATCACAATGTTTAATTAACAATTCCAAGTGGGATTTGTGCTCAACCAAGTCCGGTTTGCAGTTCAAAACAATTTTTTTAAAGTAACCACAGTTGCCACTGTTGACATTTTTAGGTGTAACGAGGTTATTAAATGTAATTGGAAAAAAACGAGAACAAAAAATAAACAAAAATGATTTATGAAAAATTCCTTATAGATAGATAGATATTTTATGCTTTGGCCGTATTAGGGCGACCTAGAATACTCCCCCCAATCCCATGCTGGCAAAACAGGGTGTCGTAAAAGGTGACAAAAGTCAGCCTGCTTGGTGGTAGGGTTTCGCGTAAAGATTGTATTATCAGTATTATTATTAAGTATTAGTATTAGTATTATTATTACTGGTATTATTATCTTTCCGTGTAGTCTGTCTGGCTAGCTACCACCCTCCTGCTTGAGTCAGCCACCAAACGACTCGTCGTGTTCCAGCTAGGGACTTGGCATCTAGTTCTTTCTGTCTTACCTTCTCATTTCCTGGCCGACAACGCATCAGTGATACCATTGGTTTTGCTGATGTCCATGGGCGACGGTGACCACTTACCATCAGGTGGCTCGTCTGCTCGTTTGCCAGCTCTTAACATAAAAAAAGTAAAATTATTTTCTATTATTACCTTTTTCTAACTTTTCTCTTCATATCTGGCATAATGCATCGTATAAACAAAGAGCTCGCAGCGAATCTAACAGTGAATAATATAATTTTTTATTATGATGAAGTTACATTTTATAATACTAATGCCATAAAATGAAATGATATTAAAAAAATAGTTAAAACTGAACTGAAACTTAAAATTAAATGATAACTAGTAATTTCTTAAAACATAAACAATTTCATAAGATGGTAGTAGATTTTATAAAATTTTCAATTATACGATAGCGTAAAACTTATGTCTCCTACACGGGAGACTCTACAGCGAATCCTGCACGTACCCCCAATTTTCAAATTATGTATGCGCGTATTAATAATAATTATTTCTTGCTTCCGTGACGGAAAACATTGTGACAAAACCTACACACCTGAGAGTTCTCCATAATGTTCTCAGAGATATATGAAGTCTGCCAACTCATGCATGGCCAGACTATATGACCTTAACCATTCTCATTGTGAGAGGAGATCAGAGCAGAGCATTAGGACAAAAAGGGTTGTAATAAAGATGTCGATGATAACACTACATACATATGTAGGTATTACATACTACATAGCATTACTACATAGCATAATAACTAACCGATTTCTAAATTTGTGTTATTTTTTAAATCTTTCAAATTGTCGGCGATGAAATCTGATACATATTTAGGATTCAGAAATAAAACTAAATGCATGAATGCAAAACTGCATGAATTATACAATATAATACTTTTCTAAAACTCTTAAAATCTTGTTCGCAAAGCTATAACACAAGTTTTACTTAGTCGTCAGTGTTGTAAATAAAAGATGCACGAAGTAACTAAATACCATCAATTTTAAAATTTATTTCAGACTATATCTTTAAACTCGTTACCCAACTAGATCCGAACCTACGCGCGCGTAAAAAAGTTACTTACTTATCCTAAACTAGTTAAACACTCGTTCTACCTACACCAATAATCCAACTCTGGGATTTTGTTCACGGACTTTGTTAAGAGACATTTCACTATAATATATTATTAAGAATTACAAATTACTTTTCAAATTATTTTAAATGATCATTAAATATTTTAACGAGTAAATTAGTTTAATAACATATCGTAAACCACTTAAAAATACTTTTCTGGGCAGGCAGGGTAACGACCGCAAAGTTATGCTGTACTTATCATCTTGAAATTTTTTAAGCTTTAATAAAAAAAATTGAAGCAACTACCGTGTATAGTCTGCTATTGTTATATATATATATATCTGTGTGTGTGTGTGGGTATGGGTATTGTATAATATAATACATACTATATTTTAGGACATATATAATTATTATATGGAGTATACATATATCACAGTCATTGTTATAAAGATAAGAAACTTTGTCTTCATACCGGCCTTATTAGTCCGCCCATTGTACCCCCTATATTTTAAGCTTAGTGCAATAAAGTATTCAATAAATAAATATTAATTTTAATATTTGACATATAGTTCAAAAATGCCCATAATTATCAAGTACTTCTACAAATTAAGCTTCCAAGCTTTAACTATTTGCATTTGAATATTAACTGAATATCCAACTCATCACTTTACAAGTGCTCTAAAACTGGGTCGGAGAAGCATTTTAAAGTCAGGTGAATAACTTGGCAAATATTATATTTTTATTTTCTTTCACTGAAGGCATTACGCTAATGCGATATGATTTCGGCAAACACGATGAAGTTTTGAATTAGTTTTAATTTTGAAAGGCTAATTTGCACGATTGCTCAAAACTACAGACGGTATTTTGCTAATATATAACATGTTCTATTTTCGTCTTAAAATGAGATGGAATTATAATCGAGTTTTACATTTAATCGTGAACGAGTAAGTGTTTAATTTTATAAAATGGGTTTTATTATTAGTTACAGTGAAAAGAATATTTAAAAACCAAATCCGCTGTTGTTCTTAATTAAACCGTAATACTATTAAGTATGTTTATTAGAAAACATATACGATATTTCAATTTAAAGGAAATATTGAAAAACTAAATATTAAATGTTTAGTGCAATAACTTTATAGTTTTTAACCTAAAGTGAAAAAAATGACAGAATTTCAAGCAAATTGTCAAGATATTTCAAAATTTATTGTTCACATTCAAATTTCAATGTTCAAGTAATCAATTTAAATAATGATGTCAACAGTGGCTGATAATAATTTTCCATCAAATAAACCACTCATGTAATTTCTGTACAGTAATGAAAAACCTTTTTTCTCATATTGTATTTCAAAGTTGAATTATTGTGTACTTACTTCAGATGTAGCGATTGGATGTTTCTGTTGCTCTGCCATTAAATATTGTCTGGACGTTTCCCGATTGTAATAGTATTCATCAGTGTTACAAAGTAAACCAAACAAACTCGAATCATCCACCGTCTCAAAATATTGCACTGTGCGCTTGTCAGCGATCGACGTCGCTTGAAATTGGCAATCTGGTACAGAACAAAACTTTTCACTGCACCGAAAGTAAAACTCAATCCGGTGCATATTTACAGTTTTCGCTACATCCATTTTCTATAAATTTATCCGACAAAATACCGATAAGGTTATCCTGTCGAAATTCCGACAAAGGTATCCCACAATAACATTGACAAGGTTTTTGAATAGTGACGTTGATATGGGTTTGATACAGCTATCTGATAATTGTATCGACATTGAACAATGCACACTGCCATGTTTCATTTTTGTAGGCTTTATATTTCTTTGACCTGTATATTATATGTGTGTAACTAAATTCTAGTAGAACGACTTCGCTTCGCTTCAGAAAACCGACGCCTCACGTTGCCAAATAGCACAATGCTCCCAAGAAAAAATATTAATTTGATCAGGCATTTAATAAAAATTCATGTTTTTAGTATATTATTCCGTGGTAAAAGTATTCAAAATTGTAAACATTAATGTCCTAGTCGTTTGAACGTCGATCTCTTGCACTGAGGCGTGGATGCGAATCCGAAAAGAGCCTTTACTTTTTGAATTTAATGTGAATTTCCATGTGTTCACCGACTATTAAACTAGCTTTTCTGTTATTTGTTTTATGTTTTAACAGTATAAAGAAGTATCCTTATTAGTGATCACACAGCGATTTATATTTCTTCTAATATAAAATGAAAATATATGTGTATATATAATATGTAACTACGAACAAAGTTGATACTTTTATTTAATATATAGTCAGATAATTTGTAGCCTTTACTATTTTAAAATAACATTCTGTAATTTTATCTTTAGCGATGAAGAAAGCTTCTACTTATAGTACGAGCTGCTAATATATCTATTGTTAAGCTACCTAGTATAGTCAGGGGCGAAACCATGATTTGATGACAATTTTTTTACGTAACTAGCAGACAAACCAGTTCGAACCAGTTGCCGACGACTACAGCCGGGTTACGGGAGCGCAGGAGGGCGGGACGAAACGCGCGGTGTGTCACTAAATACTTCGTCTGTGACCGCCGGCGACAGTGCACGCGCATCGTTCATACGGAGTTACTTGTACTGATTTTCCCTCTTATTATAGGACTTACAATACGCTTAACCGACGTTTTATTGAAGGACCCCAACCAGCCACCTGATGGTAAGTGGTTCCCGTCATCAATAGACTTCAGTAACACCAAAAGCATTACCGAAGTGCTGCTGATCGAAATGTAAGCGGTGGTCGACATTATCAATCTCCAATACTGCGATCGAAATACGTATGAAACATTTCATGATAGATTTCAGAAGGTAGATAGCCAGTTGGGCAAAATAATCTACCATCATGCAAGTGTACTGGTAGCCCGCACTCGCTTCGGGCAACATGATTCCAGCGTTACTCTTTTGTATCAAGCGTTTTATGAAATTTTCATTTTTGTCTTGTAGATAGAGACTTATATTATGTACTGATACTAATGAGAAAGCGATTTAAATCGCACTGAAAGCAAAGCGGGCAGTGAGACCTCGTTTTAATACGTTTACCTTTTACATCCTATAATGTAAATGAAAATATTCTAAATTATTAAATTGTTTGGCTTCAAAAGTCACATTTTACGTAGCAAGTATTATTAAAATTGGTTTCTTTATTTTTACCTTTCTACCCTGAAAGTAGTCTTATATAGTAGCATCAAACTGTGTATATTTGCAGTACTCACGTCATCCATCACCGCGCTTAGTGGGGCGAAGCGAATCGACGCGGATGAGGGATGTTGGCGTACGAGATAAGTCACGTAAGGCCCCTACTATGTGCTCACATTCTAACATGAGTAAACACAGTAGTAACATGAGCAAATACCAGTAATAATATAATTGACTTAATAATAATATTGATAATACAATCCATACACAAAGCCCTACCACCAAGCAAGTAAATTTTTATATTTACACTTAGATACGGTACATATCATGTACCTATCTAACTGAACACCTATTATCCCCAAACAATCCAAAAAATCATATAGACTCCGCCCCGAACTCTCTGACTATAACATCGGTCACTAAGGATCAAGTCTACAGAGTGTTAAAAAGACTGGACGTTGCTAAAGGAGCTGGTTCTGATGGTTTACCTTCAATTTTTGTCGTGCGATGTACTAGCGCATTAGCAAAACCACTATCCATGATTTTCAATAGCTCTTTACGTTCTGACTCGTATCCGACTGCATGGAAGACCGCTTTAATAATACCATTGCATAAAAGTGGTGATGCTAGCTCCGTGAAAAATTATAGGCCCATTTTTTACAGCCAATATTTGCTAATGTCTTTGAAAAATTACTGTATCCTACTCTTTCATGGTATATAAAACAACAAATTGTAACCGAACAGAACGGATTTATAAAAACTCGTTCTACGGCAACAAACTTGACTTCCTTTGTGAAGGACCTTGTTGAAGGAGTTGACAAAGGCCATTCTTACGACACAATATACACTGATTTCAGCAAAGCCTTTGACAGAGTAAGTCACATTATGTTGCTGAACAAACTTGCATCGCTAGGAATCGCCGGGATTTTTCTTAAGTGGTGGAATTCCTATTTAATGGATAGAAAATCCATAATTGTAATAGGTGGACATAGTTCTGAGCCATTCACTGCCATTTCTGGGGTCCCACAAGGCTCCCATTTCGGCCCGCTTTTGTTCAATATTTTCATTAATGATATTAGCAAATGTTTTACAAATACGAAATTCTACATGTTTGCAGATGACTTGAAATTTTTTAGGAGGTTTGACACAGATGAGGATAGAATATTGCTTCAAAATGATGTAAATACCCTTGTTTCATGGTGTGATTTTAACGGTATGAGTTTAAATACATCAAAATGATGTAAAATTCGATTTACCAAAAAGAAAATTGAGTCCCTTACTACAACTTACTATATCAACAGCGAGCCACTATGCGAAACAACTCTCATAAGAGACTTAGGTGTCGTTCTCGATAATAAATTACGTTTTAACTTGCACATAGAGCACATTGTTAAAAAAGGATTCAAAGTATTAGGATTTATCTTGCGTAACTGTAGGGATTTTAAAAAACCAACCACTAAAATTGTAATCTACACTGCTCTTGTTCGTAGTGGCCTAGAATATTGTAGCGTTGTGTGGAACCCACATTACGATATATATATCAAACGCATAGAAAACATTCAAAAAAGATATCTTTGGCACCTGTCATATAGCTGCAACTTAGCAAAATCCCTACCCTCTTATGAAGATCGTCTGAAACACTTTCACTTAATATCTCTATTAAATCGAAGAGAGCAATTAGATAATATTTTTCTGTATAAGCTAGTCAATGTTGAAACTGATGCCCCTCATCTTTTGTCTCAGATTAATTTTACTGTTCCAAGGAGAATGCCCAGATCATTAAAGTATAAGCCATTTTCTGTAAAACCTGCTCGCTCTAATCTGGAGCATTACTCTCCTTATCAGAATGCTCAGGAACTATAACAATATTCATAATCTAAGCCTCGAAACATCTTTATGTCAAAAAATATGATAAAGCTATTGATATATTTTCTAATAGCCGGCACACATTTAAATTCTATATCTGTCTTTCACTGCGATGCAAATTTTAATCAATTTTATTTTTATTTAATTAATCAATTGTTATTTCATTAATTAGTTGTTTTTTTTTTTGATGAATTAAATGGTGATGAATGTAATTTAATATAATCGTGATAATATGATAAATTTTAATTTAAATTGTTTCCATTTTAATCCACTATTGTTTATTTTTTTTAATTCGTATACTAAGTAATGTCATTTTATTTAATTTAATAATGTTATTTTTTTTCTTAATTTTTGTTGCATTGTAAATCGCATGTTGTTTGTACCTACCTATAAGTGAAGTAACACTTACCACTACTTGTATATTAGTGTAATATTGAATGTATAGTGATTGCTTCGTTGGTGCAACTAAATAAATAAATAAAAATAAAATAAATAAAATAAAACAACATTGAAATAAGAATATTCCAATCCGAAATCATTACAGATTATTTCCAAAACTCATAGTACGGTCGACAACAACAGATAACGGTACCTCGTCATATCGCTAATGCAGTAAGCGGCAGGCAATCCCACTCGGTTTCGATTTCAACGAGTCCATGTGTAGCTTACACTGTTTTATTCATTGGTTGCTGTAACATTTTCATCAATTTTAACATTTCACGGGCAAGTTAAATAAGGTTCACAATCGATATCACCTTATATCTCAGAGAATGTTATTGATCGTCATCTGTTTACTCAAACGGAGTTAATTGGATGTAAACGGAGACGCTCAATCAATTTCTATCAATTTGATGTTGTTTTTGCTACGCTAATGTGAAGCGGTTTTATTTTAAACTCCCCGATTCGTTGTTTTGATTGAACTCTTTTAATATTCTGTTGTACCTATTTCGTTTAATTGGTATCGTTTACGAATTTTATAAATGTCGAGCCGCTGTGTAAAATCAAGCCTTACACAGTGGCCCATAATCTTTCATATCGGAAAAAAGCCGACGCGGGCTAAACATTGTTAGGGTTTAAGTTTTTTTTGTCAGAAATGACAATATTGATTGTATTTCTATTGAACATGTCACTGACATCTATTACTATTGTATGTGCATACATAGTATATGAAAAAAAATGTTTTTTTAACTGCTCTAAATTTTAAAATGTACAACTAATCGTTAGCATTTTTCACCGTATCTCAAGATATAACGTAACGTATTAATAATAACATTGCAACCAAAAAAAAAAGGAATACAAGGGGAGGTGTCTGTTCTGTATAATTTTAGAATGCGCTGTTAGAATTTAGAGTCTCACGTCGCAAACTCTGATCGATAGATTTGTATACACGTCTCCTTAGGCTGAAAGTATGAAAAAGTAGGTTCGACTGTAATCGTAGTTTGTTTATCAATGCTTTTCCATAATAATAATAATAATTCTTTAATTCGACCAACTGAGGATCATATACAATCATTCATTCATGCTTACCTCAACACTTACATAATAAATTAATAAATTAAAATGACAATAAATTAGCAAAATTACAATTACAAATACAATGTTGTTAAAAAATTAAAAAATCAAATTATTACATATTTTAACCCAATAATGATACAAAATAAATAATAAATAAAATAAAATCAAAATCAATAAATTCATATATTTTTTTAATTAACAAATTATACATTAAAATTAAATTAACTAAATTGAATAAATTAAGTATCAAATAAATTTATATAATTAAATAATTTAACTACCTTAAACGGGTTGGAACATTCATTATGGCTTACGCTAATAAATACGTAAGATCTTTAGAAATACAAAAAATTTCGACCAATTTGCCACTTTTTTATGAATAACAATATTAATAATAATTAACTTGCTCCATGCTGTGGTCAGCTTGCGAACAATGACAATTCCTTTCTCTAACTTATGGCTGGGTAGAATAGGGGGTTTGCTAGTGTGTTTGTGTTAAGACTGAGATATTGGAATCGTCATGAAAGAGTATGAGTTTGTCATCACAATACTAATTCTAAATCAGCATATGATATCATGGAATGAAACCATTTCCCGGGTTAGTAAGAATCCTTAATGTTGAACCTAATTTGGCCGACAAATAAATATCAATTCAATACGTTCAGTAATTTACTTATTGTCATTACAGACAAACAAAACTACGTCCTGCCTATATTTGGCCCAATACTTAACGTGGAGGACTATGGTTTCAATTTCTCTCATCTTATAAGGATAAATATACCTACTTAATGACGAAGTAATTCGGAGATGGTGTCGGTGATGATGGTAATATGAGTATAACCATAATGATAGCGAGTTGCGTCAAGATACATAACGAAGTTGGACGCTAACTTATCAGGCAATAGATTTTTGTAAATGATTATTTCAATTTATTAAACTACCTGAGATCAGTTGACTGGTTATCTCAGACCCTTGAGTACTCTGAAAATAATTTCGTTAAAATCCAGTATGTACCACTAATGTCAACATAAATATGCATTTAGTTTCGTTCAGTAGGCGGTGGAAGAAGTTGTTGTAAACGGGACTATTATCAAATATATGTTTAGGCTTATAACTTCATTACATCAGTATCTTGAAATCTCTGACAACTAAGTAACTACATAATTTGAATAGTGCACGCTTCTCCTACTTGTTATCCATTGTCATCGCGTTCATATGACAAAATTCAACAAATACGACTTTCTGAGAACTACGTTATTGGAAATGTAAAACATTTATGTTATACATATAAGTGCAGCAATTTTACAACCCATTAAATATTATTAAATTATATAAAGAATACGTGTGCCCTTACCATTAAAATTTTCGGTAATTAAATAAAAATTCAACATAATTATGTCGTCTGATATCATTTCATTGTATTTTTAAATAGACATTGCTAAACAAACAATAAAAAAAATTAAAGAAAAATAACATACTTACAAATAATGAAACAATGATCACCTCAAAGATTCAATCTGTACTGTTACATTGTAACTGCACTGCCTAATTTTTAAATCCGCTGTACCAAAAATAATAGTCGCCTCTCTCGGTGCCATAGCATAATTCCCAACTGGCATATCAGTTTATATTTCAAGGTGGAAAATGGAAGAGTTCAATGTGGACCAAGGCAGATAAGAGCCCATCAATCACACTTTACGTTACCAGCAGAACAACCGAGCAACGCCACCCTCCGTGGGAAGTACATCAGGAGTGATATTTCATGCTTGTCTAAGTTTATAATCATTGTTTGGTGTTGGGGCCGCGTGTTTCCATAGATCGTTGGAATAGGGTGCGTATTGCGAAACATATGTCGCCTTTTCTTTTGACGGAAGTATAATGCGTGCAAATTAAAAATCCTTCAATAATATTCTTCGAAATACCTTTTTATTGTTTTAATTATGTGAGTAAACAGAAATCTGTAATAATATCTTTCCATCTGTCTATTAATATAATAAATTATTTAAAGTATGCAAGTTAAATAATGAGGTTTTTGCCAACATGATGATATTTTTGAGATGTTTAGATTAGTTTAAAAAAAAATTTTATCATGTCTTTTGTGTGATTACTTACTTACCTTACAGTACATTCGTAAAATCGTTGGTGTCTCTCTTAGTGATAAAGACCAATAGGTAAAGCTGCAGTGAAGTTATTGATAAATTATACAATTATAAACTTAAATTGTTACATTGAAATATATTGCTAAATTACTTAATACTGCTATTTAAGTATATTTTTCTATTTTGTATTTAGTTAGAATTAGTTAGTAGAGAAGTTATTTATAATAATAAGTATTTATAATACCTAAACAAAGAATTTTTATGTAAAAACTTCATAAACTCTCCCACATTTTATGAACGAAGCCGAAATTTTAATCCAAGGCATTTCAACATTTATCACAGTTTTTAAATGATTTATGTCGTTTTGATCAAAATTGGTTGGATATAATCTAATATTAATAATCTAATATAATCTAAAATCTAATATGGATAAATCTAATATTTCTCACATTTCACTCGAGCGAAAATTCACGAGCGTCACTTGCCTGGCACGTCAGAAAGAGACGCCTGAACCATTATCATCATATTTGAAAACTCTCCAGATGATTGCGATATAGTTTTCATTGTCAGCATAAATGGAATTAAAATTCAGAATGCCAATAATAATAAAGAAATTAAGTTACGTAACTTGATGGTACAAATATGATCGTAAAAATACCATCAATGCATTAGCACACACACACTAGAGTTAGCTTACGGTGAAGTCCAGACAGATCAATCGTGTTGGCGCGTTCGTGAAGCGCATTCCCAGATCTCTTACAGTAAAAATCTAGAACAATCTTAAATTTTTTCTTTACTTTGTATTCCACTTTGATACCACTATACCTTTTGTTTAATCCATCCTTACAGCAATAGATCTATGTATATAATTGTAACCGTATTGGGGCGGTTTAGAATACTCTCCCCAATCATATGCTGGCAGAACAGGGTGTCGTAAGAGGCGACAGAAGCCAGCCTGCTTGGTGGTAAAATTATATTATCAGTATTATTATTACGTCATTAATATTATTATTTTTCCATCAGGTGGCTCGTCTGCTCGTTTGTCGGCAATAGCGATGGTATGGTAATAACAATACACTAACAGCTGAATAAGATATAACATATACGACAATTTTCTTCATTGTGAAACCCTACTGCATCTACTGTAATAGCTCGGATAAGTTGTCTGGAATACGTCGCTGGTTTAGTAATAAGATCGTCTGTTGGAATTCAAATATTGTATCTCAATGTATATTTATTATTTTGATATACAGTAAGTAAAATTTTGTTGTTGTTGTCAGAACGTGATTAAACTATTTACGTACCAATATTGCGACTGATTTGGTGCTCCTCAAAAAAATTTATCAGTCCCTAATCTTTTAATAACCCTTTTCTGTTGCTCGTAGTCAGGACAACCACAACGAGATGGACCGACGATCTGGGGAAGGTCGCAGGTAGGCACTGGCTGAGGGCAGCGCAGAACCAATCGTCCCGGAGATCCCTGGGGGAGGGCTATGCCCAGCAGTGGGCGTTGTCCGTCTGAGATGATGATGACCTAAATTATTAAGTACGTATCCTTCGAAAAATACTGCTGCAATTATACCTATAGACAAAGAAGATGTAGAATAATATTTGCGATATTGTAAGTTCTACCGGAGGCGATTGTAAGTGACAGTTTCAAAACAGTATTATTACAATGTAGCAAACATTCTAACTGTCTGGTTCTGAGAACATGTCAGACTTTGCGGCGGAAAATTTAATATATTAAAATGGCGACGAAACCACTTTTGCATTTCCGTCAGAATAGTATGGAACTACTTCCATCTTCCTATATACTATATAAATAATGCCCATAAAACTTTTTCGCTGAGCCTTTGGTATGATTTTTACATACAACTAACAACAAAACATTAGATAATATCAAGTACTTTAAAATGCACTGCACGCGTATTCATTTTAATCTTTCACCGACTTGTGACTTTGGACTAAGGAGAAAAATCGTTTATACGAGCAAAGTTCACATTTGCCTGGTCTGAGAGCTTCTTCAAAAATCTTTATATCATATTATTAAGTTGATAAGTTTGTTATTGAGTTGAAGATCAAGAGGTAGTAAAATTACTTTTAATAGCTGTAATTTTTTTTTATAGGAGAGCGGTGCGATTCTTGAAGGGTGACGTGGACACCAAGTCGAACAGCTCCTCGAAGCATTTACTGTTGTAACACCAATAGAATAAACAGAGCGAACATATATCTCTCCTAAGACTTAAAGGTTCCAGACGCCAGATTCATTGATCAGCGCTTTTGTACGGGGTAAAGTGGATAGAGTTGATATTTAGGCACCTCTGCCCAAAAGTGTGAGCAATACTCGTCTCCTGTACTATCATCCGGATAGCAAAGGATGACACTGGTTTACTGTAACATGTCATTTATATGCAAAATAAACAGCATGGGAGATAGCATGGACCCTTGAGAAACGTCAGCATTCATGAAAGTCATGTCTAAGCAGCAATCATCAACTGGGATTTAATATGCTACTCAGTCTAAAGCTGGCTGTCTACATAACCTCTGAGGGAGATCGCAATATAGACTTATGCCATAAAAGTCTTATGCCAGACCTGGTCGACGAACTCTCACAACACAAGATGTTCTACGATGTGGACCCCTGTCGTAGAAAGTCGGGTTGGAGGCAAAGATGTATCGAGAGTTCAGCTTTTCCCCTTGCCGTGTGAATTACATTAGTGTTAAAATTGAAAGACATGGCATTTTAAAGCCAATATCAATTATTTCAATAACTCGCCACCGTTCCATTGTATTCATTGTAGCTTGGAATTCAGGATAGTATAGCGTTCGTATTGATTTTTAAACGGCAATAAGGAACATTTGAAATTGGACGCTGTCATTAGTTCCATGGCTATTTGAGCTTTGTTATATTTAGCAGATCTCTATTAATAAATACTGAATTTTGCTACGGGATTATTCCATAATAATTCAGTAATTCCGTCCAGGAGTTCTCATATGAAAATACGATAGCTCGATAACGAAATAAAATTGAACTCCAACGCTATCCTACTAATTTTAATGCAAAATAAGATAGTTTTTACGTTAATTCGTCATAAACTCTAACCAAGAATCGAACGAGAAACCCCTCGCTCAACTGGCAGAGTCGCTACCAATCGAACTACCAATTGTTATACTAATGATATAAAATTCAGTTGATGGTCTTCCTGAAAATGGAGAATGTCTATTTTGTGAAGTAATTAAAAACAACTACAAAAATGTGAATATTATTTCGTTACTATTGGTATGTGGAAACATTGGCATATTACATGGATATATAATATGGACAAGATTCGTTTTGTTGAGTGGTGATGCGCCCATCATCATCATTGTATCGTCCCTCATTACCCTTTGCCGGGTATAGGCCTTCCTTAATTCTTGTCAGCCTCCTCGATTTTGTGTTTATCGCAAAACTAAGACAATTAGGACCAATTAAATCGAACACAACGCGCGTGTTTTACTAGTAGGATTGTAGCATTGATTTCTGGTATTTACAACATTAATTCAATTCGATTCATTGTCTGCCAATATCAATGACAATGAAATGCGTTGGATTTCGGTTGAGAATAGTATCGTGCGAGAATGTCGAACGTACGCCACACAATACGAACACAATTTAATTTGGAACGAGAAGCACGACTGTAGCGGTATCGTCTAAATTATTATCCGCATGCAAGACTACCCATGTGTAATCTCAATGGCTTAAATTTCCGCCACCCTCATGAATGATCAGGTTTTATCGATTTCATCAATTATTTTGCGCGTCAAAAGCCTTTTCAATTCCAAAAACTTTAAAAGAAAGACCTTTCTGAATACATTTATTATCACAAATACATTTATAATCGTTAAACCACACGATACAAATAGATAAGTTGAAGTAGATATAGATCGTGTAGCCATAGATAAAAATCGAATACACCTACAGGCCTAGAAAAAAAAATATTTATATATCGTTAATTAAATGCTTGTCCAATTGAGCCACACATAATATTCTATTCAAGGTAAATTTATTTTTTCACAGATACGTTTATATAAATTTATGGTAACCACAACGTCTACGAAATTGCAAACTAAGCTGCTGGAATATGTAAAAGCCTCAAACACGACAGTCGTCTGAAATTTAAGCGGCCGCTATAACTCGATAGCTCGATAAGGGAGCTCGGCTGAACCTCGTATACCTAAAACTCGGGATACCATTCAGTTGGCAGACGGAGACATGAGATGTTCGCTCACTTGCATACTCACTATCAAATACAAACATAAGAACAGGTAACAGGCAAGTCTGAAAAGTGACTTATGTGCTTTGTGAATATAAGGAAACGCTTAGATACGCGTGCAAGATTTACTTGCCAGGTTTGTTATTAAACTTCTTGAATTTATAGAGTACAGATACTTACTATACTTGTACTATTTACCAGGCTTTTTTTTGAGTTGTAGCTCTATAGTATTTGGATAGGTTACACAATTACAATTTTTAGTTCGCTTTTTTATTTAATAAATGAAATAAAAGTTTCACGGTCAATTTTTATTTAGTAGCTGGCCTAAATTAAGGCTTTTCTCTTACGTAATATGTGAGAGAAAACTCTTAATTTAGGGACCAACCTTATTCAATAAATAACAGTATGTTCCACGGGCAACACATGATCTCATAATTTATCTCGTGCCAAAACCAACTTATTAATAACCAAATTCACATAGGACCATGCTGAAGTGAAGACTGAAGTCGGCTGATAGTGATTTACCCATCTGAGCCAACTTCGCTTCTTCTATCTCGTTAATAATAATAATAATAATACTTGATGTTAATAGTCCAATGGCTAGAGTAGATTTTAATTGACCAAGTTAAGTCACTGTTAAGTCAATGCGTGCGTGGGAGAGGTGACAGCTAGTAGCAAAATTTATTTGGCGCTTCCTCGCTCCGAACCGCACACTAAGCCGTGGGTCCTAACTATCGTCAGATACCAGTCTTCAAGACACATTGGAGGCCTTCGAGTTGCATAGGAACATCCGTAACTTGAGTAGGTCTTTAACTTATTGAATTTTGTTTAACTGATTAAGATTGAAGCGTATCGCTATTATTGCTAATTAAAGGTTTATACTTTGAAGTCCGTTCGACTGGAACTTAAACAAATATTACACAGCAAGTTTGATAATTCTGAATATAAAGCATAAGCTAATTCTGAATTGTTCTGAAATAAATTTCTATATGAAATTTTTTACGTTGTTATTTAGTATTAATATTAGCCGTTAATGAAATAAAAAAATCTTAATTTAAACTCAAGTTGAACATTACAAATACCCTCTCATGAATATCGGTCGCTCGAAATTCCTAAGGTTAACTTCGAAGAAAAACTTTATCATTCCTGTTTCCATCTTACCTTTCTTCGTTCCGATATTCGCTATTGCATCGTCTTTTATCCCACACAATTTCTCCGTTATTAATAGAAACACCAATTGCGCTACGAATTAATTAGAGCTAGCTCAATCATCCACTTAGTAACTAAGAATCTTTTAAATAATTAATTGGAGGAAATAAAAAAGAATCAGTTATATAAAGCGTCTTTATTTAACGTCATGTTTTGCAAAATAGACAAATATACATCATTTATAATCGTTATTCCACTTAAAAATCCGCATCAAAGTTTAACAATTATATTACATATAGGTACATACATACACACGCCGGCTGCTAACTTAACTAATATATAACTAGACTTAAATATTACACGTATTATTCATTGAAATTTACATCAGGATTGTCTAAAGTTACACATACAAGATTCGATTGCTTAAAATTCCAGAATGAATATTTATACTTCGCTAATGGATACTGGTGAGGAAATTATTAAGCTAAGAACATTATACAAAGTTACAAGTTATTCTAATTATTGTCGTGGAGCTCTTCTTTGTTTTTATTATTTTCCACTGCCTTAAGGATATTATTCAAGATAGAGGATGTACGCATATTTTACATGATTTATTTTTACTTTATGCAATTTTAAGTGATGGACTTGATAAAACCATAAGCTTTTTTGACATTATTATAACTGAGTAATTTACTTTATGAGTCGTAAATGATTATTACTTATAAATTTCATATCTTCCACACATATAAATGATCAGATACTTCAATTCTTTTTGTAGATCACCATAAGTTTAATTTATTATTTTGTATAAACGAAGTTGAATCAACAGTCAAGTTTAAGCTTTTAAATGGGCTTTTGAATAGATCATGAAATATATTTACAAAACAGTTATTAAACCCTTTTTTATTATAAGTATGGGTGGTGTATGAGACTAATGAGTAGATATATTATATGTTAACATGATACAAAAATAAAAAAAAGAATTCAACTGAACATAACAGCGAAAGTTTTAGTCGGGATAGTACATATAAAAGTTCTCGTATGTACTTAATATAATACATTTAACATTTCGACACTCTAATATATTGCCAGTGGCTGTTACCGCAATAGATATAGAAAGAAAGAAAACAAAAAAAAAACGCCGAGAAGTTTTGACACTACGTCAACTACTCATCTGTCAAGATTTATTAATAGAATTATATTTTTGTAATTACGTATCTTACTGTCCTGATGGTCATATTCAATACACCCAGTCTTCTCCGACTTTCATTTAATTAGGTCGTTAACACTAATACTAACACTAATTTAATAACTAATTATACTCCATAACTCTTCTCTTATAACTAGCAACTAACCGGCGTATTGCGCTTTCGATCGTAAAAGAACAAGAATCGAACAGAAGAGTAATAACAAAATCCACTTTCACAACTCCAACTGTCAATTTCGAAACATTTTCACAGACTTTATATAAATGTTTTGAAAACAATTAAGCAAATTTAAAATATATTTAACATCATAACGATAGGTAATTTTTAAGGAATCATAACAAATATCATTAGCAAAATTAAAAGTTTTATCCTATGTAATAAATAAATTAACTTATAATTAATTAAATAATTTTCTTTCAGCGTCTTCCATGCATTACATAAAACATTATTGACTAGTTTTCTTCAAGGAAAAAATGCACCATATTTTATTATTTTGTGTATTTGATTAAATGTATGGCACTTTTCAGTGTGGTTAAAGATATAATAAGTATTATATTTTGTTTTAATGTAGTATTATATTTTGTTTAAATGGGTAGATAATTTTTTAGTTAAGTATAACCATTAAAGTATTGGTCATATTTATTTTTAAGATAGAAAAATATTTGTATGCTTATGTTATATGAGTACGTACTAATAACCATAACTACAACGTGTCAAAGAACAGAACATAGATATAAATGAGCGTAGACATCTAATACAGTTTGATAATTAGTAGGGCTGGTAAAATATAAAATAAATTCTTATTTCGAGAAAATATTCACTTAGGTATTCAAACTTCGAATGTATTAATCATCACGCATTCAAATGTATATAAATTTTTATAGTTTAAAATTATTATTTTAAAATTTGCTTACATTTATAAGATTTTTGTTTCCATACCAATTACGCTTCTTTAACTTCTCTACTTTCCATTTAAAACTTTTACTAAGTAAAGGGTCTTGTTTATAATTAAATTATTTAATGAAACCTTTTTATATTAAATAAATAATGTACTAACTTACAAATTTTCTCGAAATATTCCTCTATCGTGTATTTACAGAAATGTAGTCGATATAAATATTAAGATATTTTGGCATATATAAATATTAAGACAAGTGTTTCTGTAACAACTTCATGAAAAAATACACTAATATCGGATACAATTGAGTAATCCACTAAGTTGTGGAGCACTTTCAGGCTCATATCCTAATGAACTCTTTCATACAGTCGCCCAACGTTGTCTAGACAGGTCGATGTTTCGGAATCGGGCAAAACTTTGAGGGTCATACATATAAAATTAAGAGCAATACAATTATGTAATGAAAATATTATTATGTATGACGACCCCATAGCCCAGTTGGTAGTGAAGCTGCCTACCGAGCGAAGTCTCCCAGGTTCGATTCCCGGCCGGGGCAGACATTTATATGACAGATAAATGTTTGTTCCCGGGTCATGTATGTTTGTGATGTTATATTTGTGTATGTCCATGCTACCCGCAACACAGGAAATCCTAGTGCGGGGGTGTGAGTGTGTAAACGTTAAATCGGGTGGTAACCCACCACAAATAATTAATATCTAGCCTGTCACAGGACTTTCCGACACTATGATGGACTACTGTAAGTTCTTAAACTGTAATCATGCTGTGATGTTTCCTCCATTTTTCTTTTTATGGTTACAAAATGACGTCACAAAACTGCTTTACAACAACAAACTGTATTCTAAATAAATTTAATATTTTATTGTTTTAACAGTGGAAAAATATGTACCTACATTTACCTATATGCTATGAGCGTAGATGAAAATATACATATGTAATAGTCAAAAATAAAACAACTTGATATTACCGAATATTTTTACATTTTGGACAATCATCAATTTTCATAGGATAACAATATTACGTTGTAATATTTAACAAAATTTCACGTTACTAGCATAAATGAATAGCAAAACAATGATTGTTACGTTAAGGCATTATCACAGGAATTAAATATGATTATTATATAGACATACATACGTGATTTCACTATTATAACGCTAAAATCCATAGTCAGAAGTGTAAAATCAAATGCAAATTTAAAATAAAATTTCCAACCAAATTGCCAACAATATTTAGATTACCCGGTTAAATTCATAATATTCAAACAATACCTGTTATTTGAATTTTCAGTTTATTTGAATATTTTCAAAGAAATGACGATATTTGATGACAGACATAGATATAGGTAGGCGGATACTGATAACAAATTTATTCAATACAATTATGTATATGAGGAATTATTTAATAAGCTTATCTTATACTATCACCTCGAACTCCAAGAGAAAGTCTATCTTTCCTTCAATAATTCATCTATAACACGTTTCTTACTCTTACTTTTTTATACTTAAACTGACATCTTTTTAATTTATCATAAGTTACATTATATTTGTGTTGTTTAATTGATAACGTAGTCCTGAACAGTAAAGTGCAGTAACCTATTATAACTATTATTCACTCTATATATTCACTCTCGGTTGGAAGACAGCCAGATTATAAGCGGAGGTGAATACAGACGCGAGAGAAGTATTCCAGTCCTTCACGGTATGTATAACGGATGAATAAGCAAATGGTGTTTTTGTTACAGTAAAAAAAATTATGCAAGTAGTTTTAATTTGCAAAGAGAAGAAAGAAAAGAAGAACGACAAGAACAAGAGAGAGAAAGCAAAGAAAAAAACTGCATTTGACTTTACACTTTACACTCACGATCACACATTTATTGGTTAATACTGTTACTATTATCAGTCTCCAGGTTCGTTCACGTGATTTAATCCATACAAAATTATCTATTCGCTAACGTAACTGTACACAGCCGCACGCAAGTTCCACACTATACGTAATCCCGTCGCCCGGGACCACAGTCGATGCTGTTTCGTTCACTCACCACTGATACTTCTGAGCCGTCCCTTTTCCGTCTGCATTTGCTGCAGAGTTTGGAAAACTGTTGGTGGGAATTATGGTATTAATATTAAGATATTATACTTAACGATAACACTTTTATATTGTGCTATAGTGTGGGAATTAGCGGTTAGATTATCTCGTATTATTTATATTAAGGTACCAGACCTTTCCTTTTATCCTGAGGTAAGTAATGGAATAGTTATGGTGTCTGATGATGATTATGATAATCTATCTAATGGATATTATTGTATGTCATTAGATTAGTATTATGACTTCTCAGGAGAAAATCTAAAACACCTAAACATAAATTTTAAATCAAAGACACCAACTAAATCTACTATATTTATTATAGTCCAGTTTCATACGGGGACCGATATGTGGTTATTAAAGATAAAAACTTCTCAAAATATTTAACTAATACAAACCTTAACATAAGAACGGATGGGTTGCTGAAGTACGAAAATGGCAAATATGACCACGCCTTGCAAAGCGTTGATAAGGTCGAACACAGACCATACGGAGACAGCCTCAGAACCAGCGCCGGCTGCCCACGAGACCACCTCCAGCACCCAGGAGAGACCCATGATGACAGATAGCATACAGCAGGTTCGGAATCTAAATAAAATTATAATTTTGAAAACAAACTTTTGTAAAAAATAACACCAAATAAATTTAAAAACTCATTTAACAATTTGAATTTAGAATCGCTCAAAGATTTTACATTATTTGGACGCCTGGAATAAAAAAACACGCGTACTGTGTGAATAATAGTTGGATATACACAATTTACATGATATAAATTGTGTTACTTACAGCTTTCTGTATTTCTTTAACCTCTGATTGAAGTTAACTGCAGGTTCATGAGGAGGTGATGATGCCCGCTCGTGCACTGGAACAGGTTGTCCAAGCACGGTACTGAGTCGCATCCAATCATCCGAATTACTGAAGTCTGAATGCGTCATATCTAGGGCTAAAAGAAAAAAGTTGAACACAAAAGAATCATAAACGACAAATGTTAATAATATTAGGTATTATTAAAATCATCTCTGTAAACAAAATAATTGTAGAGACAGTAGTTAACTCTAAACAACACTCACGTGTGACATCTTTCAGTTTGTCATAGTGTAAAGTAAAGGCGCGTGAGGTGAGTAAAAATATGACAAGATTGCTAAGGAGAATAACTGCCACTGGTCCGTAAAAATAGGGTAACGCTGCTTGATCCGCTGAAACATAATAAAATATTACATATGAAAGTAAATTTTATATCGGATTTTTTAACTCATAAATCCATTGCGAATATCGCAATAGCCGAGATTGTTTTTTTTTTTTTTTTTTTTAATAAAATAGCAATGTAGTATTGTAAAAGGTTATTACGAGAAACTCGTGACTTTAAGACATCGACATTAAAATCAGGCGAGTAAACCGACATGAATAAGCAGAATGACAAACAAAGCTTGTCATACAAAGGGGGATGTACATGATGATAATATATATAAGTATGAATTTTCATGTAGAACAGTAGCTTAATAACAAGTATCTAACACATACTTACTTTTAAACCAACAGCCTTTTACTCCAAAGTTTGGTTTGAGATAAGTGCTGGGTACTGCGGGGGACAAATCCATAGTAATAGTTACCAGGAGCAGAATCACCGGCAACAATATTGCATATGCACAGTACCAAGCGAATCTTCTTCTCATACTTCGTCTACTAACTGATGAGCTGATGTATCTCCTGAAAATCAACCATCATGTCCATAAACTTATTATATTATGCACGTACTCACTCACTCACCTTTGTGACATACACGGTTAACCTGTTACATGGTTTATTACGAACATTATATGGATTTAATCAAATTGAATATTAAAATAATTACATTGTCATCGGCTCTTAATAATAGTAATTAGCAAATGAAATAAGTAAAATCCATTACATTTATACAAACATACAATTTAGATAATTGTTTTGAGAATAATATCAATAACTAATTATATCAACTTGCTTTCTTACCTAACGTTTAAATAAGTATCGAAGCACATAACATTCAACCAGAAGAAACAGGAGACGAATGAGAACTGGATCATATATGCTGAAATTTTTTTTTAAATTTGATTATATAAAAGTGAGATGATAAAAATGTACTACAAAAATTGTGAACTATTCATACCCATTATGGTGCAAGCCGGTTCCGGAAAAGCATGCCCAGCTAGTTGCGTAGTAGCTAAGCAAGAAAATGCTACAGCTAAACAAATACAATGACAAGACAAAGCTTTGCCATGGGTATCCCTTAATTCCGTTATTAATGTGTAAATACACGCCGTTGCTAAGAGAAATGGTACAGATATGATGAGACCTGAAACACAATATTTTGTTAAACGTGACGTTATATAATTAACAATAACGATGAGTAAATTAATAAAGGTAAATATAAACCTGTTTAAACGTTACTTACCAACAGCGTAAGCAATTAATGTAATTGATGTTTTAGCCTCGTCCACTGGAGCTCCGAAACATACTAATGGAAGCGTCACTCCGGCTGGATTCGATTCGTTGTAAAATGTTTCCATACAGAAATCCCTTGTCCCTAATAAAGGTGGTTGGCTGAACGGAACAAATAACGAGCCATTGAACAGAAGATAGAATTCGTCTTCGCTACGTTTGTCAGGCTCCAATTTGTACCTACAAAAATTGACATATTAGACTTGAAGATAAATATTTGAAATTTATGAAAATTCACATTTGCAGAATTGACGAATATATTTTATTGAAACGAATAACAGTCATGATGTGAACAGAGTACGTATTGATTAAATCGTAATTACTGGAAGGGTTGCACAATCTCTTTACATCGTTTGTTGCCTGGGAATTAATATAAAAGTAATCAATAAATATCCAAGTAAGTATAAGGATGTAGAGTATTACAATAGACTTCGTTTCCAGTTTAATAAAAGGAAAAGGTTAACTAGACATAAAAATTACCTTTTATAGTATTTGGTTTATTTCACAAAAAACAATATAAGTATATAAAGAAAGAATATTAGAACCGTTCATATCGTAATACATTTTCATGTAAATATTTAAATTCCGAGCACAAATCTGTATAGACTAAGATAATCTATCATAAATCTACATAATCTCCAAAAAATGAAAGTCTCAGTTTTTATAAATTTCACTGTTGACAATCTTGAAAGAAAATTTTAGATACATAATATTTTATTTTACATGTATGTGTTCGGCGATCCCATAGCCCAGTTGGTAGTAACCCTGCCTGCCGAGTGAGGGGTCCCGGGTTCAATTCCCGTCCAGGGTAGACATTTATGTGACAGATACATGTTTGTTCTCGGGTCATGGGTATTTCTAATGTCATATTTGTGTATTTCCATGCCATCCGCAACACAGAAAATCCTAGTGCGGGGTGTGAGTGTGTAAACCTTTATTTAATTACACGCTGCTCCAATGCAGATTATTAGAGAGGTTAGTGGCCAATCCAAGTATTCAAATTTATTTTGCCGCTGAAATGCCTGCAACTTAGTTTGACAACTGCTTCTAATAATAATAACCAAGAAGCAAGAAAATATTACACGTAAAGGTCACCCATCCAACAACTGACTAATCCCAAAATCGCATAACTCGGTGGTTTAATCACTCATGATTGCACAAACTGTAGGACTATAAGATCTAGACTTATGAGCATATATGCATGTTCTTGGACTTCAACCCGTCAGAACCCCCCCTCCCTCTCCCCCTAATGTCCATGGATAGCGGTGACCAATTATCATAATGTGTCTTGTATACTCTTTTACAAGCTATTACCAGAGAAAAAGTTCTCGCTAAAAATAAACAGTTACTTCAAAAGGACCTCTCGAATGCGCAGGGGTTTCCCACGATGGTTTCGAACACGTTGCTGTCGTAGCTCCAGATGTGGGTATCGTTCGCTTTGTGAAAGATCGGTTGAAAAGTCAACATGGATCGCGAACATACCGTCCTGAATTTACCATTTTCAAATGTTACGGTTAGATTTTGCCCACTCGCGCAACATTTCGGTACCACTGGCAGCTGCTTCTTAACTTCTTCATCCTGTGAACAAAAGAATGACAGTTATTAAATTATTAAATATTGTATTATTGTGGATAAGCTCTTTATTCGCTTGGCCTCACACCATTTTGTTAATGGAATAAAAGAAGAACCAGTTAAAATCGAGTTCTACTACCCTGTCGGCAGATCCTTGGTGTTACGGATGTGTATCAACGACGATGATAGTACATCATCACAAACTCAGCTCGTTCCGTAAGTTACCATAAAAAATGTACATTTCATTTTAGCAACAGTCAATTTTATCAAAGCTTATAAGGTAAAAATTATCAAATTGACGTGCTTGTTTTACGAATATGAAGGTATTTACCATGACAATAATGATCTGACTCAAAGAGGGAAAATATCATTAAATCTTTTAGAATTTGAAAACTTTGCTACGCAAATTGGGGCATACCACATACAAATTACGAGGTAAGGACAAGTTAATTTAGTTGTCATTTCAACAATGATAAATTGTGCGGATCATATGACAAGCCTAATCAGAATTCAAGATGAGTATTTGAACTTTGTTGTACTTACTCATGAAAGAAATTAGTCTGTGGTTGACTCTTGCAACCTTTGTTTAAAATTGGTCACGTAGTTGTTTCAAATCAAGTGGTTGTTAGAAAATTACAGCCAAGTTTTATTTTTTCTTAATGTATTCTGAAAGACTAATTTTAACAGTCGATCCGGCAGCCAAGGGCGGTCAACCTGTTAAGTGGTTACTGTAGTTTTTACACACGCGTGCATTACGAATACAGATACACTAAAGAATACACAACCATACAGGAACGCATGCGCACATGCATGCATTCACACGAAGTATCAAACACTCATGAGTCTAGTTTATATTACTGAAGGTAATCAGCCACAATCTCTGAATTTATGAAAGACTCATCCCAAAAAAGTCTAGCACTAATTTTCTTAAATATTCAGTATTTAAACAAGCCTATATATGTATATATATGGTATCTCTCCAACTTTTCTACCCAAACGCTGTGGTAGACAAATGAACGTTAAAAAGGTTGCTTTTTGTATTTCAATCATGAAATTATTTCAAAGAAGTCCATTTGTAGAACTGTAGGTCCATTTTATTAACAACTGTGTCTCCAACACGTGATTCCAAATTAGAACTTAGAATCATATACCCATTATTGTAATTTGTCAGCCGTTACTTAAAAAAAGTTAAACAATTACAATATTTTCATGAAATGCAAAACAAATTATTTAGACTACATAACTTATTTGTCTTATAGTACACAATGAAGTAGTTAACACGAAACACAAGACTCTACTTTTACAAGGATTTTACAGGCAGTTCCAAGGGATTAAGTACCATCGTATACTTCACTTTGACCATTGTATAATGGGCAGTAAAGCATTAACTACTCACAACACTTCCTTGCAATCGAGACTACTTTATTACCCACTGTATGGAAAGTCTGACAAGTTACGGAAAACAACTAGTAACTGCAGGCGTGTAGTTGAATGCACTTGCGATGTTTATTTGACAGCTATTCGTAGTAATTTCTAACATGCACCAACGAAAACGGCTCTTTCACGGATAGCTGTGTAAAAATATATATTTCGTTAGATTTTATGGAAATATCATAGTGTCAATTAAAAACTCACATCGAAAAAACTAGATGATTACTTTTAAAACTAGACTGATTGGACATGAGTTTCATTTACAGTCATAATAGCTGTAAGTGATTATTGTAACTATGAGTAGGAAAGAAACACCTCCTTGGGGGTTGCTTACCACTTCTCCCGAGACTACGGTACCTTGGAATTTTTTAAATCGATGGCTTAGTTTAACTTTAGAAAAGTATTTGTAAAAACAATTTATTTCATTTTAAACCTTTTTAAAAAACTTCTCTCTATGAATAATATTATATACATATGTACATAAATAAAATAAGATCGATCTCAATAAAATAAGATAATAAATAAATAAAATAAGATAATCTCGATCTGCAACACATTACTCTCGATATGAGAAACATCCGTGATGTCAACTGACCTTTATGTTTTTTTGTTTCTTAAACATAATACATTGCCTTGTTACAACATTTGATTTTCTGAATATACAATCACTTGTTCTGAGAAATACAAAAGTCGTGATTCCGCAAACGAGACGCGGGTGTATCATGATGTTGATATCATATAGACACCTACATCAACAATTTAAGATAAACTGGCTGTATTGTTTGAAACAACGGTGTTGTTCCAGTGTCATCTTCTAACTTTGACTATACTTGCTATTGTTGTTTGTGAAACTAACTGCCCGTGAAAATGAAAGTTGTCAGCGGAATAGCTTCATCCGTTAATTTGTTATCACGAGGTGGAGTCCCTAATTATGTTGGGTTGAAACTTTAGTCTAAAAGATAGTTAAAATATGTTACACAGCCGTGCGTCAATGTATAAAGTGACAAACGTGTGCCAAAGTAAAATGGGTGGTGATAGGCAAGAGGACATTTTACTACGTAAAAAAAAGAATCTCTAACTTCCGATTTCAGGAAACCAGCAATTATGTTTTTATAATAACATTATTATTAACACATAACTAAAGTATTCCACAAACTTAAGATTTCGGTCCTATTACCTTATAATTAGATAAAGTTGGAAATCGTCCCTTTTTTAATTTATTATCACACAATAGATGATCAACTGGGTCCTGAGCGAAAATTTTATACCAAAAAAGGTGTCATAGCGTTTTACTAAAAGTAAATATTCGACTACAATCCCGACGAATAAAAGCGCACTTACTTTTTAAATGTTTATTAATTCTTGACTTGAAAATAGCCAGATTAAAATATAACGTGAACACCCACAAGAACAAACCCTACCGGAGAGATGACGATAGAGGGAATGGAATAGATACGACGAAGTCCATTTTCAGGTTTGATTTGCAACCAAGGCAGATATTTAAGTAATTGTTGTCTTTACCTATTTATATATAAATTAAATTCCCACAGAAGCATATCAAGTACCTGTTTTAGTGGTCACTAAAATTAACGAACATCTGCAAGTAGGTCAAAAAGAACTATTATGTAACAGTATTATTTTTTCTCCGAAGTTTTAACTATTAATAAACTGTTGCAATCAGTGCTAAGAATCTCAAGACCTAATCCTTTTTACCAAAATAAAGGGTATCTTAATGGCACGTGTAATTTTCACCAGTACCAAGTTTTACAAGTCATCAACTCCAAGAAAAATAAGCACCTAACTTTTCAAGTCATTATCGACTGTGGTCAAAGTCAAATGTAATAATGGCTTTACACGTGCACAATAATTACCCTATAATTCCAGTCTCATTTCCTTGACATTTTACAAAAAAATAGCAGACCCTGTTGAAATTCCGCGGCATACCTCGTGAAGCCACTTCTAAAACGTAATCGCGACAGGAAGCCCCGCGAATATTTACTTCTACCTTGAAATGAGCAGCGAAATTAAGGTTATTTTAGGCACGCCAAGAAGGCAAGCGTATTGTGGTTTTTAACCCTCCACCGCCTCATTTTGTAGTGCTTATATTTAAAGGTTCTGTCCTACGTATTAAAGTTACTCCACTGGGTATTGTGAATATAAACTATACATATAGAGAAGTAACAACAGTTGTTACTCCTTACTGTCGTTACTTGTTATAAAGTGCGTGTGTTGTTGTGTGTGTGTGTGTGTGTGTGTGTGTGTTGTATTATTGATGTTATAAACAATGAATTCGAAATTTGATGCAATATAGCAGTCTGATTTTCTTTACTAAATTTTATTGGCGATTAATTAATATCTGACAATCAACCTGAATCTACTTACATGAGTGAGGTATGAACTTTACTCAGACGTCTACGAGTATAGAAAAAAACCTCATCACAATTAATTACTGCCTCTCTGCTGGGTTCGGGTTACCTCATAATATGTGCAATAACAACCGTGTTCCTCCGCGCCGGTTAAGTGCAGACAGACAGACTTTATACACCTACCATGTGTTCAAATATTATAGCGAACACTCAGTAATGCACTCCACTTCTCGCGATGTTCTTACGACCGATGAAAGTTTTTTTTTTTTTTTTTAATTTCTAATTTGCAGGCGATCAATATTAAAACTACCATAATACCATTGCTACATATAATAATATATTTTATCAATTCAAGATTTTGTATCCCTCCCAGCCGTCACGGAAGGCTAGTCTAAGTCTGGTCCTAAGTCAGTTACAACAACAAAACGCTTCGTTTATGTAGATCATGTCCATATATTATCCTTGTTAATTAGATAAGCGTTGTTTGTTTAAGAAAACGTTGAAGTGAAAAGAGTTTATGACATTTGAAGAGCGTTAATGTCGAGATAATTTCACATTTGCAAACCTTATCAAGACGGACATAACGGAATGTATGTTGATTATATGTTTATAATTTTGTTAGTTCTGTCACTAACAGCCTAACAGATAGATATGTACTGTGTACATTATTAGTGTGCCGTTAGTAAAAAATAACAAAGGGAAAGTGAACCTTGAATACATTAATTGCTTACAAACAACAGAATCGGTATGTTAAGGGCAAGTTTAATAATTTATGTCTCATCATAAAATGTTCATAGAAATTATTGTTTAACAATATATGTATGTTTCAGTTAATTTGTAATATATAGCGGCTTTGGATAAAGATAAGTAAATTTATATCAGTTCATTTCAAAAGGATTTTATAATGACGTGAATGACAGTGAATGACTAACTGTCCGATTTGGAGGTTTGATATATAGAACAGTTAAAACAAAAAATCTAAATTCACAATTAAATAGCCGTTAAAACTATAAAAGTGATGTACGATTTAAAATTTATATCATCGCTGGTACTCACGATTTATAGGTTTTTAAAAACTCTAAGCGTGAGTACCCGTTAAAATTAAAATGTTTAAAAGTGATAACCGAGAAATAAAATAGTTCTACTGAGTCAATCGGGTCGTGATGTTTCGGTATGATTTAAAAATGTTGTTATAAAGTTCCTAAGTACGTGTTGTTATTAGAAATTTTCATATAATCCAGTTTATTTTAATTAACATTATCAGTATTTAGTTATGATCATTCGTCTTTCAATGAGTCAAATGAAAACATGTCAAATGATTTATCTATAGGAGACTACCACAGAGCAGTATTCATGTACAAATATTTGACAACATTGTCAATACATCAATAACTTGGTAAGTAATTAACTATTATAAATTTACTTCGTTTATGTATAACTGGTTATTCTGGTATTCTGCATATGGCAAAAGCAAAAGATACTGAAGAGTAATTGTTATTCTGAAAAATGGTACTTCTCTGTTTTGGAAAAGCGAGAAAGGTAAATTTTATTACGTTTATTGCAACGTGAGTGTGAGCTTTGACGTTTTCTTAAACCTATCCCAGTTTTTTTCGGTTGCAGTTAGCGCATTATCTGCATAAATTGCCTATGGCATAGAAACAGTATTGCATGGCAATTTGCTACTAGTAAATGCGCTTTAGTAAATGCTTTAGCTTTAATCACAACTTACCATCAGGTGGGAGTGTAGTCTAAAAATAATAAAAAAAAAACACGATTAATCAATGATTCTTCTATCTATTATGTATAATAATAATAAAAACCGTAACGGGTCGAATCGGTACAAAGAATATTTTTTTTTGAATAATTGTCTGTCTGTCTATGTGACCACGTATCGCACTAAAACCACTAAAGAGATTTGGATAATAATTTTTAATAATACTGGCCATTTAAGTAACTTAAATACGGGTCATAATCGAAGATACGTTTTATCCCGGAAAAGGGATCGGTTCCCGTGGGATTGGGAATAAAAATGAATATGGACATTTTATTAAGAGGGCAGAAATAAGTTTTGACTGTCTTGCTGTATATATTATAATAGATCGTACATGTCTTATTCATAGAATTAGAAATATCCATTTCTATAACAATGCGGGGGCTATTTCTAAACGTAAGAAACAGGTTTTCTGAAGCGAAGCGACGACGGCTTACTAGTATAAAATCAAAATGCAACCGACCATTTTATTTTGAATCTCACATTCATGCAATACATTTTGTAAGCATTAAGTGCACGTAGTCTTTTTTACAAAAACTAACATTTGAATAATACAAATGAACTATTTAAATGCAACATTGTTCAAAGAACATTACCGTTACAAACTAGCACTGCACGCGTCCCACGTTTCACGTATTAAGTACTTTATATTCAAAAGAATTGATGCTTGTAAAAGTTTCATCGTTCTCGTAAACTATTTCTGTATTCGACCAAATGAATTATTACAAAGTAAAAATTTAAATCTTCTTTAACGTTATTTCTTACAATCTTGCCTTATTTTGTATAAATGCCATGGAATAAAAATGAGGATATAAATTTGTATCACACAAATACAATCAGATAATAAGTAATAACCGACGGATATAGTAACGTCTATCTTTATAACGTTAAGAAATAAGTTTTCAAATACCTAATGATCATGTTATGGTAAGGTGTCATGAAGACAACCATATTAGAATTTATGAGATTTATGAGATGATACCAGTACTTGGCCAGTCTATTAGACTATGGCGTTAAGTGCTCTCCTTGGGAAAGGAGATTGAGTTTTTTTTTTTGTTAATAGCCGACAAACAAGCAAACGAGCCACCCGATGAACTGAGGTAAATGGTAGAAGACGTAAAAACAGTATGTATGTACGTCCCATTAATAAAACTTGAACATTTACGTTTTTAAGGCGTTTATTCCTAACCTATGTAATGCAAGTATATTATTAGGTAACCTAGTCGTATCTACTTTTTTCAGTCAATGAGATATGTATTGTGGTAAATTTTTTTCTACTGAATTTCTGTTTACCTATTGAATGTATACTTAAATGTGGTATAGTAAAATACAACTAAACACTACTTGTAGTAAAAACAAATAATATAACACTGAATACGACATAATAATAATAATTATTTTATACGACATAAAATAAACAACTAGCACAAAGTGTTTTTTAATTGACTGAAATTAATATGTATGAGTAATTATTAATAATTAAATACTCAATTAATATTTAATGATTTATTGATAAAGTTAATGTCATCATAACGTAGTAAAACTCATCGAGATAAATAAACAGCTCAAATACATACTATAGGCATACCGTACCGTGTAGTGATTTATGTACACTTGTAACTAACTATAAAAAAATAGAAAATCTTTACAAATTTGATAAGTTAAATAAAATTCTTTTAATTACGTAATCAAAGATATTTGTTTTAAGTTACTTTAAAATTTAAATTTTCGGAACGGTACGATAAGCAATAAATACGAGTACATCCTTCTTCTAGAATACAATGGCTATTATTAACGGCAGCGCCGCGGTGTCTTCTCTACAGCTATTTTTGTTGTTTATTATTTCAAACACTTTTGTTTTTATTGAAATAAAAATGTAACATGTACAAAATACATAAAAAAATCTCAAGTAATTCCTCTAAATTTATTACGCATTTCAAAATGTTTGCAATGAAATTTATCGATAAAGAAATATAGTAGATATAAATAAAAATGATTAAATAAGTAACCATTTTTACGGGTGCAGTTAGTATTTTCCAACGTGGATTTTGTTTTCGCAGCGAAGGAAGGGCGAAATCTTAAAAATTAGATCTTCGAACACAATCGAACGCATCCGGCGTACCTAGAACTGAAACCTTTTGGACATCGAATCCTACGAAAATATTTATCAATTCGAGAATCACTAATAACGAAGGAAGTCGGCTCAAATAGTAAACAAGGAATTAAAGTTGGAACACAGATCACGTCCCATCTTGAAAGCAGATAACGAGGAAGGGTTAAAAATCGTTGAACCACGAAAAGTTGGTGGTAATCAATTTATTGACAAGTACAAGGAAAGTTTAAGATACAGAAATGTAACTACACGGCGAATTTTCGTTGATAAATAAATGTTTTTACAGGTTTAAGGAACTAATTTCGCAAATTCAAGTACACCGCAGCACTAGGAAGTTTGGTCACAGCTTTACCATCATTATGGAAAACAGTCGGGTATGCAGATTTCATCACATTCTATTCCTTCACCGAAGCAATAATAATGATACTCGTACATATTTTGTAATACGCACATAATTAGAAAAATTCCAAGTTCGTACAGTATTTGAACTTCTGTCTTCCCTCGGAGTGACCGATGTTTAAACCACGGTTAAAAATCTAGTCCTTCGCTTCATTTCCGCCAACAAGGCACTAAAAACGAGGAAAGTGAGCTTAAACTTAAACATGAATTAAGCCTCTTTTTAATTTTTTTTAACCTTAACAATACCGACGCCCTCTAATGTAGAAACTTAGGTTTAGTCAAATTATAATTATTAGTGTCTGAAGAAAAAAATTATCCGTAGTAAGAAGCATTTTCAAATATCGTCTATTTAGAACTTGTTTATTATTTAGCTTCCATTACAATGCGGTTCTACGTAAATAAAGTTAAATACTTTTTATTATTCCCGAAGCGAAGTGAAGACGGTTGCTAGTGTATTATAGAAACAAAAATACTGGACCTTTATACCGTATCTATTTCCCGGATATTTACGAGTACAAGCAGGTAATAGAAAACAAATATTTGCTGTCGATCCCGCGCTTGTCGGAAGCTGTACGGTATGAGCTCGACAATACTAAAATTGCTTGTTTTACGCCATGTTTGCACCGGTACTAATAGGTTGTCTGTTTATTTCCATGAAAACTAGGAACATTCATGCATTCCATCAAAACTGTAGTAGGTTTAATACCCACATTACCACTTATGAATATGCTCAAATGGAACAACATTCTTATTATGGATTTTTGTTTCTGAGGTCTGTGATTATACTGAACGCCTGGGCCGCGATGTAAAGAACCCAGGATTAAAATGTTTTCACTGGAAAATGCATTTACGCTTCCTACCCCTTACGTAGGTATCTGGAACGGAAGCTAGAAGACCAACTAAAACTCAATGTTCGCTCACCATCACAATGTATCAATCGTATTTCCGAAGCTAGTCAGACGACTTTACCAACCTTAAATCAGAGAAAATAATAATAACGGTAATATCAGTATAAGTTTTGACTTGTGTTTAAGTATTTTTACAGCTAAATATTACCTTTGTGTCGTATAAGAGCCGTTAATAGAGAACAATACAAATAATCTGTAACGTCACGCCTTCTTATACAAATCAAACGCTTCTGCAGGGAACAGCTCTGTACTTAGAGATATTTATTTCGCGAATATGGCGGAGTCTCAGACCAATCTCTGTAAGTGGCCTCTGAGACCCGTCCTTATCGGCCTTTATTAGTTATTTATTCGCAACTCCAGTGAGTCCCAAATCTCTTTGATGTAAATTGCATTGTCTTGTATATATTAATAAAATTAACTTGACAAGTATCAGTTAGAAACCAGAATAGAAACGCCTGGAACAGCAGTCGTAATACAATTAGGACATTATCTTTTAAAATAAAATTCTTCTCTACGTGTGTATATTACTAAACTATTGAAGGACTGAATAGGTTTTGATAAGATTTTTGTGTGTTTAAGTGGTTTCCTGGGTGGTTTAGACGCGGTAACCGGTGACGTTGTATTGCTAAATAAAAATTTGCCGGGCCAGTTAGTTAATTTATAATTTTCTAAGAAACTGCTTAAAGTATTCTCCAAATTATGAAATTCACCACTCATTGTCAACTTCACTATTCATTTTCGTATTTTTTGGCTACTCTTTTGGTTGAGAGTTTGATGTCGTAATCTATACATATAATATAATTCTAACTGATCGCTTTCTGTACATGAAAGATATATGAGAAAAAACATTATTCGGAGGCTTTATTAACGCAACAGAACACAAGACAACTGTTGTTAGAATTTTTGTCTGTCTATGCGTTTGTTCGCGCTTATCTCAGAAACGGCCTTACCGATTTCGTTCTGGTTTTTACTAATGTATTACAGTAAACATTACTTAATACATAAAGTTTGATTCACAGCAATCCGCTTATAAATGAAAAAGTTATAAATTAATTTAAAATAATGCGGGTACTATTTCTTAGCGTAGCTGTCCGGAGGCGAAGCGAGGGCACTTTGCTAGTTATAAATATAGTTGTTATTATAATTAAATGATTTGACAGAAAAAAAAATATTTTATTCGCCATATGAAATAATATTGTAATAGAACGTAAGTTATAGTGTATTGCATATACAGTCGAAAGAGAACACAGAATACAATTTTCATCAGCCCGCGAAAAACTTTTGCATTATACATATGACAAATATTAGTTTCAAAGGGATACGAGTCAACCCTAACGTAACGAGGCATATTTATAAGCTGTTCACGTCAGAGACGCGAGCAAATAAATAAGCGAAGGGCTTGAGATCTGCCATTTATTTCCCTCTTAGCAACAACGCAGGTTTGACTGCAACTGACCGGATAAAAAGCTGTTTTTGATTTATTTCAATACTCTCAGAATAAGAGGGGTCTGGTTATTATCAACTACGCTGACAAACTCGACGACGCTACGACCAATTCGTTAAGATTTGTAACCCACTCGATGTATCGTATGCCAACTGAGAGCTTCCAATAGAGTGACACGATTGCTTTCTAAGGATAAAAATCGATTCTGTATTATATGACCTCCGAATCACGTAGCCGTTAAAGTAGTATTGCCGTAGTGGTCAAACTGCCAACTTCCAACCGCACCCGAAGTTACTTCACTCGATAGATGACTTACTAGTGTCACAAAGCATCCATAACTACGTAGGCTTTTTTAATAAAAAGAACATTAGCATGGTTCTTATACTTTCGTTATAAAACACAAGCATTAAAATAATAAAGGTAAAATATTTTTATTTACAATCTTTATTGTAGCAACAAAGATAAAATAATAACATTTTATGCATTATAATTTATTACATGGAATTTTATTAACGAAATGTAGGAAAATGGGAAACAAATTTAAAATATCAAACGGAACGCTATCGCTTACACAGAAACGTGACGTTACCGTCCACGAACTCTTAATTGATTAATCGACAAGACCCTGATCAATTATCAGGCACATTTCTTAAAATATTTTTGGCCACAGGTACATGACAGTATGATTAAAATTGTTTCCTGTTACCCAAAGGTTCTTTACCTTTAGTAATAATTAGACCTTGTCGCATGTTCTAACGTCATTACAAAGCGAGTCAAGAAAACATCGTTTCTACTATAATCCAAATAATATTGCGATTTTATATATTTAATTTAGATAAAATACTGACCGTTCTATAAATAGAATATTTCTCTATTATATTATTTTAGCGTGAATCATGGACTAAAGATGCAAAGATTGTATATTCCCTACAATGCATATATTAGACACTAAAAAAACTATAATCTGCTTGCTATAATATATTAATATTTTTAAATTGTAACTATATGTGTATGTAAACTATATATACATGTATCTTTAAATTGAAAACAAATTTCCGAGCGATGACAATATTTGTAATATTTATAGATTTATGATTCCTTTTGTGAACTCACCAAGAACAAGGGCAGATTTACACAACGAAATGAATTTCCGCGCTGTCTTTAAGCCTGTTTCCAATTAACCGCGTTTCATTGTCATTACATTGTACGAACAATAACCCATTTCCGTTGTACGTATAACGAATGGTAGTATTTCATGGTAGCTCCATAAATATCCTTGAGTTAAACTTTAACCTTGCTCAAGGCGGAATGGAACGGAACGCAACAAGGAATTCAATAACATTTTGATTGTTGCACAGATTGCTGTATTAAGGGTATCCAACAATTGATGGCAATAAACGGGGACACAACATATATTTGATTTTATTCTAAAAGATAACTATAGTTAATTAAACATTGTAATACTACCTATATAATTACAAGTAGCTAGAACTTATAACAGTTTCCGATGTAAAATGTTTGTAAATTTTTTTTACGTAACTAAAGTAACGGGCGTTTTAAAATCTTCATTTCCGCTACTATATTCATATACTATATTCGTTTTAGGCTACATGATCTTAAGAAACATTGAAATTAAAAAAAAGTTTTAGTAATTGTATAATAAAAGTAGTACTGTATTAAATTATTATTAAATCCTATCCATTCGTAGATTAAATACATCATCTGTGTTTTTTTTTATTTATTAATAAAAAGGACTGTTTCCTAAATAGAACAAGGGATGTTCAATAAGTTGTTAGGTGGACATCGGGGTTGAACTTATAAAAAATTATTGAATTATAATTAAGTAAAGTTTGGTTCTCTTTATTCAAATGACATTACACGCCTATTTAGTTACCTACTTATTTTTGAAAATGTTGTTTGCTACTCTAAAATCATCAAAGATGAATATTTAAAAACTAGTCCTCTAAAACACAGAAGGAGAAGCATCCTTTCCTGCTCTCGATATCGCGGTACACATCGAGATCTACCAGTATCCATTCATCGAGCCAACAACCGCCATCATGCTGTCCATAGCGGTAGACATAACAATATATCATAACCCGTAACTTTAAACTAGTTATTGATAGATTTTACTTTATCACTGAGAAATAAATAATTGTGCACTGAATAACGTTGAACGTTAATATGTTCGATTTGAATAGTTATTTGAATATCAGTTCGCACGAAAGGTCCAGGTTCGAAGTTATCTGCGTAACAGAGACTAATGATACACCTTCGCTTGGCCTCGGGGAAAATAATCTTCAACTAACAATACGAATTGTTTTGTACGTACGGCACCATATAGCATACGCATATGTCAATATATATGTAACCTTGTGCTACGTGGTGCTATACATATTGTGCTAAAACTGAGAAATTAGAACCGAGATGAAAGAGCATGAATTGATGACATTTATCATAATTTAAAATCAGCATGAATTTACATTTCCTGTTTCACGAAAATAGATCAATTTTCCTAACGTCATATAAAAGTATTTGCCTTCGACTGATCTATCAATGCCCAGCCCAAACATACGCGAAGCCCTACCACTAAGCAGGCTGGCTTCTGTACCCTCTTACGACACCCTATTCTGCCAGCATGTGATTGGGGACAGTATTCTAGGTCGGCCCAATACGGCGGATAGGCATAAAAAAAAACCTATAATAGAATTCTCATAAATTTAAACGCTTAGCGATTGTAATAAGAGAATAATTTTTGTTTTATGAACAACTTTGCTCGAAGACTGTTCGATAAAACAATTGATAATAATGATAAGAGAGTATGACTTGGTCATATGAACGGGACCAGAGTTCATTCAGAAAAAAACTAATGTTCTGTTATTGTTGCCTATCTCTACCGCAACAATGTCATGGCGTCCTGTAACAATTTGTATTAAACAAGATCTGGAGCAATAAACGATCGGCACATCGACCAATCAGCATCGAGTATTCCCCACCAAAAATATGTAACGAATAACCTTGACAAGGCGCGCTAGTGCATTATTACGTTAACAGGCGTTGAAATCGTCACTACCACCTAGTCCTTTTTTGTACCATAATTTTGTTTACTTATTATTCTACCAAATAAATATCAAAAGCTGTGAAGAGATAGCAAACCATCTAGTTGTTTTTTTTTTTTTATTTGTAGGTGTTAGTTAACTTAGCACTATAAAAATCTCAACACGAGTAAAATAATTCGTAGTATATGAAACAAATATTATAGAATAAGCATTTATATTCCAAGAGTTATTCAGGGAAATCTTAAAGTTATAATCGTCATATTAGTATATTACTAACAGCGGCCCGATGTAAGACGAGTTTTTAAACAATATAGAAGTTATAATATGATAAATATCGATGGTGATTTTCCTTCAACAGTACTAGAAACTATCTACAAACAAAGTGGCGAACGCCTGACTTATAGATATAATCCAAGTATCGCAGAGGTTGGCCTTAACTCGGCCAACCAAGGATCGTCCTAATCTGTTCAGTAGTTTACACGAATACCACAACATACAAATAAACGGATGGCCGTCCCATCAACGAGTATACGAGTATTTGTTCACACATTTAGCGTGGAGGACTACAATATTAAACTTTCTCATTTTGTGAAAACACGCGTACCTTCTAAACGACACGTCAATTTTGTCATACTGACGATAATGATGAGATGGTTATTTGCTGGTTGGGCGCGGTGACCATTCGTAAACCGGTCCGCTTGATTGTGGTTATCGATATAAAAAAAACTACTGGACTAATCTATTAGTTTAATCCAGCCGAAGTTCTCCACAGGATAGCTGGTATCGATTTCGACAGACTCATTCGGCAAATTGAATGGCTTGAACCATTGTGGTCGAAACATCGTCCAGTAGATTCCGAGAAAATACGGTGTACAACAGACGGACAAACATACTTGCGAATGAGTCGTATTCCATCTTTTCTTAGTATGTTTTCTGAATAATCTCTGAGACAAGTAAACGCGAAATGCATTTGAAATATCGATTGCTGTAACATATAGATCTACTCTCACTAAAATTTCCGATATGTCGACCCAATTTTGTATATTACAAATACAATAAATGGACAAAAGCGAATACTGACGCGTACTTCGTCCTGCTATCTTAAACCGAGCTCAATATTTATTATCAAGAACAGTCCGTCCACTATGCATTCGCACCAGCCAATACGATATAACCAATCCTGGAGGGATCGCTTACTACGTGTAGATAATTGTAATTTATTGCGTGTCCCACGTACCGGGCTCATTCCAGATCGGTGCGAGATAGGTATTCCATTTATTTAGTTAAGATCTTTCATTAGATAGCTAGTTTTTAATAGCGAAAGGCCACTCTAATTGTTAATTGTACAAAATGTTGTATAATGTAAGTATTAGATGTTTTATTCTTTGTGCATTTATCAACAAGTAAACGTTAATTATATGTTATGTAAAATTATCTCAGTGGCATAATTATTGTACATAAAATATATAAATACAATTAATGATTTCAATCAACTCATACGAGGGTTTTTTAATCAAAAATATACACAGTTCATACGCACCCTTACCGGAATAATCTGTATGGCGAGTTCATTGACATGCACAATTAAAAAAATACACACAAAAACAACACACCTCGCCGCTCAATTTGGAAAGCGAAACACTGAAAGTCAAGTAATCTATGCATGCTCAACTGTGAAGACTCGAAATACATACAAAGTACTAGACAAATTACTGTTACACCTGTGAAATGTTAACCCATCAAGACAAGGTTATAAAAATATTCTTACAACATTTCACTTAACGTAAACAGTACATATGTACACATAGTCATCAACAAGAAGGGACTGAATAGAATAAGTTGATGTATTCAACATCATAGATTAAATCAAAACTTACCATCAGGGGGGATTATTGTCAAGCAGTAACTTATTTTAAATTAAAAAAAAAATAAAACATAATAAATTAAAATATAAAAAAACTGGCGTAGTACAAGTCGATCGGCACGCTGTGATGTAAATGTGTGCGTGCGGCATAAAGTACGAACTGAATTCCTAAATTTAATATTAATTTATTGAAAATCTTTATGTACCTTAACTGTTGCGGACAAAGTATACTTATTGAAAATGTGTCCCTCTAATCACGCAAAAATCACAGAACATAATTAAGTTGAAACTTGTTATATTTATAAATTATATAATGAGACTAATATCTAGGATATTCTGAAAAGGATCTGTTTCCGCAAGTTGAAAAATGAACGTTATAATACCTTAAAAACCATGTAATATAAATAAACACAAACATCTTCGAGCAACCTAGGACGGAGGGTAAGTTTACTGACGGATAAGGTGTGCATGCATGCACTTATAATTAACAACAACGCATAATATAGAAGATAAAATAGATAAATAAATATAAAGGAACGATTAAAAAAATTAAATGTGACTATAACTATAAGATGTTAAAAATTGCTTTCTCATCCTTATCTGTAATATTATCTTTGCTACTAATTCTCTTTCAATAGAATTACGACTGTAATCAATCTTCTTAAGTACATAATTATTATGTAACAAGACGTAATAGCGAAATAATCATAGGAAGTAACCTAGGCCTCTATCATAGGTACATCTGAAGCACGTAAGCCGATAGATCTTTCGCCCTGATGGCTCTCGCGAAGATAATAGAAGGCAAATATTTGTCCTCGCAGCCGAGGGTGAATGGTGACACTTCGGCGACCGAGTTATTTCATTTCCCATCCAATGTTTGCATAGTCTGCGTGCCTATTACTTTATTATACTTCCTTACCTATGGGAACTTAAGCTTATGTACTGTCTAGACGTGGATATTGTAATTTATTTTAAATATACTTCCTATTGCCTACTTATATATAAGGTACATAAAAAACTTTATTAGACTAGTTTTTAACGAAACTCAACTAGTTTTTTTTTTATTTATTGTTACAGTCGGCTCATAGTCATTTAACCAATTATTTTTCATACCAAAAATTCTCGAGTAATTGGATGGTAAGGTACAGGTACCTAACAAAATAAGATTACATTTAAGTAATACAAATTTACTTTGAACACGATGATGAAATGAGAACGAAACATTTCAGACGGTAAAATGAATTGGTATCCGCTGTCATATTAATAATTACCACTTTACTTAATGTCTGTCAATATCTAAACACATGTTATATTTTTTTCTCAAATGAGTTAATTACACTACTACCAATAATAATATTTTGACAGTCCTGATATTTTAACTACTTTTATTAGTATCCAATTCAATCGAGTAATGATAATCCATTGGAGTATTGGAGCCAAAATATTTTTTTTGTTTCTTCAGATGTCATCGTAACAAAATTCCGATTCGCAAAGCTTATTCCATCGATGTATAATTAGCAAAAATATATATATATATATGTACATACATATATACATAATTTACATGCTTACTTTATATGTGTTAGGTAAGAAGTATACATTAAAAGATTGTAACTGCGAAATTAGTTGCTTGAAAATTTTATATTTATTATAAAATCTCAAAAATAAATCTTATTCAATTAAACAATAAAAATTAAACTAACAAAAATTTAGAGAATTCGACCATTAAATTTAATTCAATGAAAACTTCAAACACTAAATTCTTCCGGTCTAAAGGGCATAATAATACATCAATCATCTCCGGGTCGAACTCATTTCGTTGGGGCCATTAGGGATGCCAACGGTGCCAAATTCCGACTTACGCGTTAGAGCTGCGTTATTTTCAAATTAACTTCCTATATTCATTTATTTTGAACTGAGTGGTGTTCTTTCCATCTTTAAATCCTGCTTTTAGTGCACCCTGCTGAACAGCACACGCGGCCATGGTGCTAGTAGCCTCCCCTTGAAGGTATCTGTCCTAATTTAATTGTAACGGTTCTCATGTACGACAGTATAGTCCTTTAACCGAATGGCCATCTTAAAATCAAGCGTGGAATATTCTGCGCAACACCGCTATACGTGACTGTTTCATTTAGTCATAATATCAGTATTAAATTGTGAATAACCATTACATTTAAAACTATTAACCCAATATCAATTCCCGAAGATTGATACATTCACCAATAATCGCACCCGAAATAATTGATACTAATTTTATTAAAACTTTATAAAACTGTTCTAACTTCTTATTAAAATTTATATTAAAATTGGTGTAGTAGTTTTGGAGATTATCATGTTCAGATACCTATACCTAAACAGAACTTTGTTTTTGGATCATGTAGCAATCAATATTTGTACGATTTTTTTAATTTTAAAGCGATAACAACTTAATCACCAGAATGTATGCTTTAATAGCCACAGCATGTGTGATTTTATCCTTACGGGGGTCTTGTTCAACTCATTCCATTCTATATGATCAATGGCATTATTACAGCTCGGCAAGCAATATTCATCCTTAACGGTCTCTTTACTTCCTGGTTACTCGGTCCTTCAGTTTATAGAAGCTATTAAATGTATATTGGGATACTGCACTCAACTATGTATGTACAATACCCTGCTTGGACTTGAATATTACCAAGTAACATTTCAGTTTTATTATACCAGTAGGAACTTTCGTTTCTGTGTATTCAACAGTTGTAAGGTAATTTTTGAGTTTGTTTATATTAGAGAAATTTTACAATGAATATAAGGATACAATATAGGATGTACGTCAGGTATCTTATAACTTATTAATACATTAAATTTACGGTAAGGGTACATTTTTTAGACTTCAATTATATATAATATTATAAATAGAAAAAAAATAAGAAATATTTATTTTGTTTTTTATAGCACCGATTTTAATATTCATGTTTTCAAAAAATTATTTTTTAATGAATTTAAACATTAATGAATTTTATTATTATTTTTGGCAATTTTATCTATGAATATACCTAGGTAGGTAAAGCGCATTAATTTATTTTTAGTTAAAACATAAAATAACATTTTTTTATTCATAAATCACATAACTGTTTCAGTCTGATAACAAACTAGCATCTTTGTTAATCTACTTACAAGACGAAAACCTAATAAGTAATCTAACAAAAACATTATCTATATGATTCTTAACATCGCCGGTCACTTGAGTAATCCAATAAGAAACCGCAATAAAAGTAATACCGACTTACATAAAAATAGCCCGAAACCAAGCAGAACCTTATCAACTAATCTATTTGTTAGCTCTCGAAACTGTTATTTTAGTATCTCGATGATATTGGCACAGATAATATCCATAATGTTTCTCGCTTAGGCTGATGGAAGCGATTACTGGAAATAGGTTAACTTTATTGTCTCTTGTACGAGTACGTGGATAAACTTCGGCCTTGTTTAGTGTAACTGTTATAAAATAGAATTGAATGAAATAGTTAAACATGGTTTGATGATGTTTCGGTCACACTGTCGGGGAGCCAGTAATAAATAAGGCTTTCCTTTCGGTCGGCAACAGTTCGCTGATACTTTTGGTGTTACTGAAGTCCATGGGCGACAATGACATGGGCGCCGGCAGCAGAGTGCAAGGGGGTACACTGGTACCACCCGGTCAGGAAAAAATACATTCTTTTTTTAAGTTTTATTAGTTTAATTCTATATTTTATATTAGTTAATAGTATAATGTACAAATGCAGATGCACCTCCCTGGAAAAGTCCTGACGGCACCCATGGACGATGTCCACTTACCAGCAGGTGGCTTGTCATTTCGGCCAGTTGCATGAAAAAATATGAACAGGACCGAATCAATATAGTAAATATTTTTGAAATTTTAATGTCAGATATGAATTAACCTATCTATTCGTTTTACATTAAAAAATTAAAGAATATAAAAAGACACAAACATGTCACAGACAATTTGCCAGCCCAGGCGGAAATGGAGGACTGCCAATTACCAGTTTACCGATATTCCAGCCTAATCATGTTGAATACATTTAGCGGTTGATTTTAGAAGACGTAACAGCTAGACAAAAAGGTGAAATACTCTACCAAAAGCCCGGGTACAGTCGGGATTAAAATGGGTAATGCAGAACCCAGCGACCTCGAACAAGAGGGCCCAAGCGTCATTCCATGGTCTGTTGATCAACAGAGCAGCTCTTTTAAAATATAAGTATGTTGTCGATGAAAAACTTATTTTTTGTCTGGTAAGAAATCACACGAAAACAATTGTACGTGTTTAGATACAATTTGATATGTTTATAAATTATAATATAATTATACATTGGAATATTTCTCTTCTCAAATATCATCATATTATATTATCGCTATATCATATAATATTTACACACTATATTTGTTTTGCTATGATAATGGTTTATGGCAATCCGATTATCCGATAGGTGGTGCTATAATCAAATTTTCAATAATTTAATGTGAATAATATAAATATAATAAACCGGTAAAATGTGCCTTTTAAATAAATAGTAAATACAGTATACAGTGTTGAACTAGTTATTTATATACAATGTCTGAGTTCATTTAATTTACTAGGAGTAACTTAGATATAAACAGGATGTACACGTTCAGTATTGACAAGTCGTTTTTCATAAGTAAATAAGTGTTGATACTATTTTATTCTGTATATAACACCTACTCGGCGATTTTATCAACATGCGTATCAAAATAGGTACATATGTGCACAAATAATACGCCGTTCGTTTCAATTATTAGCACTAACTCAGAGAATAACAAAAGGACATGAGTTGATTCAATATTTAATTATTTAATTTATTCCATGTTACTGATCTTTAATTCGATAAAAATTATTTATGGTCTGATACTAATAATCGTAGAATGTGTTTTTAAACTAAAAAAAAAATGATTTAACAAAGTTCATTGGTTTTATTACGATCATTATGACAGTGAATGCTTTTCGTCGTCGGCTTCTTGGTGTAACGGACATCCATGAACGTCAACGATCTTTCCGAGTCGGCCTATCGCCTAATTCGTTGGGTCGTTACATAAAAAATATATTAACAGCCAACAATTTCATTGGTAAACCAACGAAGGACTCACATATTAAATCTGGTTATAAAATGACTAACGTAATCAGCACACAGTAACAATTAAATAAGTTATTTATTAATTACTACATCCCATTAAGCAACGATAAATTTACAGTTATAATTTTCCGGATTCCGTAAAAACTATAAATTACGGTCTATAAACAGTTATTGTCTTTTTACATCGTTTAAAATACACAACGCATGTAAATGCTACTCGTATACTAACTAAACACCGAAAATAAATATCCTTAACCGTTTCTAAAAACGACTTCAAAGGTAAAACAACTCGAGTAATGTAGGCAACAAACAAAAATTCTTGTGCGAAACAATGTACCTAATCAAATACTTTGTCAAAACACGTGTTTGCTCCCGTAAATAATTGGTTATGAAGGTAACAATGTTTACATGTTTAGTAAAGCTTTAATAACTCATTCATTTTTGTATACGATTACTTTGTACAGCTCTACCTAGCTTCTGTTTCGGCAACAGTAGATATGTTTGCAGTATCACAAGTAGGGAATGCAAAAACTCAGTACAATCGAAATGTTTGCACTTGTCATCCATCATATCGACCGTCCAAAACACTAATTAAATATTATTAATATTAAATCTATCACCGTAGCTCAGATACGTTGTAGTAGCTTGATGATGACGTAATAATAGATTGTAAATACCTCCTTTCCTCTTTTCTCCGTCACATCCTCCTTCCATCACCATGCAGGTTCGCATAGACGGCGGTAACTACGTAAAAATTACACTACAGGCAAACTATTTAATACGGTATAGTTCTTGTTATATCCACAAAATAAATAGGCATCTAGTCAATTTATAGGTACGTCAACGAACGACTTACAAGTTAAATGCCAAATGTATTTTTGTAGCGAATAATTCAAAGGTTTATTAGTTTGTTTTAATTATAGATTATCTTATATTGGAAAAACTGTTAAGTCAGTTGGACCCGTGGTTTTCAAAATTAAACTATTATTGGGTTATGCTTATAGCTTGCGTCAGTCTTAAGGCTCTTGTACAGGTTGTACAAGTGTAGCGACATGCGTTATCGCATCAGAACCGGCGAACAAACCAGACCTAGTGCCTACCTATTGTCATTTCCCGTATGTCAATCGCACAATACCTACGTTGTAAGAAAATAAGAACATTTTATTTACTTGACCGCTCCGTAAAGTCGCCCCGCGTGTCGCCCGATGAGCCGCGTCGCCACTAGTCATCGCACGTTCCATACCGGTAATACATTAAGTTCTTCTCGGCCATATATACGCAAGCTATAGGTCGCACGAGCATTAAGATCAAGCTAGGCCACAAGTGATTAGACGTGAACTAGGACGCGATTAGTAATTACATTAGTAAACAATCATTGCAAATATTTTGAAAGACATGCTACACCATCGATTCTGATTGTTGTCATTAGACAGCATCTTTTAAAACAATATTCAAGACATAAGGCTGGCGTACACTTATACTTCTTCACGATGTTTTTCGTTATCAAAGCAAGTGACAATTAATACTGTTATAATATATGACATGAATGGCTATTAAGATTTATATTTTAGTTGGTCATTTTATGAGCAAACGATATGAGTACATCCTGTATTATACTTGAGTATTATTCTAGCATCTTTAAAGATCAAAAGCTAGGTAGGCATTATATGTAAGTCTCGGTTAAATAATCATCACATGTAAAACATTATTAAAACGCTCATATTGATCGTTCAAGTGCCCTCCGTAGTTGATGAGTCTTCTCTAGTAGTAAAATTTCTTAAGCGCTTCCGTGCTTCGGACACATTAACCCATCATTAGACACCAGATATTTCAGAAGCCTTCGTGCGGCATAAGAGCTTCAGATACTTGAATTTCCCCCTAGTGGAACTAGGCTATTACGCGGTGGGATACTCACCCTACAATTTCCCACTAATGGGTTGAAACTAATCAAACTTTGACTTTTGATTACATTTTGACCCTTTATCGGTAAACGCTACAATAAAATTTATAGACTACACATCAACCAAGACTACAAGACCAAGGGCATGAATGACATAGGTATTAAGGGATTTAAACGAAGCGATAATTAAACCCGCTTCCTATTACCATATTCACTATTTTTGTCACGAAGTAATTCTGCACTTCATGTAAAGACAAATGAAATATCTATGTTGTCAGTTACTCACATAAATATGTCTTTGTAGCCAAATTTTTAGTGACCCTATCAACCCAGCGAAGCGAGTTAATATGTAATGTATTAAAGTAATGTAAATAATATATTAAAGTAATAAAAAAATCAATACCACCAAATGCAGCGTTCCGTTGTAAAATACGAATATGTATCTAATATAAGTTGTTTAAATTCTTTAAGTTATCTTAATTTCTAAAATACTTAACCCAAATGAAGTAATGTTTGAAAACCGTTAAACTAAGGCAATTACAATAAGCATGTAGGTGTGTGGTAAAGATAATATTTTGTGTAGTATGCGATCTAATCCATGGATACACAGACCGCGGCCCGCGGGCCGCATGCGGCCCGCCGGTCGAATACTGGTGGCCCGCCGACAGCAAAAATAATACTCTCGTACATTCGAAGAATATTTAATTCTATTCCAGAATAAAACCAAAAAAAATATGTTCGAAAAGTAATTTGAATCTCGCGCGCGCTATTTGAATCTAGCGCCCAAAAATCCTAAGTCAAGTAACATCGCTTGCCGCCTTTATATAATGTTCAAAATAGTAGAGAAATCAAGAATTTTCTAGCGCGGTGTGAGCAAGCGAGATAGCAATAGTCCCGAATTCCCGATTGCTCGCGTAGGTACGAGTAGATACACGAAGCTTCCAGAGTCGTATGCGCGGTATAAAAGCCACGCTAACCGCAGCGACCGACTTAAGGTTTGCATACGGCCGGTGATGTCATACGCCACCCCTGTCTTCGCACACGCCGATCCCAAAATCCTATATCCCATCCAAACCGTTCAGAACATTTTTTGCAGGAGAGCAACCAACGCCCACTGGTGCGTGAGGAACGCCGACCTGCACTTCGATCTTCAACTTCCGACCATCCAAAAATCCTGTAAAGTCTGTTGTACAACATTTTTTAAATCCTCAGAGGAACATACCAATCCACTTATCAGACAGGCAGCGGACTACACCGCCCCTAGTCTTACAGGCCACCAAATCCGGAGGCCAAGAAACGTTCTCACAGATCCCCCCGACAAGATATCTTCTGACTTGGACCGCCGCCTGGCAGCCATAGTCAAGAACTCAAATAGTAACAGTTAGTAGCGTCCTTAAGATGCCACATAGTCTCACCATTCGACAACACCTTCAGTGTTAACAACAAGCGTATGCTCCCTCGGGAGTGCCGCTAGCACCCTTTCCTTCTCTAAGGATGGGTCGCTTCAGATGAATGCTTAGAGGCCACAAGGCCAAAGCCATCTCGGGTGGTGTTTAGCGGGTAGGCCCCTAGGTTTTTCGGGAGTCCCACATAACCAGCGCAGCCGGCTGCGTTGGTATGCTAGGAGCATTCACCACCCCCCTCCCGCGCTTTTCCGGAGGGTAGCCCATTTCCCATCTTCTGGGCGCAAAAAAAAAAACAAAAAACAGCGACCGACAGTTCGGTTTTAATTTGAGTGAAATGTCAACAGAAAGAAATAAGCGCGAAAATACAAAGCGAAGTAATAAGTGATTGAGAATAAGTGCAGTTTAATAGTGTTTTGGGGAGGCAATAGTTCTAGTGTAGATTTTAACTCGACTAGCCGGTGTCGTATATTTTGATCCACATTCAACGTAAATTTCCTGTTAACCAGTCAAGTGCCGTGTATAATTGTGTTGTGAAATCGTAAGTAAAACTCTGTTATTAATAAGTGTTTCCCTACCTATTTAATCAATTTTAATCAAATTTAGCTTTAATGTTGGCCAAATATTAAAATAAAACAAAGAAATTACTATTTTTATCAGAATTTCTCTAACTGTAATAATTACGTCATTATTTCAGATATAAAATCTGTATAAAAATCTAAAAATTTCTGAGGAATTTAATCAATTATTTTTGATAATTTAAAAAAGAATGGGTAATTTAAGTAGGTACTGTAATTGTTTTTAGGTGCTGTGTTAATCCTAGCCAGGATTAGAACGCAACATGGAGAAGCCAGGACCTAGTAAAAAACGTAACGTAAGGTGATTGGCAAACTTCACACGCCTATGACCACATTACTGAAAACTAGAATAATGAGGATTCCTCGCGATATTTTGCTTCACCGAAGCAAATGATAATTATTTCCTAATATTCACATCACTTTGAAACAAGACGTACATACACGAAGCCACGATGATGTTAATGAAGACTATCGATGTTCCTGAGATTTACACATTGGTTTTCTAAGTGACTCAACTCTTATATAATTGATTTGTATGAGTATGTTTTACTGTTTTCGTAAAGATAGAGCGTTTTTCTGTTGTACGATCATAAACATGAGCCACCCAGGTAGCCATCATAAAACCAACTAAGCTCAACATGAAGAATGCCAATGCACTTATGTGAATATGTACTTATTTATTAGACACTTTATTGGTTGTACATCACAATGTATCACAGTAAAGAAAAAATATACAAACAAGTGCAATACAATGGACGGCGTCATTGCTTAAAACCGATTTCTTCTAGGCAATCCAGATGATTTAAAATACTAATAATTTATCTAAATTGCCGAGAGACGAGCAGATGAGCCACCTGATAGAAAGTGGTCATCGTCGCCCACGGACATAGTAACAAGAAAAACATCACTAATGCTTTGTCGGCTAAGAGAGAAGAAAGAAAGAAAGTACTGTCTATGAAGCCCCCAGCCGAAACACGACGAATTATGTGGCGGCTGATCCAAGCAGGAGGGTGATAGCTAGCCAGGCAGGCTTCACAGAAAGATAATAATAATATGAATTACTTAATAATAATGTTGATAATATAACCCTCACGCAAAAGCCTACCACCAAGCAGGCCGGCTTCAGTCGCCTCTCATTGGACATCCTGTTCTACCAGCATGGAACTGGGGAGAGTAATCTAGACCGCTCTAATAAAACCCAAAACTACTAGGAAACAAGTGAATTAAAGCACATTTTTAGGATGAAAAATTAATTTTTATCATCACTTTATATGTAAAACAATATAACCCAATTATTTTTATCAACACATAAAATTTTTCCACTGTGTGTAAAGAAATATAAATCAAAAAATCATTAAAATACTTTGGAGTTTTACATATGTAGTTTGGATATTTATCTAGTTAGAGCCATCTAGTCATCTCAAGCAATTAATGTATCGACACCAATCTAATTTCAAAATACCGTTAATACTACTAAGAAATAAGAAGAGCAAGTTCGATTTTATTCCCCGGCTCAGCCTAGCCTGAAGCTAGCTGTCTAACAAACACATGCGGTGATTATAATTACCGTATACCGTATTAAATGAACTGTAAATTAACTGTAGTTAATAATTTTGACACAAAGTTGAAACGGGCGCTGTTTAAACGAATAATTTTAATGTCCGACCTACTAGAATGGACAGTAATGTTAACGGACTTAGTAATGGTAAGTAAAATAGGTAAAATACAGTTTTTCTTATTGAAATTCAGTTAAAATGTTAATTACATATATATTATACGCAAGTACTTAAAATGGAGTTTATAAATGAGTCGGTTTGCCCGCGCCATCTACTGTTTCGCTCTACCCGACATACTCGTGTTGTTGTCATACTATTGCATTTTAAAATGATTCTACATACACACAGTAGGGCGACACAGTAGATGGCGTGAGCAAACCGACTCATTATATGAATTCCATTTTAAATAATAAATGAATTTATTAAGCCTCGTTATATATGATTTCCTCTCCGGTCCCAAATCATCTAATAGCTTTGTTAAATATTTTCATACGCATCGCGATTTGATCAGAGTTATACTCGTATATCTATTTAGTTTTGATGATGGTATTGGCAATATATTTTTATTCTTAATAAATATGTATTTTTTGAATCATATCCTTTTTTAGCATATTAAGATTAATACTTAAATATCTATTGTAAATTTTGCCAACCCACATGCGGTTACCGTGGCGGCAATTCATAAGGGAAACCAGAGCTTAAGTAGTGGAACTGAAATACGAGTTGAGATAAATGAACGTGTGAATGTAACTTAATACTTCCAAATTCTTCTGTACATAGCTAACATACAAAAGTCAAATTTGTTCGAGACCATCAGATTTAACAGCCCATGATCATGAACACATCTATCTCATTATTGGACTCCAATTTCTTCTCGTGTTGTGACGGGTACCCCGGCTGAGTGCTCTATAGTAGACTTCACACACGTTTGAGAATATTATTGTAAACTCGCAAGTACGTAGGTTACCACAAGATGTTTTCGTTTACGAATCAAGTAATAATGCGTGCAAGGTGACCATTTGATTTGACTACGAGAGATTGACGTTTGTGGTAACTCCATCGATTTAAGCATTTTAAGCAATCACCAAAAAATGATCTGAAACATTAAACCACGCATTTGTGTCTTTATATCTAGATTTGGTGACTGGGGTTCTTTACTTAAATATGTTGACTAAACCTCTACTTACAAACAAGCCAGTTTTGTACGGTTCAAGTATTACCAGTGTAACAACATCATCTTAAAGTTAAATCGATTACGCTCTTAACAGTTTGATTGTAATGAAGCAAATATTTGTTTACTCTCCGTTGCTAGCAGCCGGTTAAATGGGATAGTGCATGTAGGTAATAAGGGTTTGCTTAGACCGACACATTACGTAACGTACGAACAAACAAGTCTCCATTAGCGCTAATTGTGTTAGCTGACGGAGCCCACACGCGCTGGCATGTTCCCTTCTCTTTAAAAATTTCTACGACACGGTTTTGTTCAAATCGTTGGGAGAAAATCCTTTTGGATCATATTCCACTGCCTTGCCTTGACGCTCGTAACAATGGATAGATAACACGATAACACCTCAAACAAGTACCGTTTAACGTTTATTTGTTTATGAAATATTTTAAGTTGTCTATAGAATCATCTTGTAAAAAGTCATTAGCATAATATTTAGCATTGACATTGCAAATACAAATTGGATAAAGTCGTAATGTCTTGTTTTGATAATTCAAAGTGGGGACAAATATTCGGTATTATGGGTCTTCATAATACAAATAACACAAATTTAATCAATTCTATTCGAGTAAAATTTTACTTCAAAGGTCAAGAGCAAACTAAATCGAAGTTATTTTTCCAGCCCAATCTCAGCCTTAAGTGCTACAAAATAAATTAATTAACTATTCCAAGCAGCCAATGTAGGCACATTCTGAACATAGATAGTGGGATCCAAAAGATAATGAAGTATATGAGTGTTACCGAAGTAATGGGAAACATATAAAAATTATAAAAATGTGTTTGACCGGCAATACAAAAATGGATCTCCCACCAAGGTTATTATGTATATCAATTATTACTTTTACTATTATTATTAATATTAGTGTTATCACTGTCTTAAACATTTAAATTTATTATTTTTTTCACAAAACTATCTCAAATTCACATTAAACTTATCCAGAAATAATTTTTAATTAAATACTTAACGAACTCGAATATATTCTTCCGTAACTACATTGTAAGACAAGGTACAAAGTAGGTCCATTAAAGCTAATTGTATTAGTACGAGCCGCAGTGGTTGGAGGTGGTCCGCTTCACACGTTCAGTCTGTCGAGTGTTTTGAAAGTTTTGTCAACATTTCTTCGTTACTCTTATTACAAGTATCCAGTTCCGTAGTACTCATCTTTTATACGTTCCATTACTTTGTACGTTGCTCTCCGAAGGTGGTCGCCAGTTGTCGTTTTTATTGGTAAATTTATTATCTGCAAGTGAGCTTCGTAAAAAGTAAAATTGGTAATTTTATTGAACTTACTCTTGAAAAACCAATGGTAGTAACACTACCTGCCGTGTAAGGCGTACCGAGTTCCATTCCCGGCCGAGACAGACGGTTATTTGATAAATAATTATTTGTTCGTGGGTCTTGAGTAAACGTTATGTCTATTTTACACAATTTACACGTGCTCAACCCGCAACCCGGTACCCGCAACCGTTTTTTAAAGGAATAATAAATTTGATAAAATGGTGGTAGTATAGGGTAGCAAACAAACCGTGACAACTTATTGGTTTAACGTGTTCCCAGGAACTTAACCAGCGTGGCCTACTACCCCACACATTGAGACAGGAGGATCGGTCCTAGAGATTTTTCCCGCACTAGGACTCTGTGCGTTGGCTTTTATTGACATATATAAATAAAATAACACGAAACAACCAAGAACCGATAACAAACGTAATACCTGTTCCATTAATGTATATTCCAACCAGATATCCAACATGGACTCTTAGTTTGGCATACAAAATGATTACCAAATGATCTACAAATTCGCTAAATAATCTAGTTTTTAACCGTATAATCTATGCAATCTTTACGGAATTCATAGCTGTTATAATGCCTCGTCTGTCTGCCCGAGCAACATTTTTCAATATCTTCATCTTTATATTTTACATTTATCTCCATTTACTACCCGGTGAGACATGGATCTCTCCTTCGGAGACACTTACTATTGATGCGAATATTTTAGACACGAGTACAGAAATTAAAACTTATTTTTTTATCAATTAGACGACATTACTGACATCATTTAGGTTTTCTTTAATTAATTAATAAAATAAATAATTAATTAAAGCCTGATCAAACCTTCTAAGTCCATAAAAAAGATATTAGTTAACCTCTACTTACTATGGCTTAAAGGTCAATTATGGGCTTGAAGGAAACTGAACACACTTTATTTGCAGTTTACTATTAAAACGAAGTACTGCCTAGTAAGATATATTCATTGTATTAATGCCGCAATATCCAGTGTTTGGAATTGTGATTAAAAATCGACACGTTTCGGTTCGACTCCCGACCAGAGTAGCTTTCATGTATCGTAGTTCTAAGAGGTCTATCTTGATTATATTGTCTCAATTGTGTATGTCCATGCAACCCGCTATAATCACACAGAAAACCATGATACAATAATTTGAAGTATATATGTCTGTTTATTATCATTATTTATATGATTTACTTAGTAGTTCAAATTACTTATTAGCATAGATAAAATATTGTATTACAAAGTTAAATCAAGCCGACGATGCAAGCTTTAAATAATTATTAGGTAATTCGAGTTATAAAGTCATCATGAATACATGTAATTTGCAAGGATGTTCTTCCATAGTCTACACCAAATCGGCTTCTAAACAAATAGAGATTAAGTTCTTCATACAACAAGTAAGTTCACAAGCAAGTATTTATTTCAGGAATTTGTTTGATCTCATCAACATGTTTGTATTGGACGTGTAAGATAGAAACAAGTCAGCGTTGAACCCGTCGCACATGCATCCGTGTCTTTGTTGTTTAATTTGCTAACATCATATCTTCATATAATGACATCAGCACTGTAGGGTACTTGTACAAGAAATTGGACATTCGGAGACTATTTGATGGTATTAAAATAAATAACCTCACAATTCCTTTTTTCACTGTTTTTATTTATTAATTTCACGAAATTTGTTCAATCTGAACAATATAAATTCTTGTCCGCTTGTTTTATTCCTGGCAATATTATTATCAATATCGTATCACAGTGACAAAAGAAACAGTCAGGTAATTTTCGCTTGGCAAACATTTTAGTATTCAATAACCAAGTAATCTAAAGTCCCTCCTTGATATCATGATGAACAGGTATAATTCAGTAATCCGTAACAAATATGTTTAAAAACTTATTAGACATTATATAATATGACATTCGAGTACAATTTACATAATATTTCAGTACCTAATGAAAAATTATTTTCGGAGATAAAATTTTCTAAGAACACTATTCTAGAACAAGTCCCCCGTCTCTGACATAGTCACAGATTAAATTGAAGTCATTAGGTTATTGCTTAATTTATTTAGTACATAACTCAATGACACTCTGTGTAAAATTGGTGCGTCGTCCATCATCGGAGCAAGCACCTTATTAATAATAAAAGTAATGAAGTAAAATCATTGATCGTAAATAATATGATTGTTTCACATATTATAACTATTAACATACATATAAGTTCATGACAATGATCACATTCGTCGCAGCTAAAAAATAATATGGAGAATTTTGAGTTTCCTCACGTTGTTTTCAAATTACAATGTTTAATACATATTTTAGATTCAGCCGGGCTGGTATATCCAAGGAAGGATGCTTTAATATTAGTTAACTTTAATTACAATCTTATGCCCTTTCGAAGACTTTCTACTCTGAGAATACCATAGTTCAGTCGTAAATAGATAAGTATTGTGAACAACAAGTGTAATGTAACTTAATAACATCTATGAATATGTATAGATAGGCACGTAAAGCGCATGAAACAAATGTATAACAAAGTCTCTGTCGCTTTGCTCTGACTGAAGCGTTACTCTCAAAAATTTCTCATGGACATGCAAGTGGTATTTACCAATAGATTTTAATAGTTCATATTATAATTTTCTAACCTGAATTAGGTTTAGGTAAACATGAAAGTTTTATAAAACTCCTGACAAAACCGAGCAGCAATTAGAAGCGAAATAAGAACAGAACCACTCACAAGACCATTATTTATATAACCAGAATAATTAAATACGAACATTACACCTACCACATAAATACAAGAACACTGAAACCTAACACGGTTAGTGAAACACATTAACAGCCTACATGTTAATTGTAACAAGCAAACATGAACCACAAACATTAATATGGTTGCAATATACGACAGACGCTATCCAATGTTAGGAACATTTTTTTAAATGTTTATAATAATAATGCATAATGAAACCACTTAACAATGTGAACTTTCAAATGTTATTCAGTCCTTGCTTAATAATCAAATCAAATCGGCAGTCTTTTTAGTGACGTATTGTTAAAAAATGGGGGGGGGGTCTCATGATCAATCGGAAGGAGGATATCAATGAATTAGGTTATTAGACGGTAGAGAACTGTACAAAGTTAATTTACTATTTTATCGACGGCGAATTGCTATTAATAATTAGAATCTGTAAAAAAATGATCATTAAATTGTTTAATAGCTTGATAGATAATAGTAAAAAGTTAAGGACTTCATTTTATACCAATTCCACAAAATATCCATTACACTACAATGAAAAAGTCACAGAGACACTAAAATAAAAATAATAGGGTGGTACAGACTGTATTAATAATTTCTAGCGATCTCTTTCAAATAATCTACAGAGTTATTAAAGAAGTTTCGGATGAAGAGAAACGGTAGGCGACAACAATTTTAATAACAACTTTAAAAAACTTATAATAAACCTGTGAAGAGAGAAATCTGTACGATATTTTTTAATTTAATGTCATGAATAGGATTTGTGAACATTCTATACAGGATAATTCCTTGAACAATACCGATAATTATGTATGTAAATACAAGGTACATTGTAAATTGCAGCATGTTCTTTCAGGATTTTCCGTATTTGTTTTAATTTTGCGAAAATAAATAAATTTAATGAAAGTATCACAAAAATAATACCTCGCGCGTTCTTAATCGTCGCATAGTTATCAAGCTGTGCCGTTGCACGGCGCCGCCGAGCCGCGTGCACCGCGTCGCGCAGCGCGGTCTCCCATATGCATGAGTAGGTAGCGCTAACATTTCGTCTTGTTAAACCAATTTTTCCTTCATATTTTATCGGCTTAAGACGATGAAAAATACAAAAATATGAGAATATGCATGTATGAGATATACATACATGAGACAACAACCCGCTAAATTATTATTTTAAAGTGAAACATGACATTATTAAGTAGGTAGATAATTAACTTATAGGAAAATAGTTATGGTACTCTTGGCGTATTTAAAAAAGATGAAAACATGATATTTACAACAATTGACCATTTACATTAACTACGGACTAAACTTATGTGTATTTTAATAATAGTTCTAAGTGTCCATCTCCGTTTGGGTGCACAATTCAGCTTGGCGACGCTAATTATTTTTAAGTTTTCTTAAAACTAACATATTCGATTTTAAGACTGTAATAGAACTTATAATTTTGTCCATAATTATTCTACATTTTCACACTCACGGTCGTAGACTCGCCTTTTAATGTCTCCCCACAAATAAAAGTCCAGGGGCAGTCTAGAGACCGTGCCGGCCACGAAATGGGCCCATTACAACCTATCCAATGATTGGCATACGCCTAATCTAAATACGCACAAACTTCCCTATGGTTATGTAGCGATCCTCCATCCTTCTGGAATTACATGCCAGATATATATGATAACAGTACTTCTTCCAACAATTCCGTCAGTACGGATTTCATAATCGACGACCCCGTAGCCCAGTTGGTAGCGACCCTGCCTGCCGAGCGAGGGGTCCCGGGTTCGATTCCCGGCCGGAGCAGATATTTATGTGACAGATAAATGTTTGTTCTCGGGTCATGGGTGTATGTGATGTGATAATTGTATATGTCCATGCCACCCGCAACACACGGAAACCTAGTGCGGGGGTGTGAGTGTGTAAACGTTTATTTATTTATTTATAATTTCTAGACACCACCTTCCAGTTAGTCTGCCCTAGATGAAATAAGGTCCGATGACACAGTCATTTATGATCGCAACCCACACATTTACACTAAATGAAACTTGGAAAGCGTAACGTGCGGATTACAACCGCGAACACTCCACCAATGCTCATCGTGGATGTTAAGCATCCGCACTCGCATAAACGTAGCTTCGTCGGTCCGTGGAATTGGACCAGTTGCGGAATTCTCTTCTAGGACAATAATCGACGAGAAAAATATCCTGAGCACATTGGAAATAGTACAGATACATCCCTGATGCGTTAAAAGTTTTCTATACGTATTTTTGGCTAACATTAAATCGCCTTGCCGCTTGTCTTTTACTATTCGGTTTCAAAATATTTTAATTAATCGGTACATGCGCCTGGGATGTGTCGGTGATCGCCACGAACGTGGAAAGTTAAAATTGCTAAAGTCCAACAAATTTTGCGTAGCCCGCAAAATTAACCCACCGGCAACCAGGACATGGTTGCCGGTGGGTTGATATCTAGATATCTTAGGTGAAATCGGCGTTGTGTTTCCAATAAACTGTTTGTTATTTTGCGCAACATGACCATAAGCAGGTTCGTTTGAGAACGGTAAACGACTGTTCCTTCTTGTTCTCGCCACGATTTAAACTATGATCACTAGTTTAACAAAAAATTCGCATTACCATTAATGAATATCACACGCACTGCTGCGCCCACGGCGGAACGACTGTTTGTTTACATTGATCTCGTACGACAAGACGTAAGGGAGCGGGGCAAGGGACGGGCGGAGGGCGCAGTGGCGCGGCGTTTACGGCATTTACGGCGTTTACAGTTGTAGGTAGTCCTAATTATTTACGATGGCGGTGAAATTAACGATTTGTATTCGCCTTTGCGAAACTTTCATTTATCGTATAACGCACGCGACAAAATTGAAACTTTACAATATTATTATTATGTTTTTCTTTTTGTAAAACAATACAATACCCTACTTTGTGTCGCAAATGGTGATAAAGTTCGTATTTTTTGTTCGAAGTTAGTTTTTACAAATACTTTTCAAAAGCCACACTACGACATAGCTTCAACAAATGCCTACCTTGAGTGATTTTTTCCTATCTAGAATATCAGTAAGCGCTTTTACTTCAAGCTATATATACTTTAAACTCATATGCAAACAGCATTTTCTTTAAAGTAATCATCTAGTTTCTTATACTCTTTTTTTCATAAGAATTTGACGTAAGTTTTTAATTTACCGTATGGCATTTCTGTCATTTTTTTTTTATGTTAATAGCCGACAAACGAGCAGACGAGCCACCTGATGGTAAGTGGTCACCGTCGCCCATGGACATCAGCAAAATCAGTGGTATCACTGATGCGTTGTCGGCCAGGAAATGAGAAGGTAAGAAAGAATGAACTGGCTCTCAAGCCCCCAGCCGGAACACGACGAGTCGTTTGGCGGCTGTCTCAAGCAGAAGGGTGATAGCTAGCCAGGCGGGCTTCACGAAAAGATAATAATACCAGTAATAAAAGTAATGACTTAATAATAATACTGATAATATAATCTTTACGCGAAGCCCTACCACTAAGCAGGCTGGCTTCTGTCGCCTCTTGTTATGCCAGCATGGGATTTAGGGGGAGAATTCTAGGCCGCCCCAATACGGCCGATTTTTACCTAGTGTTATAAAATCTACCCTTGAACGTTTTGCTAAGTCTGAAATTTGATACAAGAAGCTGAGCCTTATTTCTAGTATTAACGTTGTGAACATCACTTTTAAAAACTATCTGATATTTTTTTAAAGTATTTTTTATTTTCTATGAATAAGATACATATTGATTTCTTACAATAGTTGAAGAAAAGCAGTGAAAGTTTTATTCAATTACAACTCATAATTGACTCGCATTAAGAGCAATTTAGGCCATAGTACGCCATGTTGGCTAAATGCGGATTGGTAGACATTACACACAAAGCTGTGTGTGCATTTAGGAATGCAGGTTTCCTCATAATGTCTTCCTTAACCGAATTTTGTTTACTACATTACAAAATATAGTAAGTATAAAAAAATAATAAAACAAATATAAATCTGATAGGAAGCATCAATATAGATTATTCAGTTTATTTAGTATACACGTCCGAAAACACACATAGGATTATAACCGTTTTATCACTGAATGTACACTATCGATCGGAAATATACTTGTATTTCAGTTAAATATTAATATTATTCAATTCTTAATTAAATAAAGATCTGAAATGTCTTCGAGTGTACTTATTATGTAGCACCTTCTGCATAATGCCACGATATGGATGCAAATAAATGATTTTATTAATTAGCTTGATTGCATTGATTGATTGATTGATCGATGTGCGTGCTTTGGGATGTACGTGACGGTATGGAGATATTCAAAGCATGCAGATATTTCTTTAATCTGTATAAGAAAACAAAGTCGTTAATGACCTTAGGGTTTATAATTAGCCGTGAAAAAATCCAGCTCAACTTTTTGCATGAAGCAAGTAAACGAATATAGAAACAACCGCGATGTAATTGTAAAAATAAAACTGGCACATGCTTATACACACTCGGAAAGGAAAGAACAATACCTAAAAACTGCAATGTATTTGTAAAAATAAAACTGTCACATGCTTATACACACTCGGAAAGGAAAGAACAATACCTAAAAACCGCAATGTATTTGTAAAAATAAAACTGTCACATGCTTATACACACTCTGAAAGGAAAGAACAATACCTAAAAACTGCAATGTATTTGTAAAAATAAAACTGTCACATGCTTATACACACTCGGAAAGGAAAGAACAATACCTAAAAACCACAATGTATTTGTAAAAATAAAACTGTCACAATCTTATACACACTCGGAAAGGAAAGAACAATGCCTAAAAACCGCAATGTATTTGTAAAAATAAAACTGTCACATGCTTATACACACTCGGAAAGGAAAGAACAATATCTATAAACCGCAATGTACTTGTAATAATAAAACTGTCACATGCTTTACACACTCTGAAAGGTAAGAACAAAATCTAAACTCAAATTTGGTTTTCAAAGAACTTACTCGAATGCTCATATATCGCTCGAAAACCTCAGACACGGCTTGGTGACTGTTACCTAATAACTATCGGGAGTATCAGGGCCGCATGTGCGGAAGAAGCAAACAACCGCTCAAAAAATTTCGTCATAAGCATATCCATCCAACCAACTACCCACTACATCCGAAGTCACTTAACTCGGCCAAGCGTTGGCTCCGAACGCTTCAACGAGTAACGAGCTACGAAATCAACTCAATCACAATGGAAGGCACTTTTTGTTAATGAGAATCCGCATCGGCCTCCGTTTTTACCGCTTCGTCTGCCAAAATTAGCTTTGAATCATCAAACGTTTCCTCCGCTTGCCTCATCGAAATAATTGACTGTAATAATTTTGTGTACCTACGAAACAAGTTTATTATTTTTATCTTGCTATGATAAACATGCCTTTAATAAATACTAAATAATAAATTACATTACAAAGCGAACATGACAGATCGCAAACCATTCATTAAATGAACTATCGTTTTTTTGAAATTTTCAACTACACGATCAGTCCACGACAAATACCCAGGGTGAGGAAGTCCTGGATAATGATCATTGACCTCATGAAGTCACTTGTCACTATTTGTCACAATGACAATCATTGTGTCTGCTCTGATTCATGTGCTATAATGTCGCTCCTAGAATCCTATCGGAAGGAGCAATTGAAGGGTTTATACAGTATTTGCAACTAACTTGTTTATACGGATGCACATCATCTTTGATGATTCAAATAAAAGTATATTAGTTTAACTGCAACTCACTTTAATTTTTATACCGCTATTTCGACCCAATTGCATGGATGGTCTTGTGTCATGGAGAAACTCTTTACAGTTGAAACTTGACAAACACTAATGACAGATGAGCCTGTCAATTTTACATGTACTTCGTTTTGCGTTCTTAGATGCCTTACTATGACACATGACACTAATGACATCTTCACTGACTGAACTTGACACTATTTTCATCTGGCACAAAATAACCTGCATTGCACGCTTGAGCTAATTTAAACCCATGTTGTCTATTAACATTTTTGGCCTCACTTATCATCATAAAAGTGTTAGTTACGGTACCAACTGTGTATTTAATAGTTTTTATTTTTTATTTTCATAAACGTGACGTTATATAAAGGTCGACACATATCTTTTGGAAGCCTGTTTGTATGTTCACGTATAGCAATAGAATCTATACCCATATTTATATGATTCAAATGTTGTATATATATATATATATATATATATATATATATACATTTTGATTCATAATTATGGATACATTTTATTCTAAGAAATAGATCTGCTCCCGCGGAATCTTTCAAAGTGAGCGAGGTTGAAGTACCAGTTATAAATATATTAACGCTCAAACACCCGCACATATCCTTGCATTAGGATTCCCTGGAAAACAAGTGGTATACTCAACTGAAACATCACAAACACCCACGGCCCGAGAGCAAACACTTATCCGTTACATAAATGTAAACCCCAGCCTTGAATGGATCCTAAGATCCCCACTGACAATTAGGCTACAATCGTCAGTTTATATTAAAATGTATCATCGTTGTAACGTTTTCTTATGATTACCGTATTTTTACCAAGTATTAAAATACAAAAATTGTGAGTACCCGCTACAGTCATCAATTTGGTCGTCCAACTCTAATTTTACGTATTGGTTGGTTTTCATTGTAATTTTCAACTAGATTTTTTCATTTCATTTTACTGTTACAGTATCTCGTTACTCTACCATTAACACAAAAAACAAATGTTTTATTGAAGAATATTAAAATTGTTAATAAAATTTGTGTCATTTCATAAATTTCACAAATTTCCTTTTCAAATAAGATGTAGAAAATATCTTTATGAATTTAATAAAATCGCTTCTTTGCTATCATTTTAAGTTATATACATACATATTTTGAATATAAAACTAATTCTATTCCTTTACTAATATTTCCAAAAACCAGTTCCAACTAATGTTGCATTTCTATCTTTATTGTCTCAGGGAGACAATTTAGAATTAAGTACACTTAAATTTCTGAATTAATATTGGCGTCAAGTGATTTGACTAATATTCGTGGCCGCTCGCAGAGCGGTTGTAACGGAATAATGGAAATCTCAAATATTCCATGCAATCATATGCAAATTTTATTCATCGTCCGAAGTCCATATACATAATTCGTCTTTATTTGTCAAGCATACAATGGCATACCGCAGATATTCCGCACGTGCCGGAATACAGATTATTTTGCATATAAAATTGATTGATCACGTCAGTTATGATATCAATGTTTGTTATACGCTTTATGTTTGTGTAACGCTGTACTGTGACGTCCTTTGAGAAGCAGCGACTAAGACCCTGGAGGTTCATGGATTTTTCACTACGTTTATTTATTTTAATTAATTAAAAACCGTTCTAACGGAATTCTAAATACCTTACTTGTACTTACTACTTTTACGTGCCTTATTAAAACGCTAGTGTGAATGGATAACATCTACACCGAAGTTCTTTTTATGACAAGAAATCAATACAAGGACCATTGCCGACTTTATTTGATTATCAAGCATTAAATTTCCTTATTATAATTATAACAATAGACAATGAAATATGATCATAAAGAAATCCTGACTTATGGTTGATTTAAAAAAATGAATATAGGAAGTAATAAGGAAGAACGCTACAATAAAAAATATATCATCTAGGGAACTTAAATTTAATGTTTGCGTTAGTTTTCAATTTATATTTTATCATATCACCCAAAAATTTTCAATTTTAAGTAACTATATACTATGTGTAATATATATGTCAGAGAGGTTCAGCATTCTGTTTTACATAATATATTAATTTTTATATAAATACATTTGCACAAAGTATAATGTTAATAGTTTGTTGTCCAATTAAGTTCAAGCTTCTTATATTTATAAGATACCAAACGAACACTTTGTATCAAGAATTCATCGTCGTTTACTAGCATAAATGTCCATTACAATAGTAGGACGGACCAATTTATCACCTGCTTCGATTACATGCAGATCCACGAACAACTATTCGAAGCACATTTGTTCCGCGACTCGCACTAATCTAACAAGGTCGCCCACGACGTGTCACGAACAGAACAATAAAGTATACGTACGGATGCAGGTATTCCTTATTGATACGATTATTATACTAGTAATTATAATTACAACTTTAATTGTATTGATTGATCTACTCTTTGCTTTTAACATAACATGTTATGTGAGCGGTATATAAATAGTTAGATAGATAGATTCTTTATTTGTAAGGTAAAGTTATACAGGCAAAAAGTACAATAATAATAATTATTACATAAGTAAGTACATCACCTTACAAAATGTTTCCTACTCAGCATTATGCTGGTGATACCAGCGCTGGTCTTCCGCAGGACCCAACAAGTGACACCACGAACTATATCCGCGCACACTTACATTACTTATGCTATATAACAGCAATAATATAATAATAGAAGTAACAGCTAAATAAATCACATTAAGGAGAAAAACAAAACAAATACAAAATGAAATTAAAGACACGAAATCAATATTGCAACACCATGGAGAACATAATTATAAACATGACATTAATCTGTTACAATTACAAAATGGCCATGCCTTATAAACTCTGTGACCTCTGCGCGAACATTGCGGTTTACCAACAAAACCAAAACTTAACAAAATTAACAAAACAATGCAAGAATATAACTTAAAAGTATACATTTTTATTAAACTGTCTGTTCTCTCATATGGCACTTGTGTCATATATATATGTATGTGATACGTAATATTGTATTGTTTAGTATTTTATTGTACCCTTCCACACGTTCCTCTTTTCACTGTGTCTTCTTTCCACAGGTTGTCAGAAAGAGCGGTTGTCTCTTTAGCGGTAAAACTGCCTTTTGTTTTAATCTCCGTTTCAATGTTATAATAGTAACTGACTGTGTATTCGATAAAGTATTCTATTCTATATTTACTAGTGTTGGTCTAGTCATCGAAATCCAACCATAGTCATTGAACAACGTTTTGTTTTTGAAAATTATTTTATAAATTATACTAAAACTCGACAATACAAAAAAAAATATCGGCTCACTAATAGAGGCGATAAAGATACTGAACTGCTTTGTATATACCTATTCTATTGTTAGGGTTTTAAATTTAGTACCGCGAATTCATCTTTTTAAGCGGCATCGACGCCTGTAATCTCACGTGTTCACGAAATTAGCTGTAATAAGTTTATGGGTTCCATATCTCATAGATCTAGAAACAAAGAACAAGCAAAACACACTCATTGAGTGTTGACGGAATATTTTACAGTTATAAAAAAATGAAGAAGGGGATTGTGGTGGTCGGTGGAAATGGAATGTGAGGGCATTCGATAATAGACAGGCAAGACAAGCAAGGCAGACAAGACAAAATGTCGAGTAAAAATGACTGTATCAGAGTGTACCAAGTTTTGTTGTACGAGTATACTCATTACTTATTCAAGACACTCCCGACACAATTCTGAAGAGAGAGTGTGAATTTTGTGAGTTTGTATATATGTATGTATGCGAAAGGTAATCTCCGGAACCACGACACCTATTCGAAAAATTATTTTGCCGTTTGGAAGGTACATTATTTCGGATGCAAATAAACTATATTATGTACATCTATTAAATTGTTCAATCTCGACTGACGTTGGGACGGTCCGCTTGTCTGTATATATAAAAATAAATGTTTGTCTGTATGTCCTTTATAGAATTGTAAACTATGTATTTGATCATGTGATGATCTATAGCAAAGTTGTTGTGCGTGGGCCCACGAAGGTTTCCGAGTTGTTACGACCCATTTTCGACAGATGGCGCCACGGTTATTCCAATGAATTTCATATATTGCCGTGGACTCAAAATGAATTGAATATTTTTGTAATGTCTTTCCTTCAAATTTATTTTTGGTTGGTGACGTAGCAACGCGCGCAGGGTACAGCTAGTTATATATATAAAGGGAATTAACAAATCAATTCGGTGCAAATTGGTGCAAGGCGGAAGGTATTCAACATTAATTTGAAATCTGTATAATTTAATAACGTTGCTACTTTTACAACTAAGGCATGTACCATAAAATTTATTTTCCATCACCTTTCAATTACATTCGTGATAGGTATGTTACATGTATTTATTGCCAGGTAGAAGTCATTACTGCATATACTCGAAGTAATTTATATTAATAGCTGGCAAAAAGCCGTTACCTGATGGTAAGTAGTTATATAAAAGGAAATCAATGCCGGCCTAAGATGAATCGGGGATCTTGTTTGTTATCTGAGTGTTCAATTCTGCAACCGAAATATTTTAAGCACATTTTATGGTTGATTTAGTAACCCATAACCAGGATAGGTTGACTTAAACTCGAGACTGAATCTCTTTGCATCCCTCTCAAATATATTTTAACACATTGTATCAATTGGATTTTAAAACTTTCCTACGAGGACACGGAAGCTTTTGTAAAATCGTTTTATTAATGTCAATATTTCAATAATGGCACACGCAGACACGCGTACGCACATACATACACACACTCACGTATGAACAAAATTACTAATTACATGATTTTATTTTTATTATTATACTTTGTTTTTATTTATAAATTTTATTTTCCTAAGTTTGTAAGATTTTATCACTTAAATTGTTATATGGAATTCTGTTTTTTTTTAATGGAGGATGTTGATCACTCCAACACAGTTTATATTTATGCAGGATCATCGCTTCTCAGGTGTATCTTTGTACATGTATGTTCTTTATTAAAAATTCATATATTATTATTATTATTGTACACCGCGTTATTATTAACATACTCGTTTTTCTAGGTTCACATCAAAATAGCTACTGAATAACGGCCCTGGAGGAAATAAATAAGACTTCCTACAAAACAATTGACACTGAAACACGAAGTTCTTTCTTCCAATATAATTACGGACACAGAAGTGGTGATTACAAACAAGGTTATAATTATATAAAGGAATGATATGTCAGTGATTGTTTTGCCACTTGTACTGAATATTGCTTTGGAATTCACTTAGCGATAAAAGTTAAGATAGTAACAGATACTGCAAACTAATAAAATGTTGCTATTTTCAATGTTCATTTTATTTGTAATCCAATCCCTAAAATATTTTACGCATTGAGATTGCTTTTATTAAAAACGCTCTTAAATTTACACCCCGTATGATTAACATTCTGTATGTGACAAGCACATCAAAATTAAGACATCAAAAACAACCAAGACCAAAGGTTAAAGAATTGTTTGTCTCAAACTTACGAGTGGGAATTGGAGCGCTTTGCTTGGTATACAAGTTCATTATTCTCGGGTTCAGTCTTCTAAATAATTTTTCAAAACCCATTCAATTTGCGTTTTCATCAATGGAGTTGGGAAATTATTGATAATTAACTAGTGTCGCATTCCAGACCGCTTCCGTTATAATGATCGCGGTTTTAGTTGTATTTTCATTTGTGAAATTACAGAATAAAACCTCAGTAACTGTTATACTCCGAGAGCAGATAGAAAAATCTGTTATATTAAGTAGAATACCAAGACTTAATAAATGATTTTCTAAATTTTAATATAACTTCTATAAAATATATATTTACGTTCCTCAAAAATATTTTGTAAAAATTAATATTAAATTAGTGTTAATTTACTTTACAACAATCCGCAAGCACAATGCATGATGGTATATACTTCTATACGTGCATAGAACCTCCCTCCCTCCCACAAAGGAAAACATGCAATTATATTAAATAATTTATGATAAATTATGATAAATGTGTTAGTATATACTTTTATTTATTACTACGTAAATTAAGTAAATTATTACTAATTAAATAACCATGAATTTCCGAAAAGTAACGCCTGATACTACCAAATATAAAAAATAATAATAAGCAGGTATTTCTTTGGCTTTCCACAGCGACAATATTCAATTTCAGTATCATGCATTTCAGTTTTCTTTATTTTTAGGCTTCCACAATTTCATCAACATGAGTAAAACATAAAGATTGATCAAAAAAAAATTGAGATACAGAATTCAAACCGAAGTCGTGTGAAGTGAAGATCTACATATGTTTGAACCAACGGTACAGGACTATGATTATGAAGATCACAGTTTTCTGATGTAGACAACCGCCCAACGAGCACACAGAAGCTTTGATCGTAAGTGATCACCGCGACCCTTATTATTCATTGCATGAGAGCTTTTAAGGCTAAAAAGGAAGCAAAAAACCTGTTTATTATTAGCTTTGGCACCCTACAGCACGTTAAAAACTTTTTATCTATTCTAAAAGCATTTTTAGCTAACCAGGTTGATAATGAACCCAGTGTACAATTGCCGTCAAGTTTAAAATTGGTTTCATATATACCAAAGACCTCTAGCTAGATAGATTTAGGGCAACAGCCTCGTCCGTTTCTTATCAGAATGCACCAAGAGCAGAAGAGATTGGCTTGGACTCACGCAAGGACTAAGCTCCTTACACTTCAAATTATTATTTGTAATAAATTACAAGTACTATTTTAACAAATTTAACTGTCCTGTGATTTCTAGGTTAGTATAGAACACATCAGATAATTGCCGGAAAACAGTGTAGCGCAAACGAGTGTTGACGTCATAATCACGTGCGAGGTAGGTACTCGTATCTAGGCTGCGATAATCACACGTACGTTGGATACGCTGATGAAAGCACTAATAATTAGACGACCACACAGTACAGTTGTTGGTGATCCCGCCTACTGAACGACGGGTCTCGTATTCATCCCAGCCGGGGCATACATGTAACAGATACATGTTTTGTGGGTGTTTGTTATGTCTTATTTGTACCTACATATATATATGTCTATGCTGCCTGACACGCAGAGAACCTCAGTGCAAAGTTATATGTGCATGTAAAGATAAGATGTATGTGCGATTAATTATTAAAAAAAATGATTGCAAAAGATTTTATAAACCTACGCTTTGTGGTCGATACCATACGATGTTTAGAAGCCTCCTTAAATGCGGCGGAAGACTTTCGAGGAAGTTTTAACTGATAAAATCCCTTATGAACCAAACGCTCGCCAAGATGTAAGCATTTTCGCAGAGCATACACTTATAAGAATGGCTCTGCAAGACGACAACCGAATTTCTATCTTCTTCTTACTTTTGAATTTCTATATAAACTGATCACTGATTCTATATAAACTATAAATGTATCCAGATGTTTTTTTATAAATTTAAACTATGAGTACGGACCAATATCGTGATATATTATAAAATGCCCGCGACGAAAGATATCATTTCACTAATTAACCCCGATACAGTTAATTAATTTATTTACCACGTGTTTTACTAAATATGTGTATGTTCAAACAATTTATTTTCTCATTATGAAATATTATATCGAAAATTATATTAATTTAACAACATTAATTCAATTCATATTGACCTCCAACAAAAACTAATCTTATTTTTACCTGTTACGGAGTTTAGTTCGTTTAAAAGAACCGTACAGTGAAGCAGACGACTAAGAAATGTTGACTTCTAAAAAATCTATTTAACGTATGAAAATAAACTAAAACAAAAAGCCCAGTATAGTGCGAAAAGAGACTTCCAACAGTTTCCATTAGCCATCAAACGGCATTAGACATTTTTACACACAATGTCCATAACCAACTATGGTGTGAACTAGTACGCTTTACACTGTAACCATATAAGTGTATTGTTGCAATTGCCCAATATCCCACTCGTATTCCAATTTCTGTTCCAATCTCATCGAAATCGGATAGTTAGTTTCGAAGGAGACAAAACAATATCGGGTCGTAATTGCGGATTGTCGTTGTCAGCTGGATAAGAAGGCTTACTCTCGACGCTTTTCACCAACAAGAAAAAAAACAATCTTTTATATCTTATATATGGTATGATATACACACCTATATATATACACATCATATATATATACATATGTGTGTGTGTGTGTATATCTATTATCTATCTATCGTTTGCGACCTTTTTCTACGAGCATCACGGGTCCAATTTGCAGTATTCTTTTTAGTTTGATGACACAGCATCAAATTATGCATCATTGGCAGTATGGTCTTGACATATAACAGAGTTAAAATTAATTTAAATAAGTTACAAATAAGCTATCCGAAACTTAAAGCTGTGATATCAATGATATCTTAAGCAATTTCTAATTCATATACTAAATACCATGTAAACTCCGCTGCCCTTCATCCATACTCCTATTCAGTTCCCATATAGCATGACTGCGTAATTTGTGCTTAACTCGGTGTGCGCTACTCTATTCTAGTGATCGTTTGATTCTTTGGTCATGTCACGACACAAAAATCAAATCGAAATAATCTTTTGGATGAAGTTTTTCCCTGCACTAAATCAGTCGTATATACAGATTATTTTTGTGAACGAATAAATATCATGGATTCTATGAATAAAATTTTCACCCACGTTCAATGAACAACGAGTGTACAATCACACAATTAGCAATCTGAATAAATTAGGTATCTGACAGAGCCCGCTGGAGACGATCGACTCGAGGTCATGAGATAAGAAACCAATTTCAGCTTGCATCGTGCTATTAATTTTACTTGAGTATCATGAAGAATAAATATTTCAGCGTTCCTTTATGGGGCTTGGAGTTCGTTTTTACAATAAGATTCCTAAGTTGATACGCGAGTTGCCCATTGGACCTTTTAAGCGATGCGTTAAAATACAACTTATAGGCAAAGGATATTATACTATAGATGGATACATTAATGACAAGGACGCCTGGAAATAATAGTGTCGAAACCAGTTCCGCACAGGTTTAAACTTTTGTAATTATCATGTGTTGTTTCAAAGATGTGCTAAGGAATTTCTTTCGCTGTTTCTTCTCCTCAATTGTTAAAATACCTTTTTGAAACGGTGGTAGAAGCAGAAAATTACGTTCATAAGTGTATTTATACAATACCTATATGATTAAATGATCTTGAATTTTTGAATTTTGAATTTTTCATTATCTATAATTTAGTATAGAAGCGAAAGCAATATTGCCTTGTGGTTTAAATATTGATCATCTGCAAGTCGGATCCCGGTTCGAATAATACTGCAAATCAAACTGAGATGGACGTATCTATTTATTGGCATAATATACTATTGGTAAAGTGATTGTTGTCATTGTGATGTTTTGAAGGCCATTTGTCCTTACTAGCAGACATTCTACTAATTTTTTCAGTCTAATGTATTCACTTTGCAAGGGATAGCCAACAGCAGATTTAAGATTTCCAACTTCGTATAGTAACATATTTATTAAACATTTTATTTGTAAGCTTAGAAAACTGTTTGCTATCTTTTTTTAATAATAAGTATTTGAAGGAATAAAAATATACTATCGTAAAGTACTTTTATTTTTGTTATTATAGAAAAGTTATTCGAATGTTTCTTAATATGATAGTCTTAATATCATCAAATTTATGTGAAGTGAATTATAAAACGAATATTTGTAATTAAATTTTACAAAAAATAGAATATACGGACAGAGATATTTGTATTATAGTGTAGATAATCATACTTAGTCTTCAAGTGGGTTGTACGACGATTTTCGAGTTTATAGATATTTCATTCACATTGACTATCCATTACATTCATTATTAGTAAAATATATAGACTCTTATTGATATCACTCATTTTTAATTTTTTTTTTGATAACTTAATGCTTTGTATCAAATTTTTGGTCGGTATGATACCAAAGTGAAGTATAATATACTTTAAAGACGAATCAATTTGTAAAAAAATTGTAACTAATGCATAGTGATAAGTCAATAGCTTATCTGTTAATAATAAAATAAATCACAAGCCATAAGCTCACGCAAGGCGTAAGGCACTGTAAAGCATGACTTATCTCTCAGAATAAATAGAATTGTAACTAGCAGTATGACCTACAACTGATATAGCTGACCAGACTGACCAAGTACGGCTAGCAATTATTTTACATTGTGCAAGATTAATCACAAAACACCATTTTGAAGCTTTGTAACGATAACTTTGTCTCGGTCGATATCCCTTGAGCCGGACAGTCCCCATGGAGGAAAAGTCTGGCCTTTTCGCCGAGGCCAGCCTGTCGCTGGAGGGATCCTGTTGCCTGCAGATCCGGGACCCTCCAATTAAAGCGGCTGAAGGCTCCCGCAGGGGGGGTCGATATCCCTTACTGGTAGTAAGTAGTACTTTGTTTCTAGATTAAACAATCGCTACGGCCTTCAAATTAACAATGTATATATCAGAATCTGCGAGCTGGATCTACTACCAATGAAAGTAAATCTTTGTAAAGTAATACGGTTACCTAGATACCTGTAATCTACATTATTTTACTTATAAACGTTGATAAGCCTAAATATAGACGTTCACACACTCATTCCTTGTGTAGCGGGTGCCGTTGATGTACACAGATATGACATCACAAATACACATGATCTCAGAACAAACATTTACCAGTATCTGTCACATAAATGTCTGCCCCGGCCGAGAATCTAATCCAGGACCCCTCATTGAGCAGACAGGATCAGAGAGTCAACAGAAGTGTAAATACAAGAGTATAGTAATAAAGATATTTAAAGACTAATTATTGTTTGGATGAAAATTTGTGATGTTAAAATATCTAACTTTTCTACAAGTACATAAATTTCATTCAATGACTAATACTTTAGTAGTTATTTGGTTAAAGTTATTACCACTTCGTATTAAAATAAATATTGTAAAGGGAAGGAAACCACAATAATATAGAAATTATTTTTTCTATATTGTAAGGAACTATTACGGTTATTCAAGGTTTAATTGAATGGAATGAGGTTACAAAATTTGTAAAACAAACACTCGTTTGTAAACTGACGACCCCATAGCCCAGTTGACGGTGACCCTTCCTGCTGAGCGATAAATGTTTGTTCTCGGGTCGTTTTTTTTGTAATTTGTAATGTCATATTTGTGTATGTCCATGCCACCAGCAACACAGGGAATCCTGGTGCGGAGGTGTGAGTGTGTAAACGTTAACTGTTGAATGTAAATTTTTTATGAAACATTAAAATTTTAATTAAATCATAAAAAACAATTTTGTGACATTATTGTTACTTCCAATTTCATTTTTAATTTTAAACCTACAGATCGTTACATTTTCCAAAATACTCCTACATCTTATCTAATCCACTTTCTCAAGCTTTCCAAATATGTGACAAATGAAATCCAAAAATTTATTCTTTATACAAACGGAAAATCCTATATGATTATCCATCCTCATTCCCTGATACGCATTATATACTATCTTAACTAAAAATGACATTTGCCACCGTCCCCAGACTATCAGAAAAGTTGCAACTTTATCATACGAGTATTTAGGTGTTTCTCAAGAAGTTCGTATTGAAACATCGGATAAAATTGTTTTCCTTGTTGCTATTGAAAATCTGTTCCAGTGCTAACTTCATAGTGGTAGGAATGTCAAATTCCCAGGAAAATAGGCCGTGTCAAGTAGGAGTTAAGAGTCCGATGCCCCACAGCGTTAACTACTGTGTATCCAAAGGCCGGTGACTGCCTAGGGTTGTCATAACTAAAAGAATACAATTTACTACCAAATTTACACTTAATGTTTTCCATTACATTTTCCAAAATCAAAGTGAAATGTTGCGGACAATTGATATTGAACATAAACATAAATAATAATAAAAAGGCAAATGCAAAATATTAGAAAAATAGGTCGGTTTTGTTAGTATCATTGAAACTTATTATTTCATTCTGTAACTAATAATATTATGTTAATATTCCTATTTTCTAAGAACGCGTGAACACGATGCAATTATTTGAAATGACAATTTGAAAAATATAACGTAATTTTAACATTTGTACTAATTTTAATTTAAATTTAAATTTAAATTTAAATTTGTAATAATTTATATATTATATTTATTTTTCATTATTTAACCAAGATTATTAGTGAAGAAGCAGCCCTGAGTGAAGGAGTGAATGAAAGCGTTGCGGCTCGAATACCCTCGTCATCTGAATGAGTGCTGCACGCGTCCCATATTTGAGTGGGTGACCGAGACCACGCTTCGTTTACGCGTGATTATTTACCCCAAGTTTTGCTTCCCGCAACGAACATAATGTGTCACAGTGTAAATCATGCATTTTTCTGCATATTTAACAGTGGCAGCGCTCATAGTCTGACGGCATGCATTATTATCAATGCCAGTGATCGACCGTAAGCAAACTCGTGTAGTGGTGTCAAAATGTTTTGGAGGTCACTAAGTGCTGGTTATAATTTTCATAGCATTTGTAAAACCATGTCGGTGACCTTATAAGAAACAAGAAATAAAGTTAGCGAATGATCAGTTTACCACTCTCGACTACTTCAGTCGAGAGGACTAAGGTACAAGCTTGCACAATCACGAAGAGAGACACGAGTATTGCAGTAACATGGTTATTGATTGAAACCAAACCAAGAAAGGTCGAAAGGGAAAAAAGGTAGGTTGACGGTACGCCATCTTAATGTCCTGTTGATTTATGTACATATGTAGATCTGTCCGAGCACGTATACGAGGTAGGCTGATCACAAATGAATTTCATTTTCAAGACAAATGGGAACAAAGGGAACAAATGTAAATAAAAACAATTTGTTTATTAAGAAAGCTTAATAAACAAATTGTTTTTATTTACTTATACGAGTATAATGATAATAGTGTAGGTACATACGTTATACACAATTTCAAATAAGAAACACATTCTTGGCGTGATTTATCAATTCGCTACCGTCGATAAAGGTTATATCAATTGTACTAATTTTTAATAAGACCTCGTACGTCTTACAAGTACTATGCTATTTAGAACAAGAATTCATTTTAATGACAATTATGTAAAGTTACCCGAAAGTGGTTTGTGAAATGTAACTTACATACAAATTATTATTACTATAACACAATTTTAATTGAATTCTTAATTCAAAAGGTTGGACCGTACCCTTGTCAACGGAACGCGTAACATCCGTGCAAGTGACCGAAAGTTTTGATACCGTAATACCGAACAAGCGACGTCATATTTTACGTCGGATGTTGGTTGACAAGGAGATAGTTCATCTCTGTCACAGCAGAGACCGGCGGTTAGCGGTTGAATAATCAAAGAAAATAATATTTTTCTGGCCTCGATATATTTTTACATTATTTACTAAAGTTTTACACGTTACGTCTTATAACAATTTAGTTACATACGTAAAAATTTATTTAATTAAATAGACTAGTTACATATTTACGGAGCACTACCAACAAAAAGCTATTTTCTATCGGTTGAATTACAGTACACTTCACAACAAAGTATAAAACTATTTGTGGCTCAACGCAATAATTTTAGAAACTGCTGCTCAAATTTTCATGCAGGATTTACCTATAAAATGATTCACGAGGAAAGTTTAAGTGTATGAAATAAGCATAAAATTTATATAACCCTGATAAAACGAGAAAAATTATTTCAGGTGTGGTTACTTCTTGTGAACGTAAAATGTACAATATAAGTAAAAGTATATGTTAAAGATTAATAGATACCCTTTGATCGATGACCAATACTTACACTTGACATAATATGTACTCGTAGTATCTTTGGACCAAACTTTGATCAGCAGTTTTATTTTATAAACTCGTGTTTGTCCATGAAACACAACTATATAAATAATCTTAATAAGCAAAACCTAATCTAAAAACAAAATTTGACCCAAATCGTGTGAGCCGTTTCTAAGATAGGCGAAATAAATTTATATATATAAATATTCGCCGACCCTATTGAAAAACCCTGCCTATGCTCATTTAAATTATTATATTATATTCATGGGAAATCTTTTAATGCTGTGCTCTTTACATATTAATTAACAACCGGTCAATCGATTACTATTAAAATTGGTGAATGTTGGTATTTTAACACGGAGAGCATTTTAGTTATATTCGCTTTGTTGTTACTCGTCAATAGATGGGGTTATTAGTATACATGGGTGTGCAAATGGTCATTGCTGCTCGTAAAAAAAAACGTAAAATGTTGTGTTAACTGATAAGCTACGACATAGACGCAACCAACATTGCAAGTGAAACGCACAGAGCATTGCACAATAGATTTTAAATCTATTTTAGGCCGTATCTAGTCATGTAAGGAAAACAACCATCGCATCCAGAACTAGTCTAGACTAGTAGATCCCAGCGACCAATACGAGGGACAAGAGAAGCTTTGCGCCAATCATCCATCGCCATCCGTTGGCCAATAAGGCGCTTTTATAGCAAGAGTTCATGCCTTGTAATCAAACATCAGTGAAGCCATCTTATACTTTAAAATGCAAACATTACTAGCATCAAGCATAAACTACAATGTAAAGTTGGCTATGCAAATGCAGCCAGTAGCTGACAATACATATATCGGTTATCTTACGGCTTCTTATTTGTGAAACGGCATTAATGACAGTGTGGCTGTAATCTGCCTTCACTTTTTTATTTTCTTTATTTCTCGACACTAGAACCTGGCGGATAGCATCATGCTGCCCAAATTTATCACTTTCCATTTGCATACGTAATAAGTGTCGTTGAGATTATCTCACTAGAATATTATTTATAGTGTTTATCGAAATATTACAAAACGCTTGTTATAAATACAACATAATGTTATAATTTATTGTCCGTAATAGGGTTACATGTCATTATATTGGATAATATTGGTCGGTAATATTAGACATGAGTTAATTAGGCATGTTTCTGAGTTACGGTTCTGAACTGCTGATATAGGAAGCTTACAGCTAATTGGGTAATGTGGGGATTACCGGTATTACATATGCGTAGGACGGGAATGATACATATTATATTCATAATCCTTCATTACCTGCTTTGTTAGTATCTTGTCATATACCCGTATTATATTTGATACAAAATGTTCTACACGGTGCAAATACTGAACAGATTTTACAAAAGAATTACCTTTTAATATCGGGTCAAATGTAATTTGACCTGTGTCATGCATCCTGATGAAATCTGATTATGTTTACCGGGCCGGAGGTCTATTTTTCCAACTTCCCCGTTTACGGGGCTCATCTTTCGGGACATAAAATAAGTAACACTAACCTTATTCTTGAATTCACAAATCGTAATTACTAATGTAAATGTGAATCAAATAACTGATTATAATATGTAATTAATTATAATAATTGATGAACCAGTTAATTAATAAGAATAATTCATTAATCAATCAACTAATTAAATAATCAGTTAATAATAATAAAATGTGACTAGCTGATCCTGTAGACATTATTTTTCAGTATAAGTCTTTGAATTTAGAAGTAACCATTTTGATATCTACATGACAAACAGATTTGCTTCAAATATGGCTGCTTATGTTTTATATAGCCTGTATTATTTTGTGTGCGAAAAAAGCCTGTATTATTTTGTGTGCGAAAAAATATATGAATCGCTTGCCTGACCACAAATAACTGTATAAAAAATAGGTAATTTCTATCCAAAAATTTGAACGTGTGTTCTGTTTACTCGCTTGCATATGATCATTTGAAGTTGACTTAGAACTTGGCGCGGAGGGAAACAGCTCATGGCAGCTGTCGTTTTTCAAATATATGACTGGAATAATGTTGAGACTTGCCAAGTGTTCTTAATCGTTTCGCATTTAGACAAGTATGCACCAACACTACTCGTGTCATTTTATAACACATATCGCATACAAGATTTCTCCATATAAATTAAATTCTATAACCAACGATATAAGTATTCCGGGAGAATAAGGCAGGTCGGAGGAGGTTAGATTTTAGCAGGTGGGAGGATATTAATATTTATAAGTTCGTACGGAGCAGCAAGTCAGAACCTTCTAATAAATAATTCCTTTTCACCTTTTACTTTCACTGAGACTAATATACAACAGAAAGGAAGTTTTTCTACGTGTGATTTTACCGATCTCGTGGTGTCATGTTATTAAATAAAGACTCGCACATTCATACCCCCGCACGAGGACTCCCGGTGGAATGTAAATAAACTGGATGTTCATCACAATGGAGACCTGAGAATATTGATTTGTCATATTAATATTTGATACGTGCGGAAACCGAACCCGAGACCTTTCTCGGCAGGTAAATGAAATATCTTTAATAATTTCTTGCGTTGTTACAGTTACTTTATATAGTCCTGCTTGTACGAAACCATCAGCATAGAGTCAAATTGTCATGAAATCCGTTCTGCACTGACTACTCTACTAATTGCAAGTTAACTATAGCCTCTCTTGTAACTCTGTTATACAATCGACCGAAGGAGACGTCGAAACAAGTATGTCGTGCATGCATGCGTGGGTGCTCGTGTGCGTGCATATGTACGGGTGGGTACATGCGCAAGTGCCCACAGAAGTGCGTGTCGTGAGACGTACAAGATTAGACGCGTCCCCTGATTTCCAACAACACTCAAAAAAAGTACGCTGAAAATTTTTAAGTTATACACAATATTCGTGTTATAATTACTGATATTATTCTAATATTATAATACAAAATGTCTACACCGTGTCCGCTTTTTTTCGTCATTAAAAATGGATGCATGTGAGTTCTTACAGTATGGCTTTACTATTTGACTTTTACATTCATTCGATTCATTTTAATATTGTCCCAGCTCCATCATTAGTTTGCCCATTCCAGCGATCTCACTATTACAAAGCTATATTCAACGACAAAATTTAACAATTTTGTCGTTCATCAGTTAACACTGATCCATTATTTAATATACACTTATTGCACTGGAGACCAGTAATATATCGTTATTTTTAACGTCAAGTACCTATCTAATATACAATGTTAAGTTATTATGGTCAAAATGTTCAAGTTTACCTTTACTTAACGGTGGTATAGTATCGATATCGTTTGCGGATAGACCGGAGGTTTACCAAGTCGGATGATGCATCATTACCTGTGTAAGAAAAAAAAAATAAGTTATTCGTAAAATATATCAGCACTTAAATCTGTATCTGATAACAGAATGGCAGATACAAAAACACAAAGGTAAAAAAATATTGTTAAGTTAACCACAACTACATGGGCAAAGACAAAATTTCATGTTATTTAAATGAAACTATGCAGTTTAAATAGCTGTTTCTATTATTATATTCTATTATTATATGATATCGCACCCACAATCTTACACAACCACGACATTCATACTTCCACGCCCCTACAATAATATTAATAATTATAACCGTATGCTGATTGTCGATTCCCTGGACGTTAAATGGAGAAAAAATCAATAAATAATAAACAGCAATATAGCAATAAATGCTTGGACTTCATGATTAACATTACATCTGGATCATTAGTACCAAGGAGTTGGATCTTAAAGCACTATAATAAATGCACTTTACGAAAATTACGTAAGGCTGTCTGTACCTCAATTGGACCTGTGTAATAAATCGCATAAATATAAAAATTCGTGGACTGCTTTCGGGATCTTGCAAAATACTTTTTTTAAAGCATTGTTTTCAAGTCGATATATTCAAACATTTGTACAGATCCAGTTACAAAAGGAAAACTTTTTATCGAATCAAAGTATTGTGATATCTGAGATATTGGCTTTATAGCTAAATCTCAGAAATGTAATAGTTCTTAGTGGTGAACTATTTCTTTAATCGGTTGAATAATTCCAGAGGTTTCCCAAGGAAATAAACATACAATTTTGTCTTTTTATAATATAAGCGAGATTGCACATAGGTACTTTTACATAAGTACTACTTGACCGATTTTTACTTAATTATATATAAAGTAGCTCTAAGTGTTCGAAATTACGGAGATATTGTAACTTAATATTTTTAGTACATGTTTTCTGTATTTTCAAAGCTTTGATCTTTCGATTACTTGTTATAATTTAAAGTATTTTCCATCTCCCTCACATACTTTTGTCCGACATTGAAGACGCGTTGATAAAGAGAGATCTCTGTCAGTGATAAGCTCTGTTTTGAACTGAGTCATGCCTTACATTTATGTAAATATAATATCATACGATTACTATCATTTATGATATACTGGAGAGTATTAGCACAGAATTCGCTTAATAACTTTATCGGTTTTTGTTTATGGAACCTGCATTTACAGTATGATAGATCATAGTTTACATTATCTTCCTTGTATTACATTTTTAACCTGCGCATCCATGAGCACAAATACGTGTTATGCGGTCTCTGTTTTTCAATACTTTTATTTCAATCCGATCGTCACCGGTTTATAATTTATGAAAAGCGGAGCTGCTGACCCTGTTTATCGCTAAAGTTGTTCCATATCACAAACTCACACTTAATGATTGTTATATACTAGAACATAAGGTTCAAAATCGAATACATGATTGAGCTTTGTAAGTCACTACAGCTTTGTAAGACGTGCTATCGAACGTGCCCTCTATAATTCAGGACAACGTGCACAGAAGATAATAAGTTTCATTGTTGTACTGCACTTCTCAAATTTAAAATGGATGAGAGGATATCATATAGTTTTTGAGTGCAACTTATCTGATCTAGATACGAGTAACTTCTTTCTCGAATTTGAACTTACCTTTTTGGATCCCTTGTCAGTAAATATAATTGTCTACATCTTCGAATCCTACTTTGTATACGACCGGTACGAGCATGTAACTATCCGTAGTGAGGCACCGTTCAAGTCTCCGAGCCTAGTACTGAATTCATTAATTGTACCCACCCAGATGACTATGTTGTCCGCATATCGTAGTTGTGTGACTTCCACGTCCAACATCCAACATTAATGTTGATGCAACCTTTTTTCCACTCCTCTTCTTGAACACATTTTAACCAATGTATGATTTTTAGCCTCTAGCAAGAATTAACAATTAATTTTGAGTGTAGCACTAGGTATAATATAAAATATATGACAACTTTACATCGATTTTTAAAGTGGATATTGATTGCATAAATAAATTTACAGATAAATCTCCATTTTACTTCCAACAAAGCGGAATTGTGTCATATAAACAAAAGAAGATGAAATACAAATTTATTTGATGTTATATTTTTATTTTCTAAAAAAGAGATTCCATTCAAGCCATAAATAAATATAACAATAATTAAGGTAGACGTAAAAGAACCATCTGGAATTCTATCCTCGGATGCTATGAATAATATTGTGAAAATTTTTGCCTAAAACGTCACTTCCGTATTACACTTACAATTTAATTGTCTAACACAGTGCTAGCTAACCTTTTTTTTACCATACCCTTTAGTAAAACTTTTCATTTATGAGTAGGTTATCCCTCCCCTGATAACTCCATGCCCACTCCTAAAAAAGTGTGTTTCAAGGTCTATGATGTTAATAAGTCAATAGTGTAAGGTTCATTTTAAACTACATATTGTAGACATAATACATTAAAATAATATTTATATAATTTGATTTTTTTTAATTCTCAATATCTCATTATGAATATAATTTTCACGTACATACGTACGTACGTGTACGTAGTACACGTACCACAAGTTGGGAATCGCTGGTCTATCACGATGTGAATCCAATCATCTAACACTTAATAAAACAAGAAATGAAAATAATCCAAAAGATAAATAAACGGGCTAAATAACAATGTACATAAAAGCACCATACGAAATTTTGTTTTCTGCTGCCAAGAATAAAGAACAAAGCAAACACTCCCCAACTGTTAAGTCATTTAATTTTAAATCAAACGTCGATTAGAGGGTAACCTACTTTACGAATTCGCTTTGAGAAAATTTTATTGGCGTTTTATCAATGATTGATTAGTGTTACTTACGCAGTGTACTTAATGAAACTGTAACGGGAACGAATATATAGATTTAATATTTCTTTAAAAATTTTAATGCAGGAAGAATTTGGTGTCGATAGAGAAGCTACACATATTTTTGTTTTTTGTCTGTCTGTTACAGCGTCACGGGGTAACAGCTGAGCAGATCATGGTAAAATTTTGCCTTTTTATTGCTCACATTATAGGATCACATCTACGATACTTTTATTTGATATGTGCCTGCAGCATAAGAGTTGAAATTTTGAATGAAGTTCTGTTAAGGGGTTGGTAAATCATGTTATAGTGGCTTTCTGTAGCTATTTCAATTATATTATTTTATTCCTGTGCTCAACCTTAAGGTATTTTTCCGAAGCTCCCGCCCTGAGACCCTCAGGGAGAAGGAGATTCGGTTTCCCCAGCAAATATACAGTTTCCTAAAACTTTAGATAGTATTGTAGTTGTGTGTATGGCAGCTTGTTTTTGCATTATGTTTATGTTTATTTGTGAATTTTACTTATTGCAGTATCTATGTAAACTTTTAGCTATTACTCCAGTTGCTCCTATCACTATTGGGATTATGGTAGTAGGTATTTTCCAGAGTCTAGTTATTTCTGTTTTAAGCAAATGGTATTTACTCAACTTTTCTATTTATTTTGCACCAATATTGCAGTCAGAAATTATTATATATTATTAATTATATTATTATAATTTAAGTCATAAAATTATCATATATTAAATATGTTTCTAATCAATAGAACTAGGAAAATGGATTACAAAAATAAAAGAACATAAATAGGTATACAAATTATACATAGAGTGATAATTAGTAAGTGTATAAAATTTCTACGTAAAATTAAGTAAATAATGATTCCTGAAGGGTAGTATGAACGAGTTATTAAGACTTAAAGCATTCCGCCTGTAACTGCACTAAGAGATAAATTTTCCAGTGTCTAACTTGGAAAAAGAAAAACAAAATAAAATGATAATCAGAAATGATGAATCAGATAAAAAATATGTAATTTTTTTTTATAATGTGCACCTGGATATAACTTGCCATAAGCTTAAAGGTTTAAAATAATTGAATTGTTTACTTATAAAGGCACATACTAAAAATTATAGAAAGAGGAAGAAAAAAAACGTAAGCGGTAATTAATTATTTTTATTTAATACATAAAAGTTAGCGCAACTCTTAGGAAAAGTTATTGGAAGAATAGATTTTAGATTAGATTCTTGAAAAAATGTTGTCAATAAAAAACAAAATTTACGAAGCTATTAGCCAAACAAAAAAAACTCAATAACTATTCCAAAATATGAATTGATTATGTATGATGCCATGAGGTTCGGAAAGAAAACTTGATAGAACGAGGCCACCCAAGATTAAAACGTCGTGGCGGGTTTCAACTTATAAGTACAAACCGACTTGTGTACCCATTAGAATACTCATTAGAATTTCGACCTTCGGGCAATACTTTAGTTATTGTTAGTTACAATTAATTTAATAATTAAAACTGAAAGCTAGTATTTATCTATTCATTTAAGTTATCAGTTTCAAATTAGTTTAAGTAATTTTTTTATTTACTTTTTTATACTTAAATTTTTTTATTGTTTTAGGAGATATTTGGGAAAAAAGCTTAGTGTTATAATTCATATTTTAAATTTTACGATCAACCAAAAAAAGAAAAAATATATATACTTAAAATTCATAGTAATTGTTTTATAGAATTAGTCATATTTCATTAACTCATTTGCGAAATAGAAATTTTCTGCTCAGAAGTTAAAATATTACTAGCACAAACATAATTAAAATTTTCTACATTTATGAAGGAAAATAAGGTAAGTTACACACTTCACAATATTTAAATTATTTCAACTGTCGAAGAAATAACAGGAACGCTGCTGTCCATTGCGTAAGAACTTGGCAAATAAAAATGACCAATATACAAGTTGTCATGCTCACTCTAGGAAGAGAAGAGAAGGTTCCAAGGTACAGAGAACATCAACATTGCTTTTAATTGAAGTTTTTCTGTAAAATATAATATTACAAAAACCGATTTCTTAAAGTCACTAAAGAGCAGAATATACATAATTTTATTTCGCGAAATACCTGCTATATTTACCAGCAATCAAGATTTATACCAATTTGGTTTTGAATTGTTGCGATGACTTTTTCACTAATTGTATATCTTATTAAATAGTTCATATAATTTTGAAAAACCAACAATAATCTTTTGATTTACAACACTGCATCAATCACTTATATTGTTTATGTTCAAATCTCATCATCAACATATTAATAAAAAATATTAACTCAATATACCGATCAAAAATAACCTGGCCTTTATAAGTGAATTGGTTAAAAATACATCACACATACAAAGCAGGTATGAATAATTTAAATTTTCTTTTTTCCTTAAGAGGCTGATTTGTAATTAAAAGTTGAAAAGTTTATTTTTCCCTATTTCCTAAATAGAAAAAACTTGCATCTCCACAGAAATAAAACTACGCAGACCGGGCAGCCGTAATTTTGCTTTCTTTCAGTTCTTCTCTATATTTTCAACCACTAATTGCAAACTAAGTTTGTAGATATAATTTAAACTTTGAATAGAGTACCGCCAGATTAAAAATGCAGTTTCCTTTTCTAATAAAAAGTAAAAGTACGCCGCAAAATAGGTCGTCGTGACTTTGTATCTGCTTCTTTTCCCGTCTAAAGCTTCCTAGCTTACCTACTCGTAACACACTAAGTGACCTAGTAAAAAACTTAAACTAACTTTCGTGGCTCGTAACGAGTTTTCATTCATGATCCCCATCTCCCACTCCGCATGTTGTGTTACGTTGCCTAATTTATTTATCATTACTTTTTCAAACTGTATGATTTGTTTTGTAATCATGACATAATCAAATAATTCTTTTTTCTCGTAATAATTATTATTATGACATTTTTTTACTTTGGTTACCACCTGAACTATTTTCCAGAGGTTATCTGGAATATCACTGATTAAAAATTAGACTTCATCTTTATGTATGTCTATTACTAATACTTAAATATTGTTAAGGTGTAATAAAATATAAAACAGTATTAGTATGAATTATAATTACTTTTATATGCATGCAGACAGTCAAGTCTCTTTTTAGCATTCACTTATCGAAAGATCATATCAAATAATTCCATGAAAGTTGAATACTAACAAAACCTGTTTAAACAAAATTAATACAACACAAAACTCAAACAAACCCTAATGTGTACGTCTACAAAACATTTGAATACGATAGTATTCATAAATAACAAATTTATGAATGCGGTCCAACGTGGGCACATTAACAAACAAGTCTATTTGATCGGAAATGAAAAGCTCTAATTAGAATTTATAATCACCTCGCCTAGAGCCAGTTACAATGTCGCTGGGTTGCTGTTATAATTGAAACATTCGGCGCATTTACTACACATTGACACTTATGATACAACATTAATTTTATAGTTCATCAATATCCAAATATTTCGAGTGAATATAAACACTGGCGATTAATCGATAGTTTGTACTCGTTACTGGAGAGCTTGTTCAACGATTAGAATAAATAATAAGGAAACATTACTTATTTTATTTTCTTATTATTATTTTACAAAGAACCAGCGTCACATATAGATGAGTATTGCATTTTGTTTCGTGATGACAATGTTGATCAATATATGACATTTTAATAGTTTTAAACTTATATTATCACCAAACTAAGGCTAATCGAATGTATGTATGTTCATCTGTTCCCTCCTAACTTTTAAAATACTTCTTATAATTTGACAAATGAGGTATCGTTGGAAGCGTCTTGGTTAATACACATTCATGTGTTATGGTCAGAGAATAGCCGTGGTCGTATGTCCTATAACAAAACAATACATTCTAACAGTTGCATTTACTAATTAAACCAATTTTTTTTTTATTTATACACTTAACAGTCCTTCCGTTTACAAGTACGTATTGTAATACTTACTATAAACAAACAATAGGTACTAATCATCGTGACCATGTTGCATCCATTCCACGATATTGTTTAGTGATGACTCGTATTTCAAACATGCTGTAAGAATAAGTCAACACAATTTGATAAAACGTTTGTATTACTGATGCCTACTAATACCACTTATAGAATCACCCAAAATTATACCTAATATAAAAAAATATCCATGTGTCAAGGTGTATAATGTGAAAGAATCCTGCGTCAAAAAGCTCACAAACATTCTTGGTAAATCTAAACTACAAATATTCACTATGGAGCAAACAAATATAAAAAAAACATAAAACCAATAGGTATGACGCGAGATTGCACGCGGTTCAGTCACGATTTATGAAACTTGTCCTATTGAAGAACTTCACAGTGTTTTTCTTTAATCTTTCATACATTTACCTTTAATTTTTGTTTCGTTTTCTGGCGGCAGTAAGACAAATATCGCCAATTAAGAATATACACATTTATTTTGTGTGAAAGATGAGTTGAAATGGCAGATGAGAGAAATTAATTACAAGAAAATAAATAAAAATATTTGATAGGATTCTCTGAGAGGTTTTGTCTTCGAGTCAACGCAACGCAACGCAAAATAATGTATAATTGTGTCTTTTTTATTTTATTGATTTGAAAGTAGCAGACGAGCAAGCAGTCCATCGAACTTCAGTTCATGAGCATCTGTAAGTAGCATCAAATTTAACTACGGTAAAATCTAATATAGCTTAATTTACAAACTTAATATTTATCCGCTACTTGTAAGGACTAATATTGCTTTTTTAAAGCTCGAGATCTCACCATCATTGAAACAAGGAATTAAGTACTTATTTTACGGTTGGATGAGTACGAAAAAATATTTTTAAATAACTTCAAAAAACGACGAGGTTACAATTAATTCGTATTCGTTTTTTGGAATATTCACCGATTCTCGAAATTACTCGACTGATTTGCATTATTCTTCTTTTTGTTCAAAAGAGTATACTAGCGAGATGGACCATATAAAGATTTGATAATGAGGTCCGGAGTTAAAACAATGGCCCTCCTTGAAGGCTGGTAAGTAAAATGTTATTCAACAGATTTACTACTGGTAATTTTTACTTTTTAAAAATATAATTACTATAGTTAAAAAGACGTTAATTTTATTTTATTTAAATGACTTCGCAAGGCCAAACCCAAAACGGTTTAATTTTTACAAGTATATTAGTAAATTAATCCACTTCTCGATTAGTGGCTAAGCCAACTAATTAAAAAAAAGAAGTTCTCGAATGAAACCTAAAAAAAAAATTAGCATAAGAAAAGACAAAAAATATTGTTTAACGTACGTGAGTGTTTTTTATTGCTTTTAAATCTGCATTTTTATCCAAGAGTCCTGATAGATGTTAACAATTGTACAACCTAACATAGCTCGCTAATATTAACTTAAGCATAACTCGGTATCAGTTACGGAGGTAAACAACGTTTCTGATCTGCATATATTAACTGAAAAATAGCTCGTTAAATCCAAAGTGTGAGCAATAAACTCATTATAGTCTTCACTCGATTCAAATGTTAAGCTGAGCTTATAACCGTAAAATTTTAAATACCACCTCGATAACACCCGTAAGCCGATTACTTTATTGGTGCACCATTTGAGTTTTTATCACAAAGTTTACGCGTAAATTCCATTTCAGTATATAACTGGTGCAGTTACCTGTTTTTGAGACTGGAATTATTCGAGGTATACGTGACATTCGTTGTAAATTAAGCACTGTATACACCTACCGTCTTCTACATGCCTGCAATGTTATGACCAACTGACATTGTGGTATTTGTGGCTATTTGCATAGACTAGCGTTCGGTATCAGTGGAACTGACAGTTTGAAATAAATAAACTTACACACACTGAAACTCCCGTCGTAAGACTTCCTATGTTGTTGATAACATGGCTATACACAAAAACCTGAGGACTAATTTTCCCCACTTGCTGACATTTTTTGTCAAAACTGACTGAACTTCCGGGTCGCCAGTCCATTTGTAAATTCTTCATTACAAAAAAAATCTCTTGGTTGAAAAAGTTATCAAAGAAGCTAAGATAATAATGTAGGAGTCTTCAAACGGAGAGTGAATAGGCTTTTAGATGTTAGTGCGTTCAATATCTTAGACCTCATCATCACTTACCATCAGGTGGGATTGTTTTCAAGCATTAACTTCTTCTATATAAAAAAAGTTCCCCTCGAACAAGTAAGCTGTGTTTCTACTAAAATTAAAAAAAACGCACCTCGGTAGGTACACCTTGAATTATTGTAATTTATTAAACGTTGTTAGTTTTGTACCTCCGGTGGATGAGCGTGGCGCCCAGTAACACAAGATTAAAACCTCATAAATGGTACAACCCATGTATTTTAAAGGAATAAAACGATTTTTTGCTCGTTCAAATGCGAGATTTGAAGGAAAAATTTATAAACCTTATGTTCTCCAGTTATATTCAGATAGCTGAAATTTAATTGCCGATCATGATGTCAAGTAATTTCAAGCCAAGGCACACAATTAAACGGTGAGGTATATTTTTGGGGTGTTAAATCTGGTGTGGCCCTGGGTGATTGCCCAGGCCACACTACTCTGCGGGAAGTGCACGGCTTTCTCGACCGTACGACTATGACCGAGCTCCTAAGAACCTGGCCGCGGGGACCAAAGACCTAAGCCTATGAGGTCCTGCGGTGTGGACTGTATAAAGGCTGGTTGCGGGATTTTCTAAGGATAATTTGGCGAGTTCAGTGGAAAGGGAAAGTATGTACGCGTACCTGGTTTTGGCTGAGGAATTCCGCAAGCAGACTGCCCTTTGTTGGCGGCCCACGCTGATGTTGACGCTTCAGGTGTGCTCCAGCCACCTTCACCAATGTTTTGTACTATCCTAAGCTACACTAAATTATAATTAATGAATAACGCTTCACTCCACGTGCTCCTTGCAATATGGCCGTACTCGCGCGCGGTTGTGTGCGGTGCGGTGATGACTGGCGTCAGCGGATTCGCGGTGCTGCCTCGTAGTCCGTCAGCGGTGATCATTGACGACCGACTGACCGTATTCGCGTACATAGGTCGGGATCGAGGAGCGGAAGGAAGGGAATGAGAATAATGCCAATATATCTTAACAGAATCTTTACTACAATAGCGCGCGCGCGTATTTTAAACATATATGGCGGAAACAAAATCATTATTTTACATTTACGAAGTCTGTTATACAATATCACCCGTTTTGATACACTTTTGAGATGTAAAACACGCTACTATGTAAATAGACATACAGTAGGTACTTGATTGCTTCAGAAATATTTAACGCAGCTTATGTTGCTATCGATTATCTGTTCACAAGTATCAGAGCAACTCATTTGTATTTGCAATAGTAAAACTAATTAACATCAGCAATGGATATGTAATCACTCTGTAAGTCGAGTGTTAATACATTCTACTAATGCATTTAGAAATATGCTATTATCAACACGTGAATCTACAAATGACGAAATTATAGATCACGACCGCTTGTCTTTAAAGATTGGTGTATACATCTTGTTTGCAATGTACTAATAAATACCGATAGACCTAATATTACTCAATATGACTTGTATTACTTAATAACGATGCATTTAAAGTACTAACTTCGCAAGCTTTCAGCGATCCTATAAATTCCCGATAACCAGCAATGGAAAGTAAACAAAATGAGCAGTTGCTGTCCGGCAATCCCCAACCGCTATATTAGTTACAGTTTCGTATAATTTGCTCACAGATTATGCAACGATCGTGCCATAATTGTTTCATTTCTTAAGGACTTGTCCCAAGACATCTATAGTAAAGGAATAAAGCTTAAAATTGATCTCACGCCGTGTCATTTTAAATTGCAAGTATCATGGTAATGCAGTAAACGATTGTCAGGAACTGCTCGATCATTTTCCAGTTAGACATAATGGCGGAAATCAGATACGTAATAGCGAAGATAACTTTGAAATTGAATGATAAAATATGGAATTTATTTACTAGGAAATAATATCCAAAATCTACATCGATATTTTACTTTGAGTCCTTTTCAGCTGCGATCGATTAAATAATCGAATAAGCTTGTAACGAAGTCGTTTTAAACGAAATTAAATCAAATTTTTTTTTGTTGTAGGTGCCGTATTATGTACAGAAATTAAATTTACAGATTACAAAATCACGTTGAATTTTTTGATTAATTTTTTTATCAGCAGCCACAACTTAAATCTGACATATCCCGTTATAGTGATAACTTCCTCCTAGAACCTGCAACTACACATCGCTTTTAAAATTATTACAAACAATTAAATTGTTCAATTTTTAATTGATAAAATTTTACCGGACATTTGTGTCTCTTTATGTTAATAATTTTATTATAAACTTCATTATTGTTATATGACTATTGCCTTACTTCTACAAACAGTACAAGTAAAGTTTTATTACAACCTTCATGAAAAGCAACTCTGTAAATGAATAAGGAAATAAAATTTGATTGGTTACGTATTAGTACCAATTATTATGATAACCAATAACCATCCCTAGTTTACAGTCACGTCCTGTATATTATATTACATACATAGTTATTCAAAGTTGCTAATGGATTACTATATGACTTAAGAAATGTAAAATTATATGTTAATTTGTTATCAGCAATAAAATTCCCGTTTTTTTCCGTGGGGAAATCCATCATGGATACTTCGCCATCGCGGGGGCGACAGAGAGGTTATGTCGGACTCTTGCCCACTTAAACTACCACGTGTGTTCCAACTCGACATCCCTGGTCGGGATCACGGGTATGCTCTCGCATTCTTCCGTGATCCCGACGGCATTCAGTCCCTTTTGGGAACCCGCCCCACCGCTGGGATGAGGCTGGAGTTTCCTCATCCCAATAACATTAAGAGGCGCACGGGAACACCGCACGCGCCATTCCAAGGCCTTATATTACTGCCGAAAAACACCCCCGTGTCTGTCGCCTAGCCTCATTTATGGCGGACAGAGGAGGGCCTGGTAGGCCCATCTTCGACGCCTTACTCTCCGGCTGCAGAGTGGAAGGTTGGATTTTGATTCCCTTACCCTCTCCGCAGCCTTCTACAACTTTACTTCTTCGCACAAGGAAACACTGGCTTCCCAAGATCTCTCGCTTTGAACCATACATCTGATTATGATCGAAAACAAGAGGGCAACCCCCATTGCCGCGACGCGTCCACGTCGCTCACTCATCCAAACCGGGCATTCTAGCAATGTGTGTTGCCCCGTGTCCTCGACGCAGCTGCAATGGTGGCACTTGGTAGTTGATTCTCTTCCGGCTGTCCGGAAAAAACCTGTGTAAGCCGAAAGGTTAGCAACCCATACAGCCTGTCTAAACAATCTTCTAGGACTGGACGGATTGCCTCAACAGTCCAGTATCCGGCCTTTGGTTGAGCTAGTCGCTGTTTCCAACTCTGAATTATGAACTGTCGAACATGGAGCTTGCGCTCTTCCACTTCCTTTGTTGAGGGTACAACTCCCTGGTGCCGGTTATCCTAGTACCACGCGTACAAGTACGCATGGGCTACGGCCTCGAGGTCCCAGGGAGGACTCCCTGCAAACACGCACGCTGCCTCAAAGAAGATGGTGCGGTACCCCCGTATTACCCCGACTGCCCTTTGAGGTTTTCTCAATAGGGCAATGGTTTTTTCTGTCAGGACATCCTCCCATACAGCAATAGGATTCCCTATCCTAACTGATTAAGATGTAGTTGATATTATCAGGCGTTACTTTGTGGATTGTTGCAAAGTAAATTAATACTAATTTAATGATTAAGATGTCACGAATACCCAAATCCCAAGTACAAACAAGTCTTATAACCGTCTGACACTAAACTACAGGATCATTTAAAATTAACACAAGTGAATAAAAGTGAGCGCAAAAAAATGTTACGGTAGATTCGACCATCAAAATTTATATTAATTATTACTCTTTATGTAAATCATCAACAAAACTGTCTCACAAATTCATATCAAAATATTTGCTCCAGACTTAATTAAATTGTACGGTTAATGAAACGTCATTTGCAAGAGCAAAAATGTTTTTAATAAAAATAAAAAAAGTAAATTTCCTTAATTTGGCCCTTTTCCTTTCCGTCAGACCGAATCTTGCCAACGACCGAATACAAAAGAAAATGTAGTTCACATTTAATTCTCTCACCCGTGAGTTTTGACCTGCCAGCAGATGCTTAGTTTCCGTTGTCCTTAAAATGTTCAAATAATACGAGTAATATCGGAGGAAATAGAAACTGAACACGTAATATCTTTTATTTTCATTTTAGAAGGATGGCAGTAGCTACTCATTCAGGTAAAAAATATTCATAAAAATATATATTTTGAAGAAAAAGAAAAAATATATATATTGACCTTTATATCAATAACAAAAGCTACTTGCTTTAAATAAAATAAAATTCTTAATTTACTGATACAATTTATTGTAACAGGTCCAGTTTAAATATATGGTAACTAAATGGAAATTCAAAATCTATCCAATTTTTTATAGGACTAGCAATCACAGCATTCTAATTTTCTTTTAATTTGCAACTCGTACACGTGTGCAAAAAAAGCTCAATCGACATTATGTAATGTTTTATGAATTTTAAGCCAAATACATACACCTCCTGTCTTCTTGCCGCGATATACATAATATTTCTTAAAGTAACTAACTCCACTTCACGACAAACAGGTGCAGTAATGGATAACAGGGGTAAAACCCAAGCCCACCCGGAAAGACAGGTGAAAATAATAATAAAATAGAACCGTACAGACAATTTGGCAAATACATATATAAATTGTAAACAGCGATGCGTTCAAGTATAGGATTAAGCGGGCCATCTCTCACATTCGGTTGAAATAGCACTGCATACTGCTTAACTGGTAAAAAGAAAACATTAATTTAAATGAGACTTATACTTTGGGTCAAGCACACTTTGAACGCTCTGAGAAAGCACATACAATACAGAGCATTAATGTTATTTTTGAAATGAATAAAGATGAGGACAATCTGTAGACCAACTCTAAAATGTACATAATTAAACATTTTTCCGCTTTGCTCATTGAAACAACATCTATCGACACGCAGTTTTGCGTCATTCAAAAAAAGAACGAACTTATCTTGATAGGATAAGCTTAATTAACTGCAAGACAGATCAATTCCAAAATCAAATCCAATCAAGATAGGCACTTTTTATCACTCCAAGAAATATACTATTCCACTCCTGCCGTCGCGTCCCGCAGGAGATTTGTTCGCATGTGTGTAGTAATTTTGGTGTCCGTGCACAGTTCGCAAACGCACACACCCATGAATATCGAAAGCCGCCTCCAGCGGCAGGCTACGGAAGTTCGGCAGTCGTCGGGAGTAATCGGAAATGTTCGTTGCCTGTAATCCGAGTAAAAATAATAGACGGAAATCTAACATTATGCATTTTTGTTTAGTAAGGTTTTATTTGATTAAATAACAGAAATGTTTTGTGTTTCGCAGAGGCCATTTTGCTTTTTTCGTTTGATAAGCATTGTTTACTATTTTGTTTGCGCCAGTATATTTATAGTTTAAAAGATATTTCATTTTAACATTTGAAAATGTATACATTTAACAGTTTATTACTGAGTTTCTATAATAATTGTAGTGATTTGCTTTTATTAGTGCGTTTGTTGATTTTTTTTAAATGTTATTTGATTGTGAGGTTTGTGTTGAAAATGTGTGTTTATTAAAAATTAAAAATAATAACTTCTCACAATTGTCATTCAATGAAAAGATTCAAATTGTGTCTAAAGGTAGGTGTGTACCCGAGTTACAACAATTAAACCAGCAGAAAGGGAATGTAACTCGAAAGTTTCATGTTAAAAGTTATGAAACGTATAATTGGCTGTGTGGTTGTGTACATACGATTAAATTATATTGTTTTCCTTGCATATTGTTTAGTAATTCTAGTACAGTGTGGACTGATTCGGGATATTCAGATTTAAATAATTTCTATTCCGCGGCAAAGAAGCATGACCATACTGAAAAACATCTGGAGGCCTACTTAAAATTAAATACTTTTGGTCAAGTAACCGGAACCTTGAATATGTGATAATTGAAGCTGACTGGGTGAGTAGTTATAATATTTTAGCTTATTATTTTACTTATTAGAATTTCTTCCGCCGCGACGATCGATCGCTGTTTTGTCTGCGTTGCTGTAGAAAATGTACATGAATAGTAGTACATCTAAGACTTGTTCTGTTGGCATGGTTACCGACTTAGAGATCCGTCGCGTGGCTGTGGCTATGCTAAAAATCTATAAAAGAAAAAGTTTTTGTGACCGAGTACTCCGCCGCATACCCAGTGTCATATTCCTGTGCACGCCGCTGCGCTCCAGATATGCCGTAAGAGGTGGTTCTATGTTCGTATGTATGTATGAGCCGGAATGACTATAAGCTCAATAAATATGTAAACATTGTGATGCTAGGTATGTAATCTATTATTTTGTAATATTGTAACAGCCGGTAAAAGGGTAGGCATATACCACGCGATAATAAGTGGATATCTCCAACACAAGGAAGTGGTAAACCCACTCGTTCATTAATTTTAATGAATAAAACAGTAAAACGGATGTTACCGTTTTATTACGCTCATAATCTGCCATTTGTAATTCTGAATAATTAGTATAAGCCATGTCTTCCATTGTAAATTAAATTTATTAAGAGTAATTCATCCACTGTTACGAGGACATATCGAAAAAGGTAGTCCTTTTGCATGTCAGCTGGCAACGCGTTGCTGATGTCGTTGATGTTTTCGGTTTCCATGGATAGCTGTAACCACTTACCATCAGGTTGTCCCTGTGTTGAATATTCATATAAACAAGATGCTTGTTATAATCAATACATATAATACAATTTTAACTGATCGTATTCTATACATGAAGGATATATGAGAACAACTACTTTATTAACGCAAACGAACTCAAAACAATTATTGTTAATATTTTTGTCTGTTAGTCTCTTTGTCTGTGCGTTTGTGCGCGCTAATCTCAGAAGCGGCTAAACCAATTTCGTCATGGTTTTCACTAATTTATTGTTGTAAGCATCGCTTAATATTTAAAGTTCGTTTCTTTGCAATCGGCCCATGAATAAAAAAGCTATAAATTAATATACTTCTAATTTATAGAACGAGAAAAAGCCAGTCCTAGAACAATGCACGTGCTGTTTGTAAGCGTAAGGCGTTGTTTGAAGCCAAGCGAGAGCGGTTTGATAGTAAGACAATAAAATTAATATTTGTAAAAGATTTCAAATCTAAAACAGGTTGTTTACTCCGCCCATAAATACATAATATTCCTTTGAAATCCACACCAACATAACTTTTACGACATAAAGCGTAATCATGAAATATTCATAAAACAGAAGCTATTTATGTTCCGTTAAATGTATACGCGGACATTATTCGCTTATGGAAGTTTTCTTGAGCCTCGCAAACGGAGTACGAAGGCTTATTACATCGCAACATATACTAACATTTGTGAGGCAAATTACTTTCTACCCTAATGTGGTTAAAAATATTCCTGTTAGTGAATTTCTTTGAGGAAAAATTTACGTTGTCACTAATACCAGCTCGCCTCGTTCAAAGGGTTGCAATATGTAATTTACGGACGAGATAATCCTCGGATTTCACAGAAAAGAGTCCTAAATACAAAATTATTTTCGTATTCATATTAAAAACATATAATATTACTCATATCATATCCATGGTACCGTAATACTTTTAAGCATACAATTTTACAAATGAATATCTCATATAATTCAAAGATTAGCAACCATGTATTTTGATTTACAGTACTTTAGTTAGTAACAAGTTATATAAAATCTAGATATTTGGTATCAAATATTATTATAAAGACTTTATGCACGTACTAAATAACGAATAATAGGAATTTTCTATATAAATAAGCAAATTCTCTCCATTTCAGGTCACTTGTACGCACCCTTAATTTTTCAAATGCCCTTAAGCGTATATAAAATTTATTTTCACTTTTTTGATATCAGAGACGTTCCAATAAGCGAATGATTCAAACTGATGATAGATGGCAAGAGTCACCTATAGACATAGTATATTTATATAGTCGGCCTTGAAAGATTGGTTTAATATTGTTGGAAAAACTCTTATTATAATGTAGTAGAAATACCTAAGAGGAAAGCTCGTTCCACAGTCCGCGGGAGCGCAAAATCTGACAATGAATGTTGGTCATAATATTTCGCTTAATAGACAGTTTCAACCTTTGGCAAGTTATGCAGTGGAGAAAGTTGGCTTGTGGTACCAAATTGAATTGTTCCTAGCAATACTCACTATTACACACACGGTAGAAAATACTGAAAGTCTGTCTATCCGGGGAATTAACTTCTTTAAGATGTCTGAATCGATGAAAACAGAAACAGCACGCAACACGAAATCAAGTGTTCTTCATTGGTAATTGGATCCACAGAACCATAGATGAGACCTATCCAAGGTCTTACTTGGGCTTTGAAAACCAAAAAAGAAGATAAGAAAAAAGTTGCCCGCGTGGATACGTTGCAGGAATTCCTCTCAACTCATCCTAATCAGCTAACCGTGCCAGACACGCTGTGGTTTAGTAGATTGTGACTATTTCGGCTGCAACAGCGGAATGAAGTGAACATCTAAGAATCCTCATAGTGCCCAAATTTGCTTTGGAGACGGAACGCAACTTATTCTGCATCTCTGAGACTCGTTGAGAATTATCCATAATGCTCTCAACGGTGTGTAAACTTTGCCAACCCAGAATTGGTCACCATGACGGATAACCTTAATTTCTCTCCGATGCTCCTATCGAGCCAAATAATAGAACATTTTTAGATTATAGAGTACTAAGCTATAATGATTTTGCGTTTAAACCATAGAACAATGATACGTTACAACTGACATAATTATAACGTTTTAGTGCTATGTTAATATGGTTATATTGTTGAGGTCACAAGTTCTTAGTTAAACTATTCAGTGAACTGTCTACGACACGCCTAATACACAATACGGTATTCCCTAGAGGCGGGCCCGGCTACTAAACAAATGCCTATTAGACCTTGTTCACCCTGTTTATATTAGGTACCTACTCGAAGGTTATTCATTAACCTCGATTGAATTTAAACAGAACAAAGAACTAAACGTTTTCACTCTCACGCCTCAGCAGTATGATTCCCTGCATCGCTAATGGAATGGACATACATAAGTCAATTTGAACAACACACATCAGAACTGTTACGCATTCCAACATACCATATAAATTGGTTTTTTAGAAATATTAGAAATAAATGTTTCTTACGAAACAATGTACAGAGTTTCAAATCTGACGAATTTTATTATTATACATGATATACAAGACATACATTGATTTTATACTTATTTAGCATTATGGGGAGGGAAAAATCAGCGACGTGTGAATCAATCAAGTTATCAATTGATTTTCATATAAATATTTAATATATATATAAATAAATATATTATATACATGCAATACTAGTTATTTATAGTATAATTACTAACAAGAAAGACTCTGGAAATATCTCGTACACAAACCTCAGCCCGGGGATCAAACGCAATAGCTGTAACAGGGTTATTTGCTGACCGATCACATGGATCTTCAAAAAAAAAAGCATTTTACCATTAAACTTATCATTTATAGCAAACAATTTAGTACGCTATGAAAAATTACGTAAACACTTTATTCTTTATTAAATAAACCTTGATAATATGATATCAGATATTAAAGAAATAATATCGAATTTTAAAAACAAAAAGATGAGCTAATAATGCAGCAAGTTTATTTATAAAAAACTCTGTAGTGTTATTTTAAGTCGATTACAGTTTAGTATACACATAACGTATTATGTACTGCTAAAACAAGAAACATTTAAATTGGATAAAATTCCCAGTTTAACCGTTTTGTAAGTGCATTGTCATGTTTCTTCTAACACCTTAGATTTCCTAGATCCATTACCTGCTACGTAGAAACAAGCTCTTTCGATTCGACTAGCACATAGCCTTGTGAGCTATCAGGAACAAAGCAGACAATAATGGCCGACAACCTACAACGTTTCTGGGAACCTTCTGATGCAAATAAAGATCCCATGAGACCAGCCACTCGATCGAAAATTGGCTATCAATGATTCTAAATGAAGGCTCGTATAAGACGATCAGTATTAGTAGTGTGCAAAATATATTGCTAGAAGTTTATGAACGCAGGGTTTATACATTTTTTTAAGATTCCGTATATAAACTTAATTGTTATAGGATCACTCAAGTCCGAATATATTCGGCGGGCCATAGGTATCCAATTAAAGAAACAGCTTTTTTCCGTGCATTATGTGACATCAACTGAATGAAAAAATGTACAAGGATACCTTTTTTACAAAGAATAAATGATATAAAAATGAACGAAAATTAACGATTAGGTACTTTCCCATTATCTCCAATACCACTGCATTAAAAAATACAGAAAATAATTAAGTTACCCATAGTTTACAGTAAAACCTATAAAAAATTCTTATCTTATAATATGTACAGAAAAAAAAATTATGAACTATATATACTACAGCATCATATTCAACGAACATCAAATTTTAACTTGACGGATTCGTCATCATCATCATCTCAGCCGGACAACGCCCACTGCTGGACATAGGCCTCCCCCAAGGATCTCCACAACGATCGGTCCTGCGCTGCCCTCAGCCAGTAAATAATAAATAATAACGGATAAATAGTTTGTAAATTAGAGAAGCAGATACTAGAATTTAGTATATATTTGATAAATTCCACACAGCTCAGCCCCCAATAACTCAATTGTAAATAATGTGTCCCAAGACAGTTAATAAAGCGCATCATTAAGTGACCTGTTATGTCACTTTGCAAAAAAGTTCAGATCTTCTAGATATAAAGAACCTGCCATCATAAAATATTCACAAAACATCTATAAAACAATGTCAACATCAGCCTGTCCTTTTATAGATATATCACCGATGGCTGCACATTATTTACAACGGTTATAAAGAAATTTATGATGCCGAGTTTTGAGTTGAGGTCGAAGATAGTTTTATTTCTTTTCATGATGATCATGTGACTCACTTGGTAGTGATTGTGAAGGGAAGTTCGAAGTTTAGATTCCCAGCTCATTATGATATTTATGTGAAAAATAATTATTTATGACAAATAAGTATTTGTGTCATTTGTGATTTGTATATATCCATGCCGCCCGCAACATTTAGTGTGGAAGTTTCAAACAATTAGCCTCCACAGTCATTCTAACTGGGCATGAGTCTATACACGTATTAGAGAATGCCTAGATTAAACTCCACCACGCTGCTCCAGCGCGAACTATAGAACAGTGGCCAATCTCAGTGTCGGAAGATCTTATGTCGCCCGAAAGGATGTAAATGTAATAGTATACCTTTAATGGTTTATTTGTGGTTTATTTATTTTTATTGTTTCCGCCTTAAAGACCTTTAATCCCATTCGATCGAAGACAAATTCCTAACTAACTCATACTGAAAACGTATACGAGCCTCACGATCTTAAAATATATGATGCTTAGGGTTGCCGCTCACTTTAATCTTGCTGAACTAACTATTAATATAATAAACTTTAAACAATGTCCGTGTATTTCTGTTCTCAACATTTCGTAAACTATCAATACATTGATTTATTTTTGCCTTTATAATTAATCAAAAAAGGGTTGTATAGGCTATGAGTGGATTTGCCAAACTGTAAATACTGTCAATATTAATTAATAAGTTATTATCAATATTATACATATTACAATACAATATAATCTAAACAATTTTATAGAGTGGTTTTGTAAGACTTCCTGAATTAATGAATAATGATAATGATGACAATTAAACAGCAAAATTTATTTTGAAATTAATTTCAATTGCTTAAGTTCGCCGACCAGCACCAACAAACCCCGCAATAGAACAATAAAATAAAGACGACAATCTGTATCCTATTTCACCATTTTTAGGCAACTCCACATAAAGAGCAATTTATCTGAATATTATTAAAAGAAAGTGTGAATTTTGTGAGTTTGTGTGCATGCGTAATCATGCATACACATACGCATGGGGGTAATCTCTGGAATTACGACACCTATTTAAAAAATTGTTTATGCCATTTGGAAGGTACATTATGCCTTATGAACACAAGCTATATATATGTCTATATACACACACGTATATATATATGTGTGTGTGTGTGTGTGTGTAGGTATAACATTGTTGAATCCGAACGAAGTCGGGGCGAGCCGCTACTGTACAATAAAATAAAACAGTTTTCGAAATCCTAACAGAGCTTAAGCCCTAGTATTGGCAGACTATTACCCTGTGTAGATCCGATAAAAGTATCGGAAGAATTCTATTCAATGCATTCTGGGCTTCCTCTAAAGTTTGCCTCTATTGTGTTTGTTACCCGATCCGTTGCCATGCTACCCAGCCTTCGTGGATCACCGGTTCGTAAGTTATGCCTTTATATCTTTGTGATCTTAAAGTATTATATCCCTTATGCATTGAGACCCATATTTAAATACATATTATTTTAATATAAACTGTAGCACACTTGGGTTTTGTACCCTACACTAATCAAGTCAGAATTAGGCCACGCCAATACTGTGTGCCAACGTACCATACCATGTAAAGTTCCGACACAATGTTAAAAATGAGATGTGGTGTCGTGGGACACCAGGTAGGAACGAAGTTCCTTCGGCTAATGTAGAATCGACACAATTTGCAAAAAAAAAATCGTGTTCAATTTTATGTAGGTTTTCTTGATTTTTCTCTTAAATTTTGCTGATTAGTTTTTATTTAAGTACAGGAAAGTATTTAGGAAATTCAGTATTTTAGGAAATAATAAATTACGTAAAATAAAAAAAAAATCTTAATCAATAATCAGTCTCATCATTAAATTCTATTGCTGAAACTATTGGCTTGAGAAAGAGAAAGGTATTATACACTACTCGCTTGTGTATACGACTGTCGCGCCTGCGCACGTCTCATTTAACGGTTTTATTCCACGGACTTTTTCTTACGGTTTTACTATCACATTTTTTTTTTGGTCGGTCGCGCAGCAACATCCCTATCTCCTCCAAGCCTGCTGTAAGGAACTTCGTTCCAATATTGTACCTGTGAACGTTACCCGTTACTAAATACTTTATATTAGACATGGATTACTGCAGACGTACATATTTCTAATGTGATGCTGCTTATAAGAGACCGAATAAAGAAAAAACAACGTCAGCAAGTAAGCTGACTTAATTAGTGAGCAGCGTCGCGGAACCACCTCGCATACATACGTGCTGTGTTGATTAGGCCATGACTTTAAACTATGCGGGCGCGCACTCGATGGGAATTAGATGGATGATGCTAGTGGAGTTTCAAGATGTTACCGTGCTTCGATGGGCACGATACGACGACGGCCGCAGTTTCTATCAATAGATAACGGTCGTTAAACTCTGTCGGAGGGATTCAAACGGCACAATTTCTCATACTTGGATTGCCGGCATATGCTCTAAGTGAGCAGAGGATGTTAATTGAGTAGATGTAACAATATTTACATTGTAATCATTTAACTTGTATACATACAAGTACTGTAATATTTACTAAGGAAGAGCAGGGTCGCCACCCAAAGGCATTCTTGTTATCCTTAGTAGGAAAGCCCTTAAACTATTTACATAGTTTATGTAAACAATTTTTTTTATTGCTACTTCTGACCTATAAAGTGCAGTCAACGCTTAGTTTTTGAGTTATTATGACAACAACATAATAATTGGACGTTGTTTGTTTCTCTGCAGAATTATTTACACGCGAACCTGATTCGGACTTGACCAGCTCTTCGTGTTTTAGCTTTCATCGAGTCGGTGTATTGAGAAATAAGAAGACTCTTTAGAAACAAGATACGATGTAATGCTATCCAACAAAACTCGTAGATTTACACGCAGAGGTTCTATAGAAAGACTTTATATTGAAATATTGAAGTGTGCGTTACTAAAGTGGTAAAGTTTCTTGTGTGTCGATAGCCTTGTAATTAAAGGTTTACAACGATAGTGGAACGAACGAAGTTCGTGTTCAAAATATTTAATTGCATCTTTTTATTGCATATGTATGTAAATTAATTTTGAATTTCAAGACAAAAGAATAAAATATATTCATATGGTTATATTATTTTATTTTACCGGGATAGAATTCATTAAAAATGTAATAAAATATGTGGTGGTTAAATTTTTGTTACAAAATACCAGTTTATGTTCAATATTCGTCTTAATGTATATTAATAATACAAACATTTAGTAATTTGATCGTGGATATTATCGTTCAGTCTGATCGGAATAAAGATTTCTGACTGTCGAACTGGCCTTACTCCTCCAATATTAAACACGTTTTGTAGTAAATGAAGAATACAATTATATTAATCTAGTATAAAAGATAACCTCATAAACTACTTTATTGATTGCTGTTTCGTGATAACTTTCTAAATGCGGATGGTTTGATTAAAAATATATTAGTTGAGATGGACATGCCAGAAGTAACCGCTCGAAATTAGGTTATTTGACTTTGACTTGACTTTGAAATTGACTGCCTGTTTTACGGAGCCATCAGTATTGTTAACATAAATATGTAATACTCTTATACCTTACAACTGGATACGTCTGTGTTAATTAACTCATGGTTTCAACTATTAGCCGTCTACTGTATCAGCGCAACTTACTCCCCTCAAGTGAGCAAGCTTGAAAATGGTATCGTGCAGCTCCAGTACACATTAGTTGAGCGGTTGACATAAGTTTTAATGCCAGCTGCAATTATCCGACAACGATTAACAATAACAACCACCACTGGCAGTCAAACCCGAAGCACAGAAGCGCTCATGAAATTTTTCCGTTAGTTGTCACCCATCTAAATTCTGTCCGCCCTCGCGATGCTTGACTCAATCAATCACTACAATTTGCTAGAAGCCGCCGGATTGAAACGCTTCAAACAAAATCCACGTACAATAATATTAATTAGATCAAAGCACTGAGCTATAGAATGTATTGACATTGTATAATTGAAGCGGAGGCCTACATGCTATTACCGAATAAAATTTCATAGAAAGCTCTACAAATAGAGCGTGATGGAGCGACCCATTAGGGGGCATGCATAAATTGTTAGTTTAGCGACGCCACCTCGTTGTCTCTGCATTGTTTAGGGTTGTCGATTTTTTTATAGATTTAATTACAATACCTACTATGCATATTTGTGTTTCATCTATTATTATTTTATTGTGGATTATTGCTTTATACTAAATTTTCACTCCATTCCACCTGATACTAAATGGCGATGTAGTCTTGGTTGATAAAGTTCACAAATTTAGTAAAGATCGATTCACTCTTGATTTGAAGATCGACATTATAAAATCCTTTACGGTATACATAACAAATGCTAAAGCCAAACGCGTCGTTAATATCGAAAGGATGTTTACAATGGATGGATGTTGGCGTACGTTACGTTATATGATAGTAGAAACAGGATGGGAGAATAAAATCATGCAATTTCTAAGCACGCTCACCAAAATGTTTCCCGTTGGTCGTTCTCATGCCTTATGTGTACGCCTCTCCCATGATGCTGACATGTAACATTTTATAATACCAGCCGAAATGTAAAAAAGTCCAAACCTGTGCTTTTAAAGTCCAAAGTTGTTTAGGTAAGAAGTAACTTTGTAAGAATAGCTAGCTTGGTTTTCTTGTAGCTGCTTTATCCTTGGTCTTTGTAGTCCTTTATAGCTAACAAGCGGATTCATCATTTCCATCTTTGCGATTAGCACGTGAACACTTACAATTACTCAACGACTCATTTGTCAGTTATGGAAAAATTAGCATGTGTGTTAAAAAAATTCAATAAATAATATTATTTAAATTAAAGAATATTAAATTTTTAATAAAATACATCTTACAATACTAATTGTACTTTTTATTCTAATTTAAAGCAGTAACAAGGTGAATATGTAGGTGGATGAAATATAATATTTTATAGTACGACCGACAACCCTAGCTCCATGTGCAAACTCGCCAATTCTCTTTTTGCTGGTAACCCTGAGTTAATGTATTCTATTTTAGGCTGGTTTTAAAGACTTTTTTTCGGCTAAAAGCTCTTGTTTAGCACTTACCACATTCAATTGAAATTAAGACTAGATATAAAATCCTATAACACATTAATGCTTATTTAAACCACGAATATTTGATATGACAGTTTTATTTTGTATTTGCAGACCTATATATTTTGTTTACATCACTAAATATTTCTGTATAATTTGCTGCTTAAAATAACTTTTATAAAACTAGCTTAAACATTTATGCGAATAATTTGAATGTAAGCATTAAATGAAAGCTTCCAGAATTTCATGAAAAATTTAATTTTTTTTCTTTGCGAGAATTTTATAAAAATTATAAAGGAAATAAAAATTTATACGCCTATATTATGTCAATAAAATATATTTTGTGTTCTCTGGAGGTCCCAAACATTGAGCGAGCTCGATCTCCACTACCATAAATCAAGTGCAATATAAAACAATGGACAAACGGCAGTTTCAATCTACATCCTATCAATAATCGTTGAGCATGGAAAGATCCGTTGTTCACAACAATTGGCCTTTTATTGAAACAATTATATTTTTTAACATTGCCTCTGCTAACAAATGTTGTAGGTACAGCATGTATATTGAACTAATGACTTTGTAATTATTTTTAACGTGGTTCGTGGACATTACACATTAACAGTTAACAGGCCTTCACGATTTTTGTACTTCATACAGATCTTTTACGGTGAGTACTTCTTAAATAAAATTTGATATCATTCGATTTTACATTGTTTTATATATTATAAGTATATTATTCTGCATATATATATTCTGCATACGTTGTAAGATAATACGCGTTAAGCACTGATGAAAGAAATATAAATAAATAAATGACAACTCAACATAAAGCATATCGTCTACGTCACAACCGTATCTTCTGAGAAGAGATTATAAAAACACCCCCACATAATAATTACAAAAGACTTTGTCTCGGGCAAACTATAAATAAAGTTATTTCAAACACACAATTATTAAAATAAATTGAAAATTTTTGTCATAAAATTTAGCAAATTAGAGCATTAACTATAACCCAAAAAGACAAATTTAAAACATCAACATGAAATTACTTCACTTCTACCAAAAACGCTGAAGTTATTTCTAATCACTCCTGCATCAAATGGCTTTGGATGCCAGAAAAATATTTATGATCTCGTACGAGCAGACAGAAAGCTGAACAACACTTTTTATTCTTACATTTTAATAACAAAAAGAACTCAAAAATATCTGTTCATTGCCTTATTGTTACGTCAGTAACAAAATAACAAAATGTCCAACACACATAGAATTTTAAACAATGCAAATCTAGTTATATTCAAAGTTTATTACCTCGATAACAAGCGGACTTGTCTAGATGACAAATTGAACATTGACTCGTATAGTACGACCATTTGATAAAGCTGCGACCTCACGGACGGACAACGTTTGTGGTGAGGTTGTAATTTTATCGACCCGATACTCCAGTTACTTGACACCGTGACGGCTGAGCCAAGGGTTTCAGATTTGGCTCGGCTACAGTTCATTTTTATTTAATAAATAACTATCAGTTCAGGGATATTAGTCGTTGCAATACCTTAATTATGTGTGTACATGTGCAATTTAATATTATTGCCACTACTTAACATTTAACTATCAACTGCTGTAAAACTTTATTTAATTCGTTGTAATTTAATAAAAAATATAATGAAAACACACATATAAATAATACAGTACCTGTTATTATGTCTGTAAGTAGATAGGTATGAATTAAACCCAAAACTCCATTACATTCATACATCCATATAAAATTAAAATGAGTAATCTAACAAAGTCACATTTACTGTCAGATTATTTCTGTACTTGCTTTTGTAACATTGCATATGATTTTTGCGATTTGCTTTCCTCACATCCAGCTATTTGAGCGGATAATAGCCAGTTATATAGGATACTCTATTTATTGTAGACATTCACAATCGCAATCTTAGTGAAATAACAATACGATGTTAGTCAATTTAATTAATAAGAGCTACTGTCCGATTACTGACTAATAAATTAACTATATATTTTCTTTTACCTAAGTTTTTCGTTACTTTAGTCTCTTATCAATTGATAAAAATTAAAGAACTTGCGTCCTTTATGGTTGTCGATAGGAATTAATGTGTGTATAATGTGTATAAAGTCAGATTCCAACAAACTCTTTATCTAGTTATCCAATGCGGCGATGCGATGGAGTATTTATACAGGACATAATTTTAAGTCCGTTGGCATTGTAATAATATACACCAACCGTATTATTATTATTTTGTTATGTGGCAACCCCACCGATATGGCTCAATAACTAGGTTTTTCTTCTGATTTCAGACGCTGTACCACCGAATTTTTGTAACTGTGATCTTATTCAGAAACTACAGACCTAAATTATTTTTTTAAGTGAGACTTTTTTACTACCGTTGTGATTTAAAACTCGATGAAACGAAACAGTGACAGTAGAAAAAGACAAACGCATACATCTATAAGACTTAGGCTGTGAAAGAATGAGATAGAATACATACAGTGTTTCATATTGTTCAGAGAGGAGACTCTTTGTGTGATAATTCGTAGCCTCCCCATTCTTGTCCATTAAGCGGTGTACACATAATACGTGCTTGTGTGCGCATGCCGAGTCGAACTGAGACAGATTATTCTACTCGTGGTACTCTGCATTCAGCTGATTCTCTCGTAATGTAGTTTTCTTGAAGTTCCATTTCTACCATGTGAACTGCTCACCCACCTTTTTTATTATTGCAAAGCCTATTACGATAGAAAAAAAACAGTGTAATTTAATGCAAAAATTGGTGTATTCTCTGCTACAGATACTACAGTTACGAACGGTTTACCTAACTATGGAAAATGCGACCATAAATATAAATTAGTTAATAAAGCTAAGGTGTTAAAAACTTAAAAAACGGTTGTTAATACTTGACGGTATCGTAAAACTTGGCAACATACAAACATGCAATTAAGTATTTTTTGTTTAATTGTATCTTGAAATCTACATTATGTAGAAATTCCTTATCGATGATTAAATCTTAAACATAATTGCACTCTTTGTATGTGAAACTGCCCATAAGTCATTATTGTTTTCTTTTCTTTCCTGTGTTTTACAATTTCGTGGTTGATTATGAATAAAACTTCAGTTAACTTGATGATATTGAGAATTTTTCGCATTCATACTTCTCTTGTTTAGGCTAACAATATTAAAATGTATTTAAAAAGACTTACATCTTAATTTGAAAACTTAAAATTACATACGTATAGATAGCTCACATGGTATAAAATTTGAAAGAGCTCGCTAACTTCTTACAAAATAGTTACAATATAAAATCTGACCATAAATTTTAGCTATTGTTCACAAATTTATCGACTGCAATGTATCATTGGCGTAATACATATTTTACTTCTGACTTACGATTTATCAGTTATAGAAAAATGTAATATAAAAGTGTCACTAGGAATTAACATCGGGAATTCATATTCTCAAATCATAATCACTATAAAGAGATCTTATGTATTGGTAATAGAGATTATTGTGTAAAGGGAAGTTACCGTAAGATGAGAGCCCATTCCGCCCACACTTCCTGCGAACTCACAAGAACTTAATTAGTAGCGTCTTCAGGATTTATTATCAAATACACACTCGAATCTCTGTTAATGCAATACGCACATTCTATGAAAGTTTTTATAAGATTAATGTCTAATGAGTAAAAATGAAATAGAAATAATGAGATTCTAAGATAGAAAGATATCAGATATCAAATTAAGATTCGAATAATTTACATTTTTATCCCATTCCCAGCCACGTTTTATGTTTTTAACACTTCATTCGTGATAAATGTTCTGTTAATATTTAATTTCAATATAAGGTTAAAAGTGCCTCAAAGCAGATTAATTGATAGTGATATCGTTAAGATATACACGTCGTTTAAGATAAGCTACCATGAAAAATTTTATATTCTATAATCGAAAGTAATAGCTTAATACCAGTTATATATTTATTTATAGACTGAATTCTACAATATAAACACATCGGATAAGCCATCATTATTATGTATATTTGCGCGAATTTGATTCTCATCAATATGGCGCTAATTGCAATACTTTGCAGTTAAGTGAATGCTGAGAATTATCTGCGCATTTGGGACAATGACAAAACAAAAAGAATTACACCATACAAAGATCTAACTAAATTAAACGGTCACATAATAAAAAAATAATTTAAGAATTAACATAGTGATGAACCACTCATCACTTTTATATCCACGGAAAAGCTACACCATCTCGTCAGTGTATTATTTAAGCAGAGTTATATTATGTTACAAAATAATATTATATTAAAATAAATACATATAATGCGATAGTGTATATAACATATAATTTACTCGCCCGTAATGTAATGCTCTTCCCGAAACTTTGTCAAGAGTTCTGGAAATGACTTCCCTATCAGGCCCCACATAATAGATCTGTTTAGATGAACATCTATCCGTTCATTGGCTAACTGTGAGAAAAAGTTTGTTAGTTGACAAAAGTATAAACCGAGTCTAATAATAATTAAATAATTGATGCTCTTCTAGTTTATGTTTATAGAGAAGAGTGTACGCAGATCTGTAGTGATAAATAACACATTTGTGTCGCATCCAGCTTTTGACTGCGATTTAAATAGGATTATCCAATACATTTTATTTTCTTTTCATTTATTTTAAGTCTGTGATTTTAAATTTTATTGTTGTGTAGTAATTAATATTCTAAGATAATTATCTGATTCTGTTTATTCTCTCGAATCCAAAATGTTTCTAGCTTAGTTACTAAGAGAATTAATCCGTTTGCACAGCTACAATTTCTTTAACAAACTTAATTTGAAGCAATTGAAATAAGTTTGTTTTGTTGAACAAAATTAATATTTATTGAACATCTAAATTTGAAAATTGATAATGTTCCTTTATAAAAATATTATATTTTTCTTCATAGTCATAACATTTTGAGTGAAAAAGATTTCATGCATCCTGATGAACGTAGCTGGACTCTGACCAGCTAGTTTAATCCATTGATACTTTTCCATAATGGTAGGTGGTCTTTACCTACTACGGCTACCGGCGAGGCGAATAGCTACCGTCTTTCTTTTAAAATCAACTGTGTAATGTTTTCGATTCCAGTATCTATGAGCCAGCTATCCGTAGCTTAGTGTTATAATAAATAATTTCAGAAAAACCAGTTTCTTTTTCATATTTCGATAATCTGTATTAAGTTTTTTTTACGTCTGGCAGCATCCCGTATTCGGTACAAAGGTTTTGTTTATCTTGCAAAAAATCTTCCAGTAGTCTTTTGATTACTCAAAAGTTTTATATTTTGTTTTCATTGAATATATAACAAATCCAACTCTACGTTAAATGGGACTAGCAAACAAAAAAACGATGAGAGAGTTCTGAACCCTTTTTCCGTTACAAGTCGAATGTCTCTACAAACTATGTCGCAAAGCCCTTACATTGTACAATTTCTTGCAGTATCCTCTTTTCTTTAATACGATTTTATGGTTCACTGCACTTAACATTGTGCGTCCTTGCATGAATGAGAAACCACATACATTATATTTTAGATGTACTGGTACACTTGGTTCAATGAGGCAAATATATTTTCATATCAAACCACTGCAAGGCAGGGGTCCCTCCTTGTAATTTAGGTGACCTGGAATTTACCACGCTGCTCATCATCTGTAAATCGGCGAAAGAATTATTTGGCAACCTAGAAGGTGGAAGTCACATATCCCGAAGGCATCTGTCATGGAAAAGGCACTGTTAGCTAACAATAACAATCAAAACTAACGGCTTAATTTGATGTCTGAAATACGGAAGCATTTTTAAATTTCGTTACAATTTCGTTCACGGAGTTATTTAACTCAATCGATTATTTAAGAGTGACAAAAGCCGTTAGGTATAATGTACAATGTGTGTAATTAATTAATAATTAAAACTAAACGCAACGCTATTTTTATTCCAAACGATTTCATCGAAATCTTCTTTATCGCTCGAGTGCCAACGTTACGTCATTTCTCTCTAATACGGTCTTATTTTACGTCTTCGTGTAATTGACAATATTCGTTGTCCAGGTTACCCCAAATGGACTCATGTGTTTCGATATAAAATGTACTCGTATCTACTGTGATATTTTTGGCATTTCTTCTCTCTTCACTCATTTCCTTCTAGCATCAGTACTTAATATTTGATGTCTAGTAAGAATTAGACTTATAAATTTTCAGTAAGTGTAGTAATAAAATGAACTTAATGAAACCCCTTTAGACCCGCATATACCAAATAATAAAATATGTCTGTTATTCATACCATATGCTTAGGTAAGATAGATAAGTACACATTGTAAGTACATTGCGTCATAATTGGTTCTAATTAAAAATCCTTCCGTCTTAACTTACTCATGGTTGACAATAATAAATACGCAGTAATAAGCTGGTTGACATGCAATAATCTTAATATCAATTTATCCAAAACTAATTTTATTAGATTTAAAACGAAAAACAAACCGGATATAAACTTAAGTTTAAACTATGGTGGCCAATCAATAACAGAAGTACAAAATACTACATTTTTAGTTATAACTGTGGACTCCTATCTCACTTGGGCTAACCATATAGATAAGGTGTGTATAAAACTAAATAGATTTCGCTATGTTCTCACTAGACTCCGACAAACCACATCAATAGAGATCGCACTTACTGTATACCACGGATACGTAGCCTCTAATCTTAAATACGGATTATTGATATGGGGATCTGCGGCGAATATACACAGAGTATTCCTGGCTCAAAAGAAATGCATTCGCCCCATATGTGGCATTTCTCCTTATGAGTCGTGCAAACCACTATTTTAAAAATTAAATATACTAACAATGCCTAGCATGTATATTCTGGAAGTATGCACGTTTGTTAAAAAACATAAATATCTATTTACAACTGCTGAACAAGTTCACGTTCGCAGCACAAGGAACACACAAAGACTAGTTTACGATAGACCACCACGTACTTCGTTGCTCCAACGTAATGCGTATGGAATGTGCATAAAAATATGGAATAAATTACCTACCTACTTATATACATTACCAGAAAGTAAATTTAGACTAACACTGAAAAAATATCTTTTGACATCAATATATTACGACATAAATGAATTTATAAATTGTGACATAGTTATTTAAATTAATTAATATAACCTCAAATGTAATTATTAACATAAAAGAAGTAAGCTGTATATATATAATAACTTTATTAACCTATAATTTGTCATATAAATTATTGTGTACCCACACAGGGTGGACTGTTGAGAACTCTTTATTGTCTGTATGGTAAGATCTATGTATGTATAAACCAACGGTAAACAATAAATTTTATTATTATTATTATTAATTTAATAAATAAGCCAATGTGCATCGCACTAAACATTATGTAGGGCTATAACATGTAGCAATTAATAAATTGATTCCACTAAAAAAAACTACAAAAAGTTTACTCTGACTGTAGAATTGACATTATTATACTTTGTTTATTGGTGGTATTCAATACATATTAAAGAAGATATTTGCAGTAATTTGCTAAATTCTACTATTTTCTTTGCCAGGGTATCCTAACAAATTATTTACGTATAGGGCTAATTTAAATATGATAATATTTTTTCGAAATGAGATATCGCAGTACACACACAATATAATATGAGCAAACATTCTTTTTTGTGTTAAAAGGAATATACTTAGAGACAATTAAAAGGGTTTATCTACTTAGCAACGATACCCAAAATCTGCACCATACTAGGAAAACAGATACTTTCCTTTTAGCAAGATTGCTAGATATAGAGAAGTAGGACAGAGACTCGTTTCTTATTCAATTATAACAAATAGATAGGACACGTGCTCTACAAGTGTGCAGATTACACTCATTCTTGATTATTCATACAAAAAAAATGCAAGCGATAAGTCACAATATAGCAAAGGTTTTTAATAAGGGCTCTCAGCAAATATCGTATTCTTTATGTTGGCTGACGTGGTAACAAAAATATTTCTGAAACAGATTAATTAATTAGATGCAATATGATAATTCTAATGATAAAAATATTTTTATTTCAATGCAAGTTTCCGGGTGCATCCTACTAATCATGTACTTACAAGACAATGACCCAGTAGTTCTTGTCATTTCTTCTTCTGTAGGTCGCTAGGCTTTGTACCAACCAAAACAAACGAAAGATACTTGTGCATAATATTCGTAATGTGGTTAGCCAACCGAAAAAGATCTGTCGCTTTTCTTCCTAAAATATATTACTAGTAGTTTGTAAATGTAATGTGAAAATGTTATATAACTTATTTAAAATTATTTCTAACTGGTGACCTGCCCCGACTACCTGCAGTTTAAACTGTTTATGCCATCCCGAACAATGTACTTTTCAAATGGTTAAATATTATTTCAAATAGGTGCCGTAGTTCTATAGATTACCTTTCAAATATACAAAATTCGCACGCTCTCATTATAATATTAGTGTAGATAACCATAAAATATTTCCAGTACAATCTTATTAACTGGTTTCAGGGTCGTATTTCTCGCCTCGATATTACTAATATTTGAACACAATATCTGTTCACTTACTAAAATCCGTTATCCACCAGATCTGTTACCCAAAACTTAATTCTAGTTTAACATAATTTTTTAGCAGGACAGATTCTTTAGTAGAGTTTGAACTTTGAGCCGTATTGGGGCGGCTTAGAATACTCCCCCCAATCCTATGCTGACAGAAAGGGTGTCGTAAAAGGCGACAGAAGCCAGCCTGCTTGGTGGTAGGGCTTCGCGTAAGGATTATATCATCAGTATTATTATCAAGTCATTAATATTATTAGTGGTATTATTATCTTTCCATGAAGCCTGCCTGGCTAGCTACCACCCTCCTGCTTGAGTCAGCCGCCAAACAACTCGTCGTGATCCGGCTGGGAGCTTGAGAGCCAGTACCTTCTGTCTAACGTTCTTCTCATTTCCTGGCCGACAACGCATCAGTGATACCTTTGGTCTTGCTGATGTCCATGGGCGACGGTGACCACTTACAATCAGGTGGCTCGTCTGCTCGTTTGTCGGCTATTACCATTAAAAAAAAGTACTAAAAGAGATATTTAATACTGATGCTATTTAAACCAGAATCTCGTGGACCAAAGTGATCGCTATCGTTATTTAATTCTACTAATTAATACTATTTAGAAATCCCGCATTAAGTTGTTACACCGCCGTCGATAGCCGATTAGATTGGACTGTACCTTAGCAGTGCTAAAACTATAAAATACTAATAATAATGTACCTAGGAGTTCTATTGTAAAACTCGTTTGGGGGTAGTAAGTAAATAAATTAAATATATGACTAAAACATAGCAATTGTTTTCTTACAATAGGTACTATAATATTAAAAAAGTTTATAATTATAATATGTCTTATTGCAACTTACAATTTTTGACTTCTAACCATTCAACATTGACGTTAGTGACACCAGCCCATAAGATATAATGTTGAAAATTCATATATACCAAAATCAAATGAAATTTTAATTCGGAGCAAAACCACTTCATATCAATATACTTAAGTACATAATTGTGATACGTGACATATTATCAAATTATAACTCAATAGAATTCCCATCACAGTGAGGACATAATCAAAATGCAAGATTGTACTAATGTTTACAAATTAATACACATCTAGGATTCGATATTGGATGTGGCACAGACAGACACAGCCACGACCCAAGAACAAACATTTTACTGACCCATAAATGTCTGTCCGACAATGAATCGAATCAGAAACATCTCGCACGGCAGAAGTCACTGGATTACAGAATCGTCTGTTATCGCTTACATTAACACATAATTATCTATAATTTTCTTTTCTAATACCCATTCAAAGAATCAATAATTAAAAAAACATCTCGATTAGCCTCAAAATGAATACGAATTACTTGATTTTGAAGTCAATCAAAATTTACTGAGTGAGGCGTCCATTACCCTCCAACAGGTTTGGGTAATCGCGTTGTAATAACTTAATAGGCGCTACCTTTTTTATCGTGAAGTGGCATTAAATACGATACTTACGAACTAAGAATTTGGCTTCTATCTAAAAAGAACTTAAATATCATCCAGTAGAGTTCCAAAGATAGATAGATAAATGGTGACAGGTTTCATTACTTCTCAGTGCTAGATATCACTCCTTGTAGCGTAAACCGTGAAATGTTTTAAAAGTTTTCAGCTAAATTGTCAAAGAGCCAGTTAAAAATTATCCCCGTTCCTTCTCGGCAACGGGTCGGTGACGTCTTCAGGGTGACAGACATTCAAAGGCGATGGTGACCATTCAACATCAGACAAACCCTACGTTGATACATTGCACAATAACTGTACTAACATTTTAATAGCCATGGTGAAAGTGTTGAGTAATTAGTTGCCAAGTTGTCGACACGACCGAGTGTCAACTGCTTGTCTTGGTCTAGGCTGTTCCAATGCCGGAAATTAAACCCACCACAATAAATTCGCCATTTACTTAATATCTTTTATTACGTAACATAAAATTTGCTTCCTTAACGTGGTTGTTCCTATGTCAATTTTATTATCAATAAGTACAGATTGCAATGTTAATTGTATTGTGTTAGTTGGCTACCTGAAATACAATACACTGCAATATATTGAATAACCGCTCTTTGTGTATGAAACTCAGCGTAATATTAGAAAATGCATAAACATTAAGCTCGTCATTTGTACCGTAATATCTTGTTAGTGCGGTCAAAAAATTTAAATAAATACATTCCGGTTTATAAATAAAGAGTTTGTTCAGTTTGGTTTAAAAATAGTTTTGAACTACAAGACGCTACCTTCGGGTTCCTATCATACCTTTCATTTTACTGGCAAAGTACAAAAATAATTCTAGTAGGTATAGTTCATAGTATCAGGCACTTATGTATATTGAGGCTAAAGTGGTAGTACATTTACTCAGGCGACACCGTTGCGGGGCAAAACACGAGTGGTGATGATATGTATGCTGGCATATCACATCATCATTTCAACCCATATTGTCGCACTGCTGTGCTCGGGTTTTCTCTCATAATGGCAGGGGTTAAGGCTATAGTCTGCCACGCAGCCAAGTATGTTTTTCTATAAATGCATGTTTTTTTTGTGGAAGGTACTACGCATGTCTAAAAGTATATAACCTCGTACAATATTCTCGCGCACTGTTGCAAAGTACACTAATAATTAGGGTTAGCCTGATAATATTTAGTTGATAAGTTCTTATAACTTAAACACAAGTGTAAATATGAAAGTCACTTCGAACTGAACAAGAAGAGGCAGTTTATAAATAACGAGATACTAACGAGCTTTCAAATAGTAGATGATAAATTATAGCAATAATTTATATTCGTAGGATTACAAATATGAAAGAAAGACAAACAGAACTGTATACTGTATATATGAATAATAATTGCGGTGTCGCGTGTGTTGAGTGTGAAGTATGAAAATTAACTTGATTTTTATATAATTATTCGTAGTTTATTTGTATTCAAATTCCTAATTTTGATAGTTAGTGTTATTTATTACATTAAAATTTAGATATACCCATGGTACAAGTTAGACGCCTGATAATATTCAGCCATGTCATGATCATATTAAACGACTCCTCCATTTAATTCTTGATCATCAAATCGTCGGTGATGGTTCTACTGTCACGTATGAGCAAGTATGGCAATGACCAATGGCCCTGTTAATTTACATAAAATAACTCATCATAGGAAAGCGACACCACCGCCATGCTCCTGCCACAAAATCGCAGCACGAACGCCACATACAGCACAGAATACATGTAAATGTGTCCTATGCATCGCTTTGCTTCTACATTCGTCATGCTTACCTCGGACAGATATAGGTTGACCCTGGTTGTACCATCCAGGTATTCAGCGCCACTTACTACTATCAGGTATTGTATACAATCATTATAGAATAATATAAAAAATTTGGCAATTTACGAAGATATCGAGATGGAGTTGATGGAACACGATCTTCATAATCACGTTCTGCATCAAATTGAAAAGCTCTTCAGATATAGAAAGATATAAATTTGATCCTGTCTTGATATTTAGATCGTCGCATACTTTATGTTCCTGTTTACAGTATCTTATCAAATCAACTTGTTCTTATTTAAATGCAAATTAACAGCGTCGGATAAAATCCACACATAGGAGAAAAGATTATTAAAGTATTTATGGCATCGCAGAAATAATAATTAATACAGGAAAGAAATTACATTTAATCTCGAATCTCTTATAAAATAACGACAGTATAATCAGTTTTGCGATACAATCTTTAAGACTTTATAACGGCATAAAATTATCATATTTTCTTAGAAGAATCAACGTTAGTCAGTGAAATTGTTTGTAATAGAAAAATTTACTAAAACAATACATATAGTATGTGATTGAACATTATCAACATTATTGTCCCTAATTGACGACATGTATTTATAATGTACCTATTTTTAAAGTTAGTTTATGCCTTAAATTAAATTTGTAAATATCAAAGATTTCCAGACTGAAGTAACGAGATGAACGAACAAAGGGACCTGAACACAAAAGCATTTTCTCTAAGAATTATTGTTCAATTACCTGTTAAATAAATAGAAATCGAAGAAAGCGGTGAATAATTACTTCGGTCCATCACTGTCACTACTTCAAAAGCAGATATTTGATTTCTGAGATATAAAATTATAATCTGCTTCTGGAAGACCCGCGAAATAGGTCGAATTACTTTTGAGAACAATTATTCCAAAACAGTCTATTTCTATGTTATTTTCACCATTGCTATCAAAATAATACCAAAAAGTTTTGGTTTAGCCACAATTCGGTTATATTTAGCGTTTTATTACAAAAATGTGGATTGCTCTCATAATCAATTAATGTTTTTTATTAATGTTACTTATTTACTGTTATTTTATGGAAACTTCATTAACACTCCTTTGGGAAATCGAATTAATTTCTATTTAAAATCATTTCTTATATTATTTAAATAGAATCATTCGGTTTTAGAAATTTGGTCATAATTTAAGGTTTCATTTTTACTGATAACAATTAAATTGTACAAAAATTTGAGGATATGTTATAAACTTATAATCGAAAGGATATAAATAAAAATGGTCATAATGAAAATTTCTACAGTAAATATCAGCCTTTCGATGTCATAGGACGTAATATTTATTTTTGAAACTGGTTTTATTCCGTACATGCTATGTGTATATGCAGTATTCGAAAGGGCTTATTTGACCGGTTTTGAGATTCAAAATTCTAACTGCGCCAAATAGTCCTAGTAACAGTAAAATCAATAAATTTTTTCGACATGCTTCGACTAAAATACATAAATAAAGCGTTCTTTTTTTCTAAAACAATGAAGACATTAACATTACATTAAGTGTAAAATGTTTTATATTTTAAATAAAACATCAATTTAAAATATCAAATTGTAAGATGATATTTGTAACCGTTATCAACAAAAAAGCCTCTTTGTGACGGTGTCCATATTTATAGCACGATACAAGTTTTAAAGTTACGAAAATAATCGATTCAGTCGAGAATTTTTGTGTAAAATTAATTTCCGTTTATTATATACTCACATAAAATAAGTCCTTAAATGACACGCCCTAAAGTATTCGCTGTTTAGATAAAATAAAACATTAACTTTAGTTATGGTTAGTCCAAACATTTATTGGTCCGATAAAGTAACCTACAGCGGCCATTGTTTTTAAGGGGCGCCGTTACTGTTCCATGGGCCGTGGTCATAGTAAGCAACACGCAACGAATTAATACTTACCAGTTTAATGGCGGGTGATGAAGATTAAGTTGGCTAAGGTAATGTTACCACATGTTTAGCTTTTACCGAAATGCGTCCCCGTGTACGTAATTATAGTAAAAGCTACTAGTATTTTATATGTCAATATTGTGTACCTTAAAAATATTGTTATATTTGTACATTATTATCTGACACAATCACCAATTAGTCATTTTCTACTTAAACCTCTCTCTTAGTCAAATACGTTATAATAAATTTGTATTTATAAATGTATGCGTATTTCTTCCGAGAACGTTAGCGTTCAATTATAAACGTTATGTTATTTGAATAGCTATTTAAATCGGTTCTAAGTTCTTTGAAATCTGGGGCCAATTTAATATGTTTTTTTTTCATAAATCATAAATATATTGCTGAACTATTGGCAGGCTAACTAGAAAACCTTGGAAAACAAATTATTATTCTGCCAATAATATAAAAAATACGCACTTTTAAAAAATACATGCTTCATGTAAATTACAACTGTCTTGAATAGTAGATACCGTCTGTTGGTGATTGAATAAATAAATAAATAAATAAAAGAATATTGTAATAGATTTTGCTTTACAGAGTTATTTTTAACCGTAACCGTTCTTCCAGCCATGAAACCGTTGAAACGTTCTTTTTTTCCTCAAACCAATGTGGTAACCCTTACAAGAACGATCCTTAACTCGATCAGAAAAGGACTCCGCCTCAAACGTGCCCGTGAGGTGCAATGTATTATTAAATTAGAGGCCGGATCCCGTTACTGTTTCATTTATTAATTAAAGCTCAACCGTTGCGTGCAAACGATGTTGCGGTCGTGGGTTGATGCAGTTTCATTCCTAGCTCGGGTATAAGCCTTTCGTGTATGGTTCAAATTGTAAATTAAAAATACTTTCGGTGGGCACATGCTAATAATGTATGAGTACAATTTATAACTGGTTGAGGTAATGGGGCGACATGTGCAACACATATTGTGAGAGGCGACCCGATCCCAGCAGAGGGCTAGATATGGGTTGTGAAGATAACAATGACGATGATGATTATTATTCATTATATGATTATATAATCATGTTTTGAAAAAAATATACTCAACTTTTTAAAATCAATATCGAATCGATTCCCTACACTCGAGTAGTGCGCCACAGAAATTCAAAATGTCTGACAGGCCAGTTATATAATATACCAATATTTATAATTTCAATATTCATTATTTAGGTACTTAGGTGTTAGTGTCAAGATTGTTATTTTACAATAACAACACAATCTAAGTATATCTTAATATCTTATCGGAAGGATCTTTAACATTCCATCGTCGTGTATTCTATTTTAACAAACATGATTAAAAGTGTAGGGCAATACATTTTCATCGTTCATCGTTAAACGTACAGTGTTTATAGAACTATAAATCTTCTTTTTGTCTGTGATATATTGTCGCGCCGTCGACTTTTAAAACTTGTTGGATTTCACTGCGAACGGCCCACATCGTGGCTACACAATAAAATGATCTGTCACTAGGATAATGAATGTGTGGTGTGCTCGATTTGTAAACTTTACGTCTACATATGTATGTGTTAACTCTAATGTTAAGTTGTAGTCGGGTGTGTGTGAACGTTAAAGGATAGTTTTAAATAAATCAAACTCTGTTTAATGAAGTGTAACCTAAAAACAATTTTTGACACAGTTTTTACTGTTAAATGCCTACGAGTTTGATTTTACCGTGAACGGCTTACATAATAGTTACAGAAAAACAAATCTGTCACGAAGACAATTAATATGCGATGTAATCTTTAAGGAGAAATAAAAAGCTATTTACTCTGTCCCTAAAGTTTACTACATAACATAAAATTACTGCGACATAGATGTACTTACACATTTTTACATCGGTAAGCGAGAACGCAATCACGGCAGAAAAGTTTTGGGTAACACCTGCCTCAGGTATTTCAGTGCGATCTATATATACAAATATAGGGTAATTAAAGTGATTGCTGCTGACTCCAATGAATGACGTGAATTCCAATGAACATTTGTATTTTTGAGATTATTAAATACGAACTCGATTTATCTCTCTTATGTAATTGATCGCTGTTTAAAACTCGTTCTCTGACATTACAACTGAAACATAAAAAAATACTAGTTAATTCTCGAAGGAAGGTTTTCGCTGGACAGATAGGTAAAAAATCCTACCACCACGTGCGAGTACCTTCGGAATTAAACTGGTTGGTACATAATCCAACTATCTCCAACAGGAGATTCCGTGCGACATAGCCTCTGGCGTTTTTGAACAGAATGCTCGACGAGCAGAACAGATCGGTTTGAGGTCATGGTTTAATGAAACCCATAAATAACTTGAAAACTTAAATTTGAAGTAATTCGATAGCCGTGTTTAGAGACACCTCTAACATTAACTACCAAGTGCGTCGGCTTTAATCCCGGCCGGGACAAGCTTACAAAATGTATGACAAGTAAATAATATATTATTACGATAATTGATTTTCAAGATATTGTACAAGTCTGCCTCCGTGTCATCTGTATAGTGTTTTAGTTTAACTATGGGGTACCGTGATTGATATGACATTATCTAATGAATGCATAGGTACTTTACGCGATGATTCCAATATGAGTACTATCGTAACGGAAACTATTAAACAGTCTATATATTTCGTACCTTAAATTTTACAGACCTAATTGCAGCGGCATCGTAAATATGTCGTCATTAAGTGCACTTAAAACAACATTGTATAGAGAAAGTTGCACGAAAATCCGCTTAAAACAAACCAGTCGGCGTACGTCAAAGTTGTACCGGGATTAGCAGGTATATTGGTTCAGGTCGGACGAGCAAAGCGCCTTTGCGACCCTAAGTAACTTGACCTGTGACATGATTTACAAATTAACTCCTTACTCATACAATATTATAATAAACACGTGTCTATAACAAAGTGGATTACATCTAGAAACGCGTTTTTTTATTATTAATGTGGACCAGTCCCAGTGGTTACAACAGCTAATGCTCATGAAGATAACAAATTTTTTTACCATTGCTATTTCGCTGCTTATTTCTGTTATAAAACAGAATTTAAGCACTCATTTCAGTCAGAAAGATAATTGTGATTATAGTTGTTACTATATGTTCATTAACGAGTAACGTATGTGTCACTTAATAAGTGTGACATCGAGATTTGTCTCCGTATCAGTAATAAGTGTATAACTGTGAAATGTAATGAAATTTATTCAAAGTTAGTTTTACCAACCCTTTTCGGAAATCAAACTACGCCATTTTAGTGTGACAGAAGTGTAGTATTGTTTAATCGCAGACTAATTAAAGGTACAATTATCTGTAAGTTACTCTTTCTCTGTGAATAACAGAGAGTATATCTATAGCTACATTTTTTGAAAAATTTATGCACGACAATCCGCGTATTCTGCCATTTAGTGCACATGTATTTCAAATTAAATTGCACTTAAGTTAAACTATTTTTGAGGTATAATTATTAACTGATTCGTTTATTTCCAATAAATTTCAAGATTTATGATTTTAAACTAGTGTCATCGCGGAATTCATACATTTTTTATGTATTTCATTATGTAACAGATACTCACGATACGACTTATTTATTGCCAATATTTCGACCCTAATTAACGCTAAGTAAGCACAAAACGTGGAATTCAGTGGTTCGTTTATGAAAAGTGCAAAGTGTTTGAAGATACCGTAAGTGTCGTGTGTCGTGATATGGTACCTAAAAAAGAAAAACTAACTAGACGTAGGGTAGATAGATTAGTCTGCCACTAGCTTGTCAACAGTTTCTCCCCGCCACCGCAGTTTGACAATGACCATGCAGTGACCATGATCCATGCAACTTGCATAATAATATACTCGAAGGCTTTCAATTTCAGTGGCAAAGAGGAAATTGAAAATTGATAACTCAATTTTTATGAATCATCCAGTGTACGACTCGTTCAATCAGAGGACATGTCGCTCAGATAGTACACACAGGCAATTATCATATTTAAAACAATATCGTTTGTGTGTCGAGATGCTTCATCATAGTGTTTACGAGGTCAAACGTTCATATACAAAAATGCGTAAGTATTACTCTTTGATCGGAGTATACTTATTACGCACAAAAAATATTGAAAAGCAATAAAACAGTAATTAAATTTGAATGAACTCACCGTACCAGTTAAGGCAATCAACGTGTATTATGAAGATGTCGCGTCGCGTGGACAGTGTGTAGGGGAAATAGTCGACTCGTGCCTAATTTCCGGGTGATCGCAGCAGCCGCGCGCAATGCGGGCGGGGGGCGGCGCGCGGTCAGACCCACGGCAAACTCGATATACGATCGCCGACGAAAATCCAATTAAATATGTCCAGTCCGTCGCATATTACGGATTTCAGATATCCTCTCTCAACTACGAATATGCTTTATACACATCGGATCACATACAAGAGCAAAACGCCCCCATGATCCGAGAGCGCTTAACAGTAAGGCAGGTAAGGTAAATTATACTTAGATAGGTGCAACTACATACTTCACTTAGAACGTAGAGAGATACATTTAACACTCGTAACGTCTTTGAGTCACGCTGTTTGAGAACGAACGAGGTAACGGAGAACGGTCCCTCCTGTTTAAAGTCGTTGGGCTTTTTACCAACCAGTTAACAATGGTACTCGTGCAGTGCAGTTAGGGTTTTTTCTGCTCGGCTAACTACCACCTTCTGTCTAGTATCAACAATGAAATGATACGAGTTTGGCTGCAATGTCACTTGCCAACAGTGATGCCTTAGTAGGTACTGCGGATGTAAATATTCACCCTTTTACCATTAGGCGTTCTTCTGTAGATTTTTCACCATTGACTTGAACAAACACTGTAGACATCATAGTTAATTAATATTACACCTGGGTTTTTTTGTTCAAAAAACATCTGGTGCAGTTCGATTAATCGTCTCGAGTTTTATAGAGAATGTGATAATATGTATACTCCTACTTAATCTGTTGAATGTTTTACTCAATGTCTCTAAAAGTTTAGTAGTATCGGTGAGTTTAATTAACTAATGTCAGATACTGTCATTACTTAATTCATCAATTCAATCATTGTCATTTCTTTAAATATCAGACTCGTATATAAATAATTAGTCAAAGACAAAATATTTCAGTAGGTACTTCATCTGTTTGTAGGTCAAACAATTTTCTTTATTTTTTGTTTTATGTTGCCAAGCGAATAGTGGTCATTTTTTATGTTAATAGCCGACAAACGAGCAGCCGAGCCACCTGATGGTAAGTGGTCACCGTCGCCCATGGACATCAGTAAGGTATCACTGATGCGTTATCGGCCAGAAAATGAGAAAATAGGAAAGAAAGTACTGGCTCTCAAGCCCCCAGCAGGAAAACAGCGAGTCGTTTGATGGTAGCTAGCCAGGCAGACTTCACGGAAAGAAAATAATACCAGTAATAATATGATGACTTAATAATAATACTGATAATATAATCACGAGTATACTACAAGATATACTAAATAAGCGAATCCAATGGTCGCCTGGTAACTCATTCCTGCGGTATTTTTTACCCTTGCAACTACCTACTGCTAGCAAAAGAACACTTATTGATATAAATGTTAATAAGAAAGCAGAAATTATCCGCTTAAGAGTTTCTTGCTGTTCCTTTTGCAAGGCTCTATCGTAATGACTTACCGAAATGATGTCGTACCTTAACTTTTGGAATTTTTGTAACAACCTACTTCGAATAAAATTACGTTTTAATTACAAATAAAAATAATATAGCCTTATATAAATGCAACTAAGCGTAAAAAATGCAGCGTACGAGATATTATAGGCATGTAATGTATCTAAGGAGAGATCTTCTAAAATATTGTAGTAGTTTTCAGTTGAGTTTTCTATAAAAGTAAATGGTTAGTGATACATGCTTATAAAGACGTTATTAGTATCTGAACAATGGCAAAGTTAGGTGATATTTTACGTTTACAAACACGTAACACGATTTTTGGCAATAAATAGTAATAACATTGATGGACAGTACTTGCTTTTACCCATTGTATAGTAGGTACATACCTTCACTTACAACTTCTAGTACATAACAATATGAATACAAACGCCGTCATAATACACTTACTATAGTCGACTTTATAAAAACGTCTAGCGTGACAGTTGATTTTTAATAATATTTTCTAGATGAATATAATATCACATAATTATATGTTCCGGGTAACTACCATAATAGGTTGAACAGTGAAAGTTGATGGAATTTCCTAAACCCGAAACGAACTTCTTTATCGGAATATTTTAACACATGATTAAGTACCTACGTAGAAAAGTAGATTAAATGCTTCTTATAAAATACCAGGATATTTGTTGAAAATTTGTGAAATATCATAACTACAAGTGATAAAACTAATTTGCGATGGCGCCGTCAGATATCGTATAGATATGGATAGAGATTACATCCTACGATAAGCCCGTATTTCCATTTGCCCCAGATACGATTGACATTTCATTTCAATATTTACATTTTCGTAAGTAAACGGGAGCGCTCTTAGGAGTGCCTTGTCAGTTCTTTCGTTTTCATTGTAGCGGAACGAAAATATTTAATATACATTTTAATTAACGTGAAGACGCTTTTACAATACAGTACTGAAATAAAAACATTATTTACGTTTGTATAAATTTACACGAGTTAAAGCTATTGTCTATCGAATTTATGAACGATATACGAACGCAGAATATCAATTTTATAGGTCAAACGTAACAAAGGCTTTTTTTTTTCAATTAAGAACAAAAAGACTCGTTACCAATTTTACCGCAGATATTCAGAAAAGTTATGAATATAAGTTCATTGTGACTCTTGAAAACATTTTCCAAATAATTCCCGATACACAATATACGATAAAGGTCGAAAGTTAAAAACAGGGAATGACGAAGATTCGCAGGAAAATATCAAACAAATAATAATAGAACTCAAATCGACACAAAGATTTGGCAACACTGATGGAATTTATTGAAAATGGAATTCTGACGTCCATTTCCATTTGCAGGTTTTTGTTACAAGAAACATCAAACCAGCAACAATGTACGCAACGTTTCGCAATAATCGGCAACAAATTTTATACATGTACATAATTTTACGTAATGTGATATAACTTACTTGAGATTATCGAGTTTATTATTTAGTTATTTTAAGTGCTTCATTTTTTAAACTCATATAATTAAAGATATACTTTTTTGGCAACTAGTAAGTAAATGTTATTATTCTACAGATTTAAAGCAACTTATATTTATAAACATATTTTGACAATATGGATTTATACTTCATGGCTAACTTTCGATAAATAAAATTATAACCTTACTTACTTTTCTCTTCATTATCTACCAGTAAAATACTGTCATCGCTCTTTTAAATGAATACTGTGATCTAGTGTCCAGTCGGTTTTGTATCAGAAGAATACTTACAGACACAAACCGTCTTTTGTTCTATTCTTTGCACTTCACTTTTAACGACGTCGCTACAAACTTGTCCTAGATGTTAAATAAAAAGACCGCTATTTACGTGAACTCAGCCTTTGTCAATAAAATTTTAAGTTTTAAGTATCCATGTACCTGACTAGGTAGAACCGGCAGTGTTTAATTAATACTTACCCTCTACACATGCAATATAGAGATGTAGCGGGCAAACGGGCCATCTGATAGTGGTCACCGTCGCCCATAATATCCACAATAGCAGGCTTTGCTAATACGTTGCCAGTCAATTTTTTTTTGTTTTTGCTGACTTTACCGGATAAGCAGTATATAAACTTAAGTTTATATCATTTTAGGGTTATACACATGTACATATACTTATATACTTTATTTCCGTTCAAAACGATTATGTTTAACCGAAATAAGAAATATATCTCCCTCTATTATCACCATTTAACTCGTTTAATTGAACGTACAAACTTTGCAAAGAATATTAAATCTGTCAAAATATAAGAAAGTTATTGTCGGTCTTAAGTATAACGAAGGGTCGTAAAGTAGAGTAATTGACGTAACATGCTTAAACAGCCGGTGGGTTTCCAGATATTGTGACTTTCAGGCATTTTAGTGAAACATAGACGTATTTTTGAATAATTTGTTTAAAGGTAAAGTAAGTAGTAAAGATAGTAAAGGGCTAGTGGTTTGACTTTGCTCTAAACACTTGTTCTGAGATCGAATCGTGCAGCACCTCTGCTTTTTCAAAATTATGGGCCTTATAGATATACTAATAATTATTCCTGGCTTCAATGAAAACCTAAGTGAACTTGAATACCTGGGAGTTCTCCGTGACCGCATCTAACATTGTGAGAGGCACCGGAGCCCAGTATTGGGACAGTTATGATAACTATTTAAGCAGAGACTAGACCAGACTGGACATTTATTTATTTCTTCTGAACCATAAAAAATGATGGTACAAAGGCGGACTTAATGCTATAAGCATTCTCTGCCGGTCAACCTTCAGGCAAAATTGAGAAGCAACGAAGGCGGTACACAAGATTAGAATAAAATAAGAATAGGTACAATATTCTAATCTCTTACGAACACATTTCGACTATTCAAAGCTATGAAGTATATATGGTAGTTTTTAATCTTTACCTAAACATCGCAGTGTTTAATTTTTATCCTGTACTAATTTATCCCAAGAGAAAGCATCATCGTTCAGCATCAATTTGTGCCTCTATCAATCTAGTCCACCGGAAGCTGAGTGAGCGATGGGAAGTTCTTTAACACTCGCTTTTTATAAAATCCTAAAAATCTCAGCTACTGGGTTATACTCGTACGTTTAATCACATCAAAGTCTTGCTTTATATAAGATGCTCTTAATTATTCATAACAACCATGTTATCTATGTAATTGGAATCCTTTTCAAAATTACCAAAATAGCATCTGTCGAATTCCTTGAAATTATTGTGTAATGTTGTAATGTATAAAGTTAACTATAAGAAAACCACTGCTCCGCAGGACAAATTAATTAAGTGATCCGTAAGTATCTACGACGATATCATATCTCCGTGAAGTATGATTGTAGATAAAAAAAATTAAGTTTCGATAAGCCTCTAGACGTACCTAATCAGCGGGGAATCGTCCCGGTAACAGAAACATAGAATTTATACACAGTCACCACATATATCCGCTGATAACAGGCAGTAGAATCCCTTTAAAAATATTTTCCACGTGTGTCATGTTCCTACGATGTTCAAGCTTGATGTTATCTATATTCAACGCAAAAACATTTAAAAAAACAACATAGGAGATTTAGTTTTGTCGCATCTTGCTCGGGCACTCAGGAGACTCCTGAATGGGACATACTCGATATTACCGAGTGGGCAAGTTACGGCCACTGCATATTAACCATTTGGATTCTTGTAATGGTCTATGTTCTACTAATACCTAGTTTATAACCCTTTACCTACCTCTTCATCCTGGCGAAGCGTCATCGGCGGAGAAACCTCCCGCTCCACATTTGATACGGATATGGCACTCGAATCACTCACTGCACTCGCGTTCACAGTCCCAAAACCTCCCTCTTCGATAACGTCCCAAGGCACATCGTCGTCGTAAACGGCAACATTCATCAGATTGGAGCCGGCGTGAAATCTCCAAGGCAGGTCTGTTCCACTCTGCCTCGGCCTTCGTCTCTTGTGCCTCACTTTGTGTCTCGCGAACCTCCCGGTCCCGTGATCGTTTTCGTCTCCCATCATAGCATCATACAGGGTTCCCAAGTTAACTTTTAACTTATACTGCCTGGTCGTCGGGACCACGGCCGGGGCAACGATAGGCTCCCTGCTGAGTCCCTCGTCATCCCAGAGTTGTATTCGGAGTATGTTGTCGTGAGAGGAAGGAGTCATATGGGCGCGCGCAACGGCGAGGGCAAGTGCAATTAGTACGAATGCGAACGCGCGCGTTCCGTCCATGTCTCTCGGCGGGCGCGAGCCTACTGACCCGCGAGCGCTGATACCGGCGTAGCGGCGCTTTTCCCGCGCTTTCCCGATAACACAGCTGCGTACTACGACCGCACGGTCCCACATACGACTTCAACGCTCCTCGGCGCTGCTCACCCATCAAAGATGCGTCATACGCAGCGCTTAACGCGAAACGATTTGTTTGTCAAGAGCAAACATCACACCTGTCATTATATGAAAGTACTTACGTCCGGCTACGATGACTCATTCACAATGAAAAGTGCCTACAAATAAAACAAATCATTTTCGATCTAAATAAATCTATTACAATAAAACAACTTATGTGACAATTTCAACATTTTGTACTAAGGATTAACAGTGAGAACCCAAAACATACAGCACATAATTCTACATCACATCATAACTTATAAGCCACATAATCTTCTGAGCATAATATTATCATATTATTGTTCATACGTACATTATTTTACAAAAAAAAAGCCGAATTTCAACATCTTAAATATTGTTAACATTCAATAAATGTATACGTTAAGTTTCTTAACAAGAAATATATGTGTACTGAATGCCGTTCATACAATGCGCTATGTTATCAGTTCGTGTTTATCGCTACTATCGAATCTGAGATAACAAGAAATTTATTGAAGACACAATATACAGTTTTCAATCAAGTTCGTGCTTTGCTTGTTACAGATTTGTTAACAAGATTACTTCCAAGACCCAAATTTTCCAGTCATTTTATTTATGATTATCATACACATATCATAAATAATTTAACAAGAGTGCATAAGGATACATGATTGTTAATGACTGTGCACAAAAATTGATCTAACGGCTATGTAACAAAATTTTTCAACTCTCTGGGCACCATACAAGTTCCACCAAAGCCATGCATAGAGATATTAAAATATCATAAACGTACAATATAACACGTATATTTTAATATATTACGTAACTCAGACATTAATAATTTTACGTGACAAATCACACAATCCCTCGTGAGTTGCTCCGGGTACAATCTCACTCATGTTCGGTTTGAAATGTTTTCGTGATCTGAATTATTGATAATTGTGCATCTCAACATTGATTTATTTTCTATTTTAACTTTATTATCACCTTATATATGTATAACGATAGAAGGGCTTATAAAGTGCTTTTTCGTTCGACATATCATATTAGAAGGAAGAAGCGATAAATTTCATGAACCTGTGAGAGCTATGAACATAATTATTTAATTTCCTTATGAAGCATGAAAGAACCCCGTAATTACATGACATATTTCCTGTTTCATATTATTATTACTAGTATTGGTCATAAATGTGTTTGTATAATTTTAACTCGCTGATTGAATGTTGTACAAACCTTTAAGTACATAACAAAACGATAGATTGTAATAATAATCAATATTCCCTTATATATACCCAGTTGGCGAGAGACTTGAATAAATAACTTAACACATGAAATGTATTCTGTGGAATCAATTTTGTTAAAAATACACGAACTCTTATAATATGAACTTTTGAAATAGAGGCATAGTTTTTTTTTATGCTAATAGCCGACAAACGAGCCGAGCCACCTGATGGTAAGTGGTCACCCTCGCTCATGGACATCAGCAAAGCAATGGTATCACCGATGCGTTGTCGGCCAAGAAATGAGAAAAGGTAGGAAAAATAGAACTGGCTCTCAAGCCACCAGCCGGAACTCGACGAGTCGTTTAGCGGCTGACTCAAGCAGGAGGGTGGTAGCTAGCCAGGCAGGCTTCACGGAAAGATAATAATACCAGTAATTATATTAATGACTTAGTAATAATACTGATAATATAATATTTACGTGAAACCCTACCACCAAGAAAATTATCATATTTTATCATATTAATGACATATCATAGGATTCTAATTTTCTTTACTTAGTTCATGGATTGAAAATTATCTGGTATTTTACCTCTTTTTTATTTACTATAGCTTTTGATCCGGTTCATCGTCTAACCTGCTTTAAGGGCTCTTAGACATGATTGTTTAGTAATTGTTTGATTGTTATTTGTTTATGTATTGTTTCGGCAGTTTGAAACATTACTGTTATAACCTCCGGTAAACCGGTTGCATTGTCAAGCACATTTTTAAGCTCTATTTATGTAATAATATGCAAATGCGATTAAGTACAGCAAGCGTGGGTGATCATTTATTTATAATAACGTAATAGTTTCTAACTCAATGTGTTGTGCTGGTTAAGGCAGGCGCTGATCTACGACTAAGAAGCCCAATATAAATGACTGTCATAAGTACTTCGTATGGTCCCCGATTTCTGTGCCTACTTTAAACATGAGGTAAATAAATCTGTTAATTTTTTTTTTTATATTTCAAGAAATATTATTTCCTTAATATTTGATCTTCTAGTTCTAGGTAATAATGGTGAATATTTATAGAGTAATGAATAGTTTTCACACTTGTTAAAATCACATATATGGTTCATGTGAAGAAAAAAACTTGTTTTTATAGCAGTGAACTTATGAAAAAGGGTGTATATTACAAAATAAAAAAATATGTTGAAATCTGAGAAAACCAATAACAAATTGTTGCAATCAAAATTTATTTTACTATAAAAACATTTATTTTGTAAGTGTTGCACGTCATATGTATTTTCTAGTAGGGCTATTAAAATATAATAGAAAAACTAGAAAATATAGCCACAACAGATACATATTCTTAAATATGCGCACTGATACGAGAACAATACATTATGTCAACATGTAATTTGTAATGTCACGTGTCACAGACCTATATTAGTGTAATTCGATGAAATATTATCCACATTATGTGTATGTGCCTTAACTAAAATCTCATCATTTTGTTATATATTACCTAGTTATATAAGTTTACTTTTATTTCTTTTAAGATTGTCAAATTAAAAATATTACATTAAACGGTGGTTCCAAAAATATTTAACAATGTCTGGGCATATTTTTCTTTTAGCAGAGTATTATGAATATATGTCAAAAAAATACAGATAATTATACAATAATTATACAATACAGATAATTTACACGTCTGTAAAACGATTATATTACAAAAAAAAGATGTACACGTCGCCATAGACAATCTCAGCTCAGGCAGCTTAGTGGGTCAAATTATTAATTACAATATTATATACACACCGACGAAATCCAAGGACAATGAATTTAAAGGAAATAATCACTATATATTATGATCACTGAATAATCTTCTTTTATTGTACTTACGTTTAGAAGGCTTAGCCAAACGTTGGGACGTGTAAATGTTAGATTACAAACTTATGAAATTGAGCCAATTCATTTCACCCGATCCCATATTAGCTAAAATTTATTGTCCTTGACTGAGCAATATTGAGCCCTTAATAAAATATACCGTTGAATAAAAAATACGATAAAATATTCAAAACAATGTTTTTTTTTATTAACAAATAATTATTTATTTTGATTAAACTATAAAAAGAACATAATTCTTTATACGGTACATTGATTAAACTAGAAATTTATATTGGAATTTCGTACGGCCATTTCACAATATAATACGTGTCCAATATTTGAATTTTGAAATTTGCTTTAGGGAATTATCATTTATAACATTTAAAAAAATATTTTTACGGCTACTCATTACGACTGTTGGATATTCTGCTGACCTTCAATCCGATTCAATAACTTGTATTCCTTACTAAAAGCGGCATGGCCTCCTTTGAACAGTGTTTATACCGTCGTTTTAAATTCATGCGACGTGATTGACAGACACATTTTGAAATCAGGACCGATCGTTTAATCATGCGTACCTGAACTGCTCTTTCATGTATGGTCATTATGTATCAAAATTAATATTGAGAAAGTGAAATAATATTTTTTTATTACCGCACGTTCAAACACTTTTAAGTCAATCCATTGGGAGTACATTTCACCTGTCACACAAGCTCGTTACGCCTAATTATAATGAGATCAACGGCTTTGTCGTGACATTAATTTTTATAGTCGGTGTCCATTAGAGATAAGATGTATTGGGCCGTATCTTTCCCTCCTCGACACATTTACGGTTACGCGATATATATTTCACTACGGATCCAATTAAATGTAATTCTATACCGACATCAAAATCAAAATTCAAAGAATTGCAGGTGAGAAATAATCAAGCGAATAATAGTTTGTTTGATTAACTTATATCTCTATTAATTAATGTTTAAATTAAAAATGCCTGGTGAAATTTCCAAATAGATATAAGAAGACTAAGTTTTAATAGATTCCAAGTACAGATAGAAAATATTTATTCTATATAATTAGTACAATACAATACTACACCCGCTACGATTGTTTAATGGACACCATCCTTTAAATTTACATTAAATACTGAACTAGTGTTTAGTTCGCTACTTACTGTTTTAATCATAATAATTAATTAATTAGTTGTCATTATTCAAGTAACATAACGTTTTGTTGACTACAGATATTATGGCAAAAATATTAATGTAAGAGCAATCAATAAAGAAAATTATACGACAGTTACAATCCACATAACATTGAGGGTAAACCTACCATGACACGTACGAAGGGTGGTAAGTATATATTAATTCGTTAAGCTAAAAATTATTTTGTGTACAGTTTCCAAGAGTGAAGTTGACCGCATTTCAATACATACACCATATAAGAGAAATTTAATTGTGACCTAAATCTTCACTGATGTGTTTTTAAAGTTATACTAATCTTAAGAGAATACTTTTAAATTACACGAGAAGTTAAATATATTATAATGAATGTAATATGGTAGTTGTCAATGACCATAATATTGCAACACTTAACCGTGATCAACTCAGAGTAGAGCTCACAGAGAGTTTGAGTGGCCGAGAAAGACAAAGAAATAGAGATAAAGAGAGAATAGGCGGTACACAATTGCTTAGAATTTAAAAAGTGCAATGTTGCATTAGCGTGGACCGTGTTCCCAGCTTAACTGATACAATCGTGATTATCTGTATTATATTATAATTTAAATATATTTTTTTCTATTTTTGTGTGTAAACTAAAATTGCGGAAAACCGTATTCGATCCAAATACATGCTAATAATAACTGCTAAAACGCTAATCTACACTAATTTTATTAAGAGAGAGTACGAATTTTGTAAGTTTTACAGAAAGTAATCTCCGGAGCCAAGGCGCACATATTTGAAAAATTCTTTTACAACTTTAAAGTTGTATTATTCCGGATGAACACAGGCTATATATATATATCAAGTGCATGTGTGTAATAATTAATCAATTGTTGAACCGAACGAAGTAGGGAGAGGTCGCTGATTTTTTTAATAACAACATCACGTACATGAATGACACCCGAACCTATAGAAAGCCTACCGTGTGCGTGGCGCCTAGTACATTTCCCAAAACTAATTCAATCGCTGTTTGAAGCGCAAAATCGCCTGAAACAGTACTGGCGGCAAACGTGAAGTAATTACCAAAATAGCCACAGCGAAGCCACGAACGATCCAGATATGCATAAAACAACTACAGACATCAACGTGCCAGTTTCAAAAGACAATACGTCACGCACTCTGAACGATCGCAGTGTTTTTGTCGCATTACAAATTAGTTTATTTTAGGATATGACTTCGTGTTCAAATGATAACTGTCTTCAATATACTCATATCATATTTTGCTACACTACACTGGACTATACGGGACTGTCGGTTCTGGGATATATTATTTTAATAGGAATCATTAAGGTTAATAATAAGTTTATTCACATTTTAAAAATAAAACTGTCCATATGAAACTGAACGAGTACATGAAACATTTTTTGGAAATTTCAATGTATGTAAACTTTTTAGTTTATATAGAGGCCTAAACATGTTTATTTTATTTTTTGTCTGTCTGTCTATACACGTATAACACTTAAATCACTGAAAAGATTTGATGATTTTTAGCATGTTTGGAACTTATATCATGGGTAACAATTTAAGATAATTTTGATGTCGGAAACAGAGTCGAGAGTCGAGGGCTACTTACTTCTGTTTGATAATTAGTTTACGGCAGCTCCTGTCGGATTATAGAATATCAAAACTTCGTCAAGACAAAACAAAAATATTAAATATATCCACTATCGATTAAAAATAGTTAAGAAGTTGGACAGTCACCAACAGATTCACCGACGATCATATTATGTAATGATGAATGAAGCCCAAGACAAATATCTTTATTAATTTAGAAAAAAATATATTTATTTATTAATATCCCGTGTAAATAGACGATTGTTCACAAAGATATTGGATGTTATTACCTTCTACCTTACTTTTAAGGTTAAATATTCAAACGCAGAAACAGAACCCTCGCCTTGATGATGTCGATAGTTATATTTCTTTATCTTAAATATGGAACCCCATAAAAAAGAAATAATAAATATATATACCATCTAGTACAGCCTATGTCTAAAGGCGAATACATGAAATAAAAATCCCTAACAGAAGAAAGCTATAATTTTTAACACTACATAATATCTCTGCATTTGTGTCAATTAAGAGTATAAACCGCTTACTTTTCGTCAACAACGTATCGTTAACGCCCTTGGTATTACAGGTTAGTATGGACGACATGCGGATCGTAATGAACCTTAGCTAGGTCAGTTTCGATCTCCGTTCAACATTCACTAGCCGGTAAATACTCTCGAGTTGTGAATTATGAACACCTAGTAATTGCACTAAATAAATAATCTTTAATTAAGTAAAAAAATTGTCGATACAGTACGACCTATCCCCTTATTTATATTTAATCAAATGTTACTAACTCCTTATATTAACAGATACGGTAACAAATAGAGTCCCCCATGCATGTACCCCACAAGCACAATAAATACCCATACCCACAGTATGTATTAAAAATTTGTGACAACCTCAAAATATGTGCGATATTAAAAAAAAAACCTGAATACTTTTTAAGGACAATAATATATCGAAAATGCGGTTAAGTAATCAATGTGTTTAAATTTAAACTTTTATATGTTCCCTATTTAGTATCTTTTAATTGTGCTACTAAACAAATTTCAGGATATAAAATGTACATTGTAAACGAATGAGGTGGGGAAGTGTCATGGTGTTTTACGGACTCAGTGAAGTGTCCAACTAAATTTTACTTACTACCAGTATATATATAGTATTAACCTCTATTAATTATTTAGTGGAAATATTGATCCGGGTCTTATTTAGTGGATGTTATTTAATGGATCTAAATTATTTAGTGGAAATATTGATTCGAATGTCAAATGTTGGCGGCTTATTTTATTTTTGAAAATATCGATAAAGTTGTTTAAACTGTATTTTAGGAATCACTAATTATTACGAGGCAAGTAATTCCGGAATGGAACATTTGGCTTAAAATGCATTAAATTTTCAGAATTACTAATGACTAACGCGATAATTTACGAAAACATACATCTACTAACATTATTAACACCACTGATTGCATTACGCAAACAAACATTGCTGTTTTAAATTAGTATTAATTTACTTTGCAACAATCCGCAAACACAGTATATGATGGTATATATTTCTATACCAACACGTGTTTCGCTCCGAAACAGAGCATCATCAGGGTAGTAGACTCTACGAGTGGTAACCGCAAAAAGTAGTCTACTACCCTGATGATGCTCTGTTTCGGAGCGAAACACGTGTTGGTATAGAAATATATACCATCATATACTGTGTTTGCGGATTGTTGCAAAGTAAATTAATACTAATTTAATAACAATGAATTTCCGCAAAGTAACGCCTGATACTATCAACTACATATAACACTGCTGTTACTAAGTAAAAGCAAAATCAGAATGGAACTATTTTATTCTGCAGTCTAAAATTTAGTTCGATACATATTAACCTCTCACCAAATAAACCTAATTACAACAAACGACGTTTCATTAATTCCACTAAACCCATTTCGCAGGAATGATATTTATGTTGTTAATACAGAATATTTTAACATTTCATAGAAAAGTAGTGAATCACACCAATTTTTGAAACATTTCCATCGAAGACATTTGACGAATCCTATTTAATTTAATAATGCAGCCCGTACGACAGAAATCATATTTACTACGATCTTTGTAAGTTGACTTCCATAAGTTACTTATTAACTAACAGGTTTACCTACAAGGCATTTGGTTCCTACACCGTTTATGCTGTATAATAACATACTAATTATTACACTACCCCAGAATAATTTTATTTATTAACATATTCTTACATGATATATATTCTCACCATATGATTGTACAACGTATTATCCACAAGTAGATAACTGCTCCAAACATTCCGTTATCTTGTTCCGGAAAGTAAACTACTTCAGACCTGCTGCTACGTGTTTCAAGTTATATGCACGTGTATCTGCAACTGTGTACGTAATCAGTACTGCTCTAATATACTCTATTGTTAAAATTTTTCATGGAGTTATTCGAAGTAATATTACATACGAGCAGTTCGGTTTAAAGAGCAATTTTACAGTTGACGCGATTATTCGATACGTCTCGGGAAATTTTCCTTCGTTCTCGCTGATTGCAGTCATGTTTTATGACAGATACATTGATCGAATAAAATATAAATTCTTCTCAGATATAATATTTCTAGAGATTCCATACTTTCATGCAAACATCACAAATCTCAGGTTAAATCACTGAAAGAGTTATATTGATTAGGACTGCTTAGTACCTGAATGTGATCGAGTAAATATATCGGTACCGTATAATTTAACATAAGTAATTGAAATACTTTACTGAGCTACAATTCTTAAAAGATCAAGTAAAATTTGAATTTCGTAGCCCGCATCGAAGAAATAACCTTAATGACAATTTATAAATACAAATATAGTAAATTACCGAACAAAATATTTTTTTCTCACTGGTTTTAATCAACAATCACACGCGTTAAGCTACCAGTGAGACAGAACATGTTTGTATATCAAAATATTTTTACAGTATTGAATTACCACCTCATTCGCGAGTTGAAAAATCATAAAGTACAGATTTTATAACATCAAAAACTCGTATATTATTGTTGTCATGTCCGTACGTGCGTGGCGCCGAAGCGGGTAACGCAAGCCTCGCGGCCTCTCCGGCTCGTTAGTGTTCCTGCGACAATCTCGACACGACAGTGATAACTGACGAACTCCGGAAACGTGTTTCGAAACTGACTGAACAAATATTTATTGACGCTACCGCAATGTTTGTCGAATGCCGTGTGATGGTTAGATACGACTAATGTGTTTTCTAAGCTCCGTCGTTCCCCGAATCATAAAGAATGGAGGAGCATCAACCGTCGCTTTATCCAGTTCGGTGCATCTAGTGGAATCCGCCGGAAGCTAATTGCGAAGAGCGTGAGATCAACAAGACTTATATGTTCGCGGCATTGAGGCAAGAGACGCAGCTTTCAACAAACAATGGCATATTAAGTTAATTATAACTAAATTTTTATTTTCCCGTCATTACGGGAATCTAAATTATCTATTAATTATACTTATGTGTATTGTACTTTTAAATAATAGTTACTAATATGCAATTTTAGCCATACACGGCATCAAGGCAAAATATTTCTCATAAGGCGTTCTCGTAAAGCCTTATTACAATTATTAAAGCAGACAGACCACCGGGTTTGAATGGGTGGCACCACGTGATGAAACGTCAAATCAACACATAATATTTAACGACACGAGTACTATTAATTGCACATTGATATTATAAATGATTATCTCCTCTGATAAGCGTTTAAGAGATATTTAAGTAACCTCCCAGTCACCTCTAATGATTATAAATGCTTTAAAAAAATTAATCCAACTATATTAATATGATACGCACCTTATCTACGTATAGAATTTTATAACAATTGCTGTCAGAACGATGATAAACACGTCCTCACTCAACATCAACGCTTCCCCCATATCAATAAATAATACTGATATTTACTTGTACGTAACCGCACCCTTATTTTATATTAAGTCAGTGTTGCGACCAACATCATCCACCTCATATACATAGACTAATGACATTGATAACATATTATAAATCACTCAAAGCGCGATTCACATCGAATATTTGTCAAGGAAATTGCATTGAATTTGTGACTATTTAACCACACCTGGACAATGTAGTAATTTTATATAAATATACATCACAAACATAAAGGAACTACTTCTATGACACTGTACACTAATTTAATTAACTTGATTTGAACCGTAAGAGGTGTCACTTTAGGTGTATTTTATACTGACTCACAATCCATAAGAACATTTTACTTGATTTGTTTGTCAGACAATTTGAAAAGTAATTTTGTAGTCAATAGTTTGGTCAGTCATTCTCAAAATGTAACAATTGAGATGTACCGACCTCATCAAATTCTTCAGTTATTATTGTGTATTTCCTTAGAAAAAAAAACTTTAACACATATTATGACGAACATAATATGGTATCTTATAACATATAACACCATTGAAATTACCATCACTCACTGTACGGATTGACACTCACTCAATGTGGTCTAATTTAAACCTTCGACACCACCCTTAAAGTTCATTTTAAACTAACAAATATAAGTTATAACACATTACACCATCAAAATGACCATCTACCATACCCACTCACACTGCACACAATGTACATAGTCGAATTAAAACCTCGAGCATGACGCTTAAAGCTCATTTTGAACTAACTAAAGTCCTCCAGGCCCCCCGTCCCTCCGTTTGGTCGCCGGTGATCTCGGCAGGTATCCCTTTAGTCAGTCGATGTTGAGATCGTTGGAGAAGTGTCGGGACAGCTTGGCAACGTCGAGGCCGGTGAAATCCGTGAAGATGTCGGTGGTGGCGGTGGTCGACTTGGTGTGAGACGGCGAGCTGCTTGTCGACGGTTGGTCGCAAGGGTCTATTGTCACCAGCCTGTCCTCCTTGCTGCTTACCTCGAACGGCTCCGATATACCTGTCGAGGAGAAAAGATAAAATCGAATACATCATGGTCAATAGAATACCTCGTATTCGCGATCGTTGTGTTTATCCACGTAAGATAAAATGTAGTGTGGAAATTAAACGTTGTTAAAACTTATTTTGGTTCTTTTTAGAAAAAAAATACAAAAATCGCTATCCCGTTACCTGTTTAAACTGGTACCTTGGTGGTTTGAATGTCGGTCTCCCGCACAAAACATTCTAGTTTGAACCCTACACTTACCCCTCATTTTAAATTATGTACGTATTGCAAAGTAAACATCGATCGCGTCGTGAACGAAAACATCGCAACGAAATCTGCACGCCGGACAGTTCTCCACAGTGTTCTAAAAGGTATATGAAGGCCAACCCGCACTTGGTCACCGTAATGGACTATGTCTTGATCCTTCTCATTAGGAAACCCGATTCCGGAAGTGGGACAATATGGTTTGTAACGATGAATACATCGCTTACCCAGAACACTCCTGACATCCTGGTTGGGCTGGCTGAAGTATATGAACCGGTAGAAGCCCGGGGTGCGCACGCCGCTGCCCACGGGAAAGCTCAGCGTGATGGTGCGCGGTCGGCCGGCCGCCGCGGGCGCAGACGGTAGGCTCACCTTAGCCAGATACTCGTACGCTATGTAGTCGTCCAGACTGTGGAAATTGGCCTGAGGACAACCGGTCGATAACATTAAAAACGTTATTTTAAAAACACTTAAGATCCATTGTGGTCAAAATACGACAATCATTATGTGACAATGTACTAACAAATATTTGAAGGTGGTAACACTAACAAATGAGTTTAATGAATATGGTTGCCGTGATCCAACACTCGGCAAATCGTTCTACAACAGAGCCTGGGGGGCCGTGCGTATGTTACGTCATCGATAATTCGATGTCATTGTCAACGATTAACCTCCCCCACTAACAAAATTAGGTCAATTTTAAAGTATTTGCGTAGTACATTACGTACTAAAACTGTTCCGTAACACTCGATGAATCGATTTCACATTCTCGAGTAGAAAATCGAGATTTGATTTTATCTGTTTTACAGTATTGTAAGTGATGAGCGGAACCGCATGGATTCCAGTAGACTGGACAGTCTGTTGTGATTGGAAAATTTGGACATTAAACACCTGGAACTATCAACTATATAATTTCCAAACGTTTTAATGTAACCAATCATTTGTGAAATAAATGTATTTTTATACTTTGGTATGGTTGCATAATCAAGTTTAATTACTTTTAAAATTTATAAAAAATATCGATGATTATAATGTCCTTAGTGTTCTCGGTAAACAAACTTAGAAAGTAAATCGAAAAAAGATCCGATTTCTACGAGATTGTGACCTCGATTTCTTTGTAAAATGATGTAACGGATTTCGATTCAAATCCATTTAAAACAGATATTTTTCGGAAAGAATCGCCATCTACTCCGGCCACCTGTTCCGACCCCAAGCGACCCTGCCGACGTCGCGCTAACCTCTTAGTGTTAGAAACCAATTATCCACCCGCGAAAATTTCTGACCACGTTGTCCATCCGACATAGTCATAAGCGGTAAGTACTGTCAATAATTGAGAGTACGTAAAAATCCCGTGAGAGTTTCTTGCCGCTTCTTCCGGGTCCCTCACTGTAGGGATTTGTTGTAGCGGTGGCGTAGTTTGACTTTCGAAAAGTATATGTAAAAACCAACTTCGAATAAATCCATTTCATTTCATATCGTACATCATAAATGCCGATCCAGTCGTTGGGGTTGATCTCGACGTCGGGTGAGAGCGTACACTGCGTGCGGAAGTCTGCGTCGCCGATGTACCAAATGCGGACTACCGGCGCGAACTCTACCGTCTTCTCCGTGTAGTTTGAGAACGCCTGCGACAGACAAGAATTTTTAGACCTAACATAGACCTGCCTCAGGGCACATTACACTGACCATCCAATATCAACTATCGCATCAGGAAAGGCGAGTGTAGCTGATATAAGACCTCAAAAAGGAACCAAAATGCAAAGCGAGCATTACGCGTAGTCCCCACGCGATTTCAGGAGACGTTTAAACATTTCCGGAAATAAATAATCAACATTTTTTTCAGGACATTATAAGTTATTTATCACTTTGTGATACACCGTGAAGGAAAATATCTCCAGGAACCTTTCAAATCTGTAGAATTTTCCAATATGTTTCGAAAGATGTGTGAAATTTACCAATACGCTTTGGGCCGGCTTAACGAACTATGGCCTAGGAGGTTCAAACCCAGCATTGGTATAGTTTTGTCTTACGACATTGACAAGTTTTAGGAGTTTTATAGCCGTATTGGGATGGCTGAGAATACTCCCCCCAATCCCATGCTGACAGGACAGGGTGTCGTAAGAGGCGTATGTAAACAGCCGACAAACAAGCAGACTAGCCACCGGATGGTAAGTGGTCACCGCTCCCCACGGACATAAGTAACATCAAAAGCATCACTGATGCGTTGTCGGCCACGAAAGAAGAAGAAAAAAAAATACTGGCTCTCAAGAAAAAATCTTGCTTGAAAGTCATATACAACCACATGGACTTAATATTGTTATTTTATATAAACAAAATAAAACTGTACCTCAGGTGTAGCTTTCTCAGCTTCGCAGACGCTATCCAATTTCATACTATTGTTGTGTAAAGCAATTTCAGCGCTATCATCCGTTTGAGGCATTACTAAAGCTGAACGCATGCGGATAGCTGAACGCGCTACTTTGGGATGATCCTCTATCACGGAGCGGGTAAAGCCATTGCGAATCTATATGAATCAAAGCAAATCGATACTAATGTATAGTGCAGTAGAATTAATATTACGGTGCGATCAATTATATGAACTTAAGTAATATTATGTGCTTCAAAAAAGTGCAGAATGATATATATAAACCTTTAGTTATTATAAGAATTACGCCGATACCGTGGGATATACAAACAAAAATAAAAAAGAAAAAATAATATAAAATATAAAAGCAAAATTTTTTTTTAAGATAAAGTCCGAATTTTGTGAGTATGTGTATATGCGAAAGGTAATCTCCGGAACGTGTACCCTAGAAGGTATATTATTCCAGATGAACATAGGCTATGTATATACATATATAGACAAGTGTATATGCATAATAAATAATTATTATTTCAGAAAGACGTCGGGACGAGTTGCTAATATATACCTAATAAAAATTATAAAACTTTGTTCAACTAAATTTAATAATTTTAAGTGCAAATACAAATTTGACGTAATTTTAGTGTGAATAAGCTCACTTTTGTACGCTTTAACCTTATAAACCCACTAACTCTTTATTTGAAAGGCACGCGTGTACACGGACTTATTGCAATCTGTCTGAATAGAAGGGTTCGGTCTGTCATACCTAGCTGATAACAAGTACTCACTTTTAAGCAATTGTTTTCACCTACATGATAAACAAATAATGTGCGTTTACCAGCGAATAAAGCAAGTTTATCCATACCGAAAACACGAAAATACGGCTAATTTACAAAGGAAAACATCGCGAGAAAACTTGTATATTTTAGTTTTCAAACGTATGTAAAATCTGCAAAAGAGCTTCAAAAAGCTCAGCTCAAAAAAGGTCATGCTTTAAATTATTTTACTACGAAACCCAAGCCCAGTAACGAGTGGGTTATGGACTTTGACGTATACAATGCCTGGGCTACAGGGCAGCTAAGATTATTAAATTACATAAGTATATTAACAAGTTGTAACAAAAATGTATTTTCTTAAAATTTAAGCAGACGCCGCAGGCGCAGTTACATTGTTATATAAAATTTAAGTTACAACATTTATGTATTACAACGGGACAAGTAATACATTCCTAACTTAATTATCGCACAAAGTATCCAACTGCGCGTACAAGAGATCATTAAAGCACAAGATTGAGTAACTACACATGCAACAAGTTATGTAACGAGAGAAGCCCTACTTTTTACGATTACCCCAACAGACCTTGATATTGTATTGCGCAACCACCGGCTTGTGATCGCTGACGGTGTAGTGTGGCAGGTGGTTGTACGATATCAGATCGGCCCTCAACGTCACGTTTTCGTAGTTGTTTGCGCTCACTTTGTACAATACTCTGTCCGTCCATGATGGTTTTCGTCTGCAATCAAATATACTTACACTATTATCAAATATTAAACATATTTTTTCAAGGTACAAATCCACTGATTATCTGACCTAAATCGATAGTCAACGTTCTTTACCGACATCTCAATACTTGACAATTTCCTTTCATCAGATAAGATACAACGTAGACCCATTGCAGATATAGATTGCGGAGTTTAGATTATTGATGCTTACGATTATAGAAACAAAACTTGAATTTGATGACTAAATGGATGATCAACGCAATTAAACGATGCGCTCGATGGTAGGAAAGGTCACCTTTGAGAATGACAGAGGTTAATGGCCAAGTGACAATGGTGTGTTCATTTATGAAAAACAATAATATTTGTGGGGCTAACTAATATCAATTATCAACAATCAACAAGCTTATATTTACATACTTGAGATCATAATCATCAGTTCCCATCAAGAATTTGTAGGTTGGTGGAAATCGAATCTCTGCTTCTCTGAACTCCGAGAACGCTTCTCCCGTCTCCATAACTGCGACCAGCTGGTCATGCTTAAGTAGTGTCGTATACTTGTCCTTCTCGATCTTCTGCAGAGCTGCAACAATTTCCTCGGACGTCGGGCTGTTACCAGTAGGGTGGTCAGTGCGAAAGTTCAAATCGCCAATCCAAAACACGTAGCTGCAATGTAACATGAATTATGTAAAAAAAAGTTAAATTTTCTGTCAAATATTATCTTGTAAAGTGTTTATGCATGCGTGTGAGAGAGAGGGCGAAAGAGCAAGGGCGCATTTCATACTACTACTAAAATTATTAGAAATAGAAAAAGAAAACAAAACAAAATATTTTTTTCTGAGAAATCGTATTTCGTATCGAGGTTAATTTTTATTCTCAATAACACATAAATAATGGTTTATTTCACATATCAACATCAGTGATAAAAGTTTACCACTTGGAATCGATCAGTGATTAACAGGAAGAGATAAAAATGTTACTGATAATGTTTTTATCAATATAAGTTTCCCGGTGCCTATATTTTGTTACTGGTGATTTATAACTGTATTAACACACTAAGTTGATAAAGTTTTATCATACTTTAGACAAAACATAAATGTGCAAGATAAATTATGCACACAATTTTAGATGGCACATACACAGATAAGTCACTCGGTGCTAATGCTAAGTGCTCACTTGTATTTACTGACAATAATGTCAACAGCAGATGTTTACCTATGCATTGCAAGCCAACAAGAAAATTTTATACCTGAATGTTAAATGGGTCAACCACTGACACCAAAACAATAAATAAACTTTTCCATTTGACCGATGGTAGCAGTTATCGAACCATATCACCATACACAAGTACATCGACATTTGATTGAATTGTAAAGAGCTCAGCCTTCCACAAAAAGAAGATACTGGCAACAATGCCTTGAGTGTCAGTAAACAATTTGGCTTATTTATAATATTTGATATTAAATTTAATAAGAAATAAACAAAGGTTACACCAAATACTTACTCATGATACAATATATTTGCAGTCTCAGTGACATGGTAGGAGTGTTGCTTGATGATAGTGTTGTAATCAGTAATTCGGTCAGCCAGCAAATGCTCATGCGCAGTTAAATGGCAATTGACTAAGCAAACTGAGCACCCATAGATGTTGAATCTCACACTTACTGCTCCCTTGTTACCCTAAAAATTTTAATGGATAAATAAAATAACACACTCATCTGCCCCATTGTCTATTCATTATTTAATGAAACCGCTTACTGAATAGTTAATTATAATTACACTTCTACCAATTGTAACAATAAATAAATAATATCTAAACAATTATTTCTATGTTGCAGTGTTCTTAAGAGTAATGTTATCGAGTATGTGTACCAGACAAAGAAAATAATTAATTAATTAATTAAAGTACCAATACAATCACACAGATAGATATAGTCACTTGCTGTTAAGTGGGTATTGCAACCTTGGACAACTAATCCACATTGACCTTTTCTTCTTGAGGTTGTTCATAAAAATACTGCTAAAGTTATAGTAAGTCCGAGTTGGAATGTCCCATTTGTAAACATTACTTACTTTTCATCTTGCATCAGAGTATCTTAAAGCAAGTTGCTTCATAGTAGAATTGTTAATTTAAAATTATTTTGACTCAGTATTTGATACATTGTATAAAGCCATTTACAAAATTACTTTTAATTGAAATCATTAGAAAAGAGGAATTTTCAACAGTAAGGACTTACGATTCCATTGTCTACTAGATCATATATAATATTAATATATACTCTGTCACAAACCTATGCATTTTTTTAATTATTGTGAGCAATTAAAATCAGCAATTAAGTTGTCTGAATGCAATATTTTGGTTTTTACTTGAACTTTACTCGTGAAGCTTGGGAAATCTTAAGCTAAGGTGTGTGGGACAAATTAACAGGATAAAATTATTAATCACCTAGCAAAATTTGACTAAAACAATGCAGATGCCATTTCTAAGCGTAAGGTGGTTTTTCTAAAGCGAAGTGAGGGCAGTTTGCTAGTGTAAAACAATGAGGAAGATGATGGATAGAAGCTATTAGCACAATATTTTATAATATACAATAAATTTGTATTTTAACAATTGTATATATAATTATCCTTTTCAATATTGGCCACCAAGCAACATATTATGTGGTACATAGTTATGTGAGACAATAAATGATTATTAAACATTATTGAGGTTTATTTTATAAAATTACTGGCAACTTTCTCTTTTATCACTTTAGAAAACATAATCTCTACATTCCCAATTAGTAACTACATTCAAAACAGTTATTACTTGTTTTTAACAGGCATTTTTCAAGCTTACCCCATAGACCTAAACCTTTCAAACAAATAAGTCCATCAAACTGCATGAAGATATACTCAGAAGTTTTTAAGACTATCAAATTCAGACAGACTTTATTACATATATGATGTTATGACAGTGAAATACTCTCAATATTAGAAGTGCAAGTTACAGGAAATTACAATTAAATGGAACTCACCCACAACCCTCCTAAGCCAGTCTTTGTGTACTGAGCTTCAATATCTCTTAAATGTGTGACATGCTTCAACTGACTATAAACTAGGAGAATGATTCCTTGAAGGCGGGTGTTCTTTGCAATGATGTAGCCTTGACGGCAAAGGATCTTATTGAAGGTGGACGTCCAAGCATCAGAGAACAGGCTATCCATTAACATATTTTGAGGCTGAGATTTAACCTCTTGTAACCTGGAATGTATAAATAAATTTTAAACATGAGAGCCTAATAAACTTAGGATAAATTGAGTGAAACACAAATAAATAGGCAAATTACAAAGATATATTTCAGAACAATACATACTTAGTGGCAATTATCTTTCATTTTAATTAGTCTTGAATAATTTTTGTTACAATAGTATTTTTGGGTATTATTTTAAGATAATTCGTGTTAGATATAATTTATATGAATATTTCTTATAACATAATAAAGCAAAACTTATCACAGTCCTATGCCATATAAATTGACCTAACTGATCCAAGGTTCAAGTTTTAGTTCAAGATATCAAAGCAAACTATATTCAAAGAAACAAAAAAATGGTTGCCCATAAATTATATTTAATACTTTTCATTAGACAGTTTATTGGACTTTGACTTTGCCCATTAGTAGAACCAGTATACCCTTTAATGGTTAATATATTTTTAATCGAAGGAGGTTTACGAATTTATATTGATACTGATACAACTTAATGTACAAACCCAATAATATAAAAATCCGGTAAAGGCTTATTTTTGTTGAACTGAGACGGAAAATCCAAGAGAGAATTAAGGTCTTGACCTGGAGACCTTGTAGCCACATTCCAGGTCACAAAATAAAATCTGAAATACAATAGAATAAAACTATGAATAAATTCACAATAATAGAGGCCAAAATAATTTTCTTCATCTCTTTACCAGTATTCCTTACCTCAAATTATCCATTTATTACAAATTTATGTTTGTTCAGACCTAAAGAAAACTTGCACAAATTACATCACGTAAGTACAGAATGTTTTATGTGAATCAAATATACAGGTAGTAACGTAGAGATAAGATAACAGGTTCTGTACACAAATCACACCTTCACATCACTTCATAGCCATCTACAACCACTCAATTAACCAAACCGAGTAGAAAAAAACATAAACACTACCACCTACGAAATCTTACTTGACTGAACTGGCCTGGCTTTTTATCTGACAATTCTGATAGATTTGATAACAGGTGACATTGCTTTATTTATTTTTCGATGGCATGTTCTGTATTATCAAATGGATATTTTAATCTCACAGAATATAAAACTCACATCAATAGAGTAATAAATGGTTACAGGTCATGAGGCTCTCATTTCGTAATTTAATAGTAAATTACGGCAAAAATATTTACACAAAGTTGCGAATTTATTATACATTATATGAATTGCAATAATCCTGCGTTTCGACAGTATAAAAATCGTCGGAAATTATTTTCAGTAACAAATACTAATAGAATGACATGTAATTGTTAGTTTTTATTTCCGGTATTTCTGTTTCCTTTTCAACAATTAATCAAAAATAAAAATAAAGTACCACCACCTTGATACATTCTATAAAGCCTTTTTTTATATCACTCCATTCTGTATAAACTGGACTTAAAAACCTTAGTGTAACTACCTAGTGCAGGTATAAAAATTAAGTATTTACTAGAGCTTTCTTTGTACTCTCGGGTGTTTTGTAATGATAGCAACTTTAACCGGTCATAGAGTAACTTATATATAGGGTAGTATGTCACTGACTTTATAATTTCTTTCTAACTAATCTGTGCTGATAATTTTGGCGGGCTTAGCTGTCTGTCTAATAACTGTTACTTCTTAGTTTTATTTTCATGTTGCTAATTATTATTCATTTTGATTGCCTAAAATTTACGGAAAACAATTGCAGTTCCTCCTTGCCAGGAACTTTTGGAATACAGTTATTTCGCTTTAGCGTAAACAGCGGTAATTTTTAGGAATAACTTTTTTGAGTGACATTAATCTAATTAAATTACTTAGGAGCCCTACTATGAGAGATCAAGAGGTTCTACTAGATTTTTTACTGTTTTGTTGACGATTTTAGTAGAAAAAAGTTAAAAAAAGGTTTTTTACTTCCAGGAGATGCCAAAAACAAGGAGATCGTTAAAGACTCTTCAGCACACGGCAACCGACCGTGAAAATCTAGTGGGGAGACCGTCAAAGAATTTGAAACATCAAATTACTTTGGATACTCCTGTGTTAGTACTATTATGCTTCAGTTATTATAGAACAACACTTTTTAAAAGCACTTAATTGTAAACATTTTTTGTTTCAGGGAAGTTGAAGTTAAAAAGAAGGTAGTACAATCCAAGGAGACGCAAGCTAATTTCACTAATAAAGTGACTGCTGATGATCTGACTAATCCAAAAGGTGCCTCTGAAAATTATTGGCAAATACTATGTGAGAAACGTCAGTGAGTACCTGGCAAATTATTTTTTATTGCTTAATAGAGAAACAAAAAGTGGCCAGGCCACCTTTTGGTAAATAACGCAAGTTATCAATATCGCTTATGGATAAGATTACCATCAAAAAAGTCATCAATTTAAAAAACATACCAAAGAACAACTCTCTTTCTCTTTAAATTTCTCTCTCTCTTTAAATTCTGGAATACCTTAATAAGAATAAGAGTAAAGCACATGCTTGCAGCAAAACAACAAAAATCAAATTGGAAGATTGTCACAAATTCTATAAATGTAGATAAAACTGTATTCTTCATTTAAATAAATATGTAATTTAATTTTTGTCTAGGCAAATTTATTTGATACAAGTTATGAATATTAATTTAGTTAATACTATGAATTTTGTATAATTATGTTCATAGAAGCTTAATAACAAACTGCTCAATAACATTACTCAACTTTTAACCTCTGAAATCAATAACAGCAGTAGATGTCAAATAAAACATGATACTCAAGTTTGCATCAAATTTATAGTGATATATTGTTTTTCGTAGGAAGGCTTTAGAAGAAACTTTAGAAGAGAATGAGAAGCTTCGCTTAGAAATTGAAGTATTGAAAGAGGAAAATGCTAAATATAAAGCAATGCTAGAAGAAGCTAATAGTTTTATGGAAGTGATTAAGGTGAGTGTCCAAGTTCAATTTCCTATTTCTATACTTTAGATGTAGTGGTAATTTGGTAAACTATTTAAAACAAAATGAGAACCATTTAAGTCATACTATAAACAAGCATCACTTTTGTTTGAGGTTGTTTAGTTTTTAATATTAAGTATTTAACTTCAAACTAACACTATTAATAGTTAGAATACCTTTAACACATAGTGTAAGGAGTTTTCAATACTTTTTAAATTGCATAACGCCACACACTTGGAAACTTTTTTATTTAAGTATTATGTGTAATATATATTTTCTGTATGGGAATAATAATTAATACTTCTTTACCTTATTTAATAAAATAAGATAAATGTTAGAATTATGTGGGTATACATTCATTAATCAAGTTACTGAACATTGGTGGTTTTCTTAAACATATTATGTTGTCACTTTGATCTACTAAGGTTAAGGTAAGCGCAATCAAACAAGCAATTCAAAATGCATGGAACTATTAGCAGGAGATGGATATTATCACCAGACAGTGTGGCTCACGAGACTGTAGGTTTCTACAACTCAAGAAACAAATACATTATCATAGAGTACAAACTCATAATGTTGAGCTATAAGCACTTGACCATTGGAACCAAGTGCTATGGGTACCTGAGCTTGTAATTCTTAATGAGGTTACTGTATAGCTCCCAAGTTACATTGAGACTGCAGTACAAATTCACATTATGGCTATATGGAACTTACTGCTGCTATGATGCAGGTATTGAGATGTTGCATTAACCAGCCAGTATCCATCTGGACCTGAACCCTATTGAGCGTTTGTAGAATCAGTCAAAGAGAAAGTAACATTTTGATGAACAGCAGGACCTTAAATTTTCTGAAAAATTACTGTTGCTGCGAGGGAATTTCAAAAGCAAATGTTTGGCATTTAATAAAGAGCATTCCTACTTCAATAAGAAAATTTATAGGTAAAATATGAAATATTTTTAAAATCTTTCATTTCATTTTTTTTAATAACAGATTGTAAACTACCACAATTTCTTATGTTTTATCTAAAACTACTAATTTTGAATAATTTAATCTATATCCAAAGTTAGTAATATCCAAAGTCAATAATAGTTAAAAAAACAATAAAATTCAAGTGATTGTTATTTTGTTTCGAGTGGTACACAACAAAAGGCAGCGGAATTATTAATTTTTATTAAATTTATATTTCTTTAGGTCCACTCCTGTTAGTTCTACCAATAAATCTGAATGGAAAAGTGACTTTGTCAAATACTATTGGTTTAACTATACAGAAAAAATATTGTTTGAAATTTATATGATTGAACTAAACTTAAGAATAATTTAAGTTCTATTGTAATACTGTATTGAAAAATTTCACATAGTGATAAAAATACAAGTTATGCAAGATTTTGTTGTATAACATGAATATAAGGATTATACTAAATATACTATAGAATGCTATCAAGCAAATGTTACAGTTGATTAGAAGATAATGTGATAAGTTAAGCATTGTTTATTAGGTTGCTATTTTCCAAAATGATCTTTGAGTCTAAAATTCAATATAGCAAGTAACTCACTTGGATGTATCACATGAGTGTGTAACAAGTTACTCAGTTACATATATTTATTTATCTTTCAGGAGGAGCTACAGAATTCTGGAAATGATGACACTGGTATTGACGTAAATGATGTCAGCACAGCCGACGAAACAAATAATGAAGAACCAAAATCTGAGGATGAGACTTCTAGCAATGAATAATTCACGTATTTTGCTACACCAAATAAAATAAGTTCCATGCACTGAAAATTGTTCTAATAGTTTTAATATGTTAAGTCTATTTTCTTACTACTAACAAAATCATAAAAGATGCTTACTTAAAACCTATTTATCTAAACATATTTGAAGTTAACAAAATTGGCACTAATGATTATGTTTTCAAAAACAAATAATAGTGAATCGAACTGTTTCTCTATAAATAAGTTAATATATTCATATCATTAACGACAATTATGTCAAAATATTTAGTTTTAAGTATGTTTGTGGCTAATTTTATTTTCAGTATCATCTTTATAGTTGCAATAAATTAATATGTCCATTTTTCTTTTTTTTTCTTTTATTCAAATTCATGTATGTATTCTATAAATATACTTTGCATGTCATTATTTGCTTCTACTACATACACTATTATATACAGGTGACAGTTTAGTCACGTGACATACTCAAGGACATGAAAATACATGGTCATATGTAATGTTTAAAAATATAAAATCAAAATTATGCACGATACATATTAAAAAAATTGTACTCAAAAGACATTTAAAAATCCTTGAGAAGTATGGACACAGTGTGCAAACGCTCAAAACACTGCGGTCTAATGATGCTTGTGCCGAGCGATCGGGCGGGGTTAGTGACCTTTGACAAGGACGATAAGATTCATTTTCTAACATTGATGTTTTACCTACCGCGTTTTCGGCTGATTTTTGTTTATTTAAGGCGTGAGGTCCGATTGTCCATACTTTTAGTTTTTAATGGATAATTCGGTAAAATTTTAAGCACCCTTTTTTATTACATTTTTAGAACGGGAATCGAGTACTGAGTATCCCCTATTAATATGTTAAGTGACTTACCAGTCATCCTGCATATAAGATTTAGAATACAAATGTTTAGTTAGCTAAATGTAATGTAAAGATTAATTTACCTGCTGAAGACTTTCACAGTTGATTAAATATTTATAATTTAGTCTAAATACAATCTCTTCCCTCTAAACCAAGCAACATAACTGTAAATTACAATTAAATGCTGTTATTATGAGAATAGTATATTTTGAAGCAAACAAATGTTTTCATTGGTAATAACTATATTGGGATTATGAGCTGGTTAATGAAACAAATATTTTTTAATATGATTATTAATAATGTATATTAAGGTATATAGAGCCTTAAATAACACACACACCAATACATTTAATAATTAATTAACAATATTAACATAAAAATAAATTTTGCTACAATATTTTATTATATGAGATATTACTTATATTATGCAAGGCACAATAATGTAAAGTATTAACACTAATATTCAATTAACATTTTTTATTAGCTTTCTTTGTTCAGGAATACCTTGAATTGTTCCTCAAAATTTCCTTCATAGGTCCAAGGTAATAAATCAGGATACATAGTAATGTCCCGCAATACATCTACATTTGCATTAAACGGCAGTACACTTCTTACTTTTTCATTAAGGCAGCCTGTTGCATGAATGTAATGATTAACTATTAAATTGTAAATGAAATTTACATACTTTGAGTCCAGATTATCATTTGTACTTGGTACTTGTGGTGTATAAGATCGTATTTGATTTAGATATCCAGATGTTATTATTGGTACTATGAAATCAGCCTGAAAAATAAAAAAACAAAAAAATAAAATAATATAAAATATCTTAGGTAAGTATCAAAATGTAAAATGGATATTGCTACTCTATTGGCCTCTCTAAATAATACAATAAATTATGTTGATAGATAAGATTGATAGGACAATGCTGCTGCACTCAATTAGGTATGATCAGAATTCTATGACACCATTGTATTGGTATATATTGGTAATTTCAAACCTGTACCAGGCAATTGCAGCTGCAAGGCAACTTGATGTTAATTAAGCAGGCAAAGAAACATCTGATGTAGATCAAGGCTAATGAATGACTCTGTATTGCTATACTAAACTGACAGACAAATGATCATAGATGAGAGGTACAGATTGAGCAAGTGATGAAG
>PDGT01000019.1:3301689-3422271 GCA_003671415.1 Megathymus violae
ATAGAGATGTAAGCTACATATATATATATATATGTAGCTTACATCTCTATATTTAAACAGCACTATGAGAGAACTGGATATCCATATTTTACACATATATACACATATTTCTTACATAGTCTTAACTATTTTATGAATTAACATAAACCAATATTACCTTTTCAAAATATTCACGAATGAACTTCTCTGGATTTTGATATACTTCATCTCTCTTGTTGCTAAGTGTTACCACAGAGATAGCAGTGTCATTCCAATTACTTACACTTTCTTGGATGTTGATCGCTGTATCCAATCCATCATCAAAGTATGTCAAAAACAAAATTGGACTATCATTCTCAACTTTTTTCCTATCAATCTGTGTTGGTGGTCTCAAATAGTTTTTATTTGGTTTCTTATCCTTTATAACATACTTTTTACTTAAAGCTGGTGGCAAATCATTGGAAATATTTTTTGTAAAAGTAATTATTTCTCTTTGTCCATTATTCTTTTCAGAGCTCTGATACCCACTGTCATCCTTTTTAAAACACTGTGAAAGGTTACAGAAAGGCTCTTCTATTGCCTTGAGTATATCATATCTTTGCAATTGAATTAAAACATCTACTACCTTATCCAAAGTTGCCTTCTCATCTTGCATGAACACCCTCAGAATCATATCAACTGGATCATCTTTTACAGAATTTGCAATATACTGAAACATTAATGACAATTAATATATATAAATCCAACCTCCATCAATCAATAATCCTCTCTCATTGTAATCATTAAAAAGTAAAGCCCATATGTACAAAAAAAAAGTTGTAAGTCTACAATATTTACATTTAAATCATCTTGTGCTATTCCCAGGAAGTAACCAAGGTCTTTCCAAGTATTTGGAGACCCTCCGACCCTCTTTACAAATGTCTTCCACGCGTCATAGCACACTGCTCCCACTTTTGACTTTGCATTTCTATAGTACAGCAAACTTGTATGGAGAAAACATACTTTATCGCTTAATGTCTTTAATTCAGATATTTCTTTCGATCTTTCACTCTGGACTGCCTCTTCTAGCAATAATGTGTTGATACTCAATGTATCAGAATTCTCATAATCCACCGATTCCCTGGAACACACAACTATATTATTCAAGTTATAAACACAGTAATTTTTAAATAGTAAATAGCTCTACCAAAATATAACTTACATTTCTAAATTCTGTTTAACCCCAAATATTTTTAATACCTAAATTAATAATTAATTTCTAAGTACTAAAAATAAAAATCACATGCTTCTCAAGAAGAATATAAGGAAAACGATGACAAAAATAACTGATTATCCTTGTTTGTATCTGTTCGCAAACGAGGTACATTTTTGACATTGACTTGGCTGTCAATTTATGATAGCACAGTTTATGTTTGAACTACAGAGTGAATTTACAAATTGAATCATAGAAAAATAATAGTTAAGTATAAATATTATAATCTTATTATGTTACAGGTATTTAATTTATCTCATCTTCTTAATTAAATGGGAATGAAGAATTAAATAACAACAATAAACGGATTTTAAGAAATTTGACAACATTTTCTTACGTTATTTTATGTTAAAAACTGACAATCGAGTTGATGAGCCACCTGATGGTAAGTGGTCACCGTCGTCCATGGTAGCGTCACACATCAGCAAGACCAAAGACACCACTAATGCGTTGTCGGTCAGGAATTGAGAAGATAAACCCTCCCCTGATTGGTATTCCAACGTCCCATTGGTCTACTACTTACGTACTACTTATAATTGTATGATTCCAAAGACTTAAATAAAGGATTTATATTTCTACAAACAAAAAATAACAAATTTGCGAAAGTCGAGTTAAGCCCTACATTAATACGAATACTATGCAAGAATCCAAAATATTTTGTATTGCGATAAACTCACCAACCGCATTTGAAAATAATGAACACTAGTAAATTTCACTCAATCGAAGAATTAATACCAAATGCAAATAATAAGAAATATACTATAATAATTGTATCCGTTTTACACATGTATTATAATAAGGAGGAACCGGTAGTTGAGATCAATCGATATTAAATTTTATTGTATAAATAAACACACGGCAAGCTTTAAATATTATTTCGACTGAATCAATGAGCATGTGCATAACTACCCATTATTTCATACTTATAATCAGCTCTCACTTCATTTCAGAAAACCTACGCTTTACGTTAAAAAATAGCACCCGCATTGTTTTAGACTTTGATTAATTGAATTAGAAACCGTGTAGTAACCACACAATGCTGTCAAATTAAATTAGTCTGTGCTGTTTAGGCTTTAAAGACTGTATCCGAAAATACCAAAAATTCTTATTTTTTTAATATTTTGTGTTTTGAAAAATGGCGGGAAGATAATAATAATATTATAAGTGAAATTATAATTAACAAACAAACTTGTAGTGTTAAATTTGTTTAGGGATATGCTTATGGGAATTATAATTTTTTTTCTCTTAATTGATTGATGAATATGAATTTCTTGCCAGAAAAGTAATTATGATTATATTGTTAATACCTACATTAATACAATTACAACTTAATACTTATACATAATATATAATAATGATACATAATATATAATAATTATACATAATATAATTATGTTATTATTGTTCGATAGATACTCATTTTAACTAAAAATATTTTCAGTCCCAATTTTGCAGACATTCTTGATGCAGATAGTATCTGCATTTCACAGCCGATTTCTTTGCCATCGTCGCAAAATACCGACGAAGAAAATATTCTCGATGAAGAACATTCTTTAAATAATTTACGAAGCTCTCGACCACCAAAACGTACCGGTCAACAAGGCGAGTTTAGGAGCATTGAGGAAGTAGGTTGGTAGTATAAAAAGGATTGTTATATTAGGTACTAAGTACGTAAATGTTTTAAATAGCCAGCTTATATAAATATGCGAACACCTTTAAATGTCTGCAGAAGTCTTCCTAGATAATAACATCTAATAGACATTAGGCAAATATTAAAGGAGCTCCAATAGTTCGATGAAAATTGTTCACAAATGATCAACAAAGTTAAGCAACTACCCAATTACAGCCATTGTCGGTTGTTGGATGGTAGAGCACTAGAAGCTAAATAATTTTTTTCGTTGATAAGTGATGTTGGTGGTCTTTGGGCAGCATAGATTTTTTATTGTCAATAGTCAACAACCGTGACGAGCCACCTGATGGTAAATGATTACTACCACCCATTAAGACCTGCAATACTCTGACACTGCAATCGTAACATGTAACTAAGATTACACGGTTGATTGTAAGAACTAGCTAGGGAGGCAAAAACCTACCACCATGCACAAGTATTGTTGGGATTAAGATGGTTGGTATGGAAATCAACAATTTCTAATTAGAACGATCGCTCGCAAAAAAAAATATAGCTTTGTGCATTGTTCAGCAGGGTGGTAGAGTATTCTCTTGATCTCTTCAATTACGAGAATAAAGTCGTGCTCTGTAGCAAGGCCGTTAATGGGTTGGATTGAAATATTCATATTTTGCGGAATATGATGGAAATGTAATTCTTTAACTGAAACAATTAAAAAACAAATTGTTTCAGATTCCAAATACCGGACTTTATTCACTTACCCGTATTTCAATCTGGTGCAGTCTCGCGTGATTGAAGATGCCTTATATTCAGGTCTAATATATTAAAATAATTAAAATTAAGAAGCTACTACTTATAATAGCATACCTATTAAATAAGTTCTAGAACGACGATTATGTGGTGAAAAATAATGACATAGAAATCGATTTCGAAATTATATTTCGCGATCCCTGAACAATATTTCAAAAATCCTCCTTTTTATATCTAAAGTTTAGTACCAATCTGCGGTTATTAGATTCTAAGGGACTTTTTTATTGTAAGTAGACAGTGTTTTTATGAAAATACTAGCTGTGCACGCGACTTCGTCCGCGTGGAATTTAACAAAAAAGTTATTTAGTAGAAATAAAAGTAGCCTAAGTTACTCCTTATTACATCAGCTACCTGCCAGTGAAAGTCCTATCAAATTCGGTTCAGCAGTTTCAGAGATTAGCCGGAACAGACGAACAGACAGACAAAAATTGTAAAAAATATTATTTTGGTATATGTACCGTATATACATTCATATGTTTGTAGTAAAAAGCGGTTATTTTAATATTACAAACAGACACTCCAATTTTATTTATTAGTATAGATATAGATTATATAGGTAAATAATTTTACAGATAAATCAATGGTGGTTTGTGCGCCCACTGGATCTGGTAAGACGGTCGTGTTCGAAATGGCAATAGTGCAGCTTTTAATGGATATTGAAGACAGAAACTACAAAGAAGATTTCAAAATCATATACAGTTACGTTATATTTTGGTTAACACCTGCATTCCGTTCTATAGTGATTATATTTTTTTCCTTCCTACGAATTCCATCTGCTACTCTAACTGAATGTAATTATGAGAATTAATCACTTTTGAAATGAAAGTGCTTTGCTCATAATTTTAAAATTACGTTTCGTAGTGGCTCCAGTCAAAGCGCTGTGCACCGAACGATTGACAGAATGGTATCCAAAACTCACAAAGTTAGGATTATTGTGTATCGAAGTAACAGGTGATACAGATGTAGATTTTCCGCAGCTGAAGCCATACAAGTAAGTTTTAAAAATGTATTTTGTAATAGAATGAAGAGAGTTTAGAGGTGTAAAGAAAAATCTATCCGTGACTCCTTTTGATTCCTTCTTTTTGCTATATTATCAATAAGTTACATTGTTAAGAGTAAAATAAGTCTCTTGACTAATCTACTTAAATTAGACTTTACTGGAATAAAAATTTATGAGAAAGCATTTTCGATTTAAGCAGGGAATTACCAATCTATTAAATTTTCGCTTATTGACCGTTTTATAGGACTTGTCAATTTTGATGTATAAAATTGGAGGAGGGTAATTACTCCTACGACCCTGAGCTCTCGGACCACATCTGCTCTCTACTGCCCAGTTTATTAATAAAGGTTCTAAAGTACTTAAATATTTTAAAGTATTTTGGATGCTATGTTAGCGAGCCAGTTAACAAGCGGATTCCCCACTCCTTTCTATCCGGCGAAGTGTCATTAGCGCTTCTGGTGCTCGGATATATCTGGATCAGTGACTTTCATATGGCCAGACTCTTGGAAGTTTCCTTCCCCTATTACTACCAAAATTAAGAAAGAAATAAGTTCAAAATGAAACTTGCAAACGAATTAAATTTTCTGTAGTAAAGGAAGAAACCTTTTTTATTTCACGTAACATAAGAAGTAAGATATAATTTTTTAACTTGAAGTTTGCCTGTTATGGTGATATTTATTCAAAATTATTACGTTATTTTTCATTCTATTGTCGTATATAACACAGAATATCTATCTATATATCGATATATAGGTTTCACTCTTACAAGTATTGGAAATCATGATATTTATTATATAAACAGAGTAATAATAACTACACCGGAAAAATGGGATATGTTGACGAGAAGATGGAAGGACTACAGGGGTCTAGTTGAAATGGTTAAGTTGTTCTTGATAGACGAAGTGCACATATTGAACGATAATGTACGTGGGCCTGTGCTAGAAACTGTCGTAAGCAGGATGAAGACCATTGAAGTAAGTTCAAGGCTAACTTAAGCACAATTGTATGATAATGAGAAAAATCTAGTGATGTTTCAATAGGAACCCGGCATGTCCCTCCTGGATACTGCCACAGTACCTTAGTGCAGAGAGCAGTGCTTAGCCAAACGATGTCTCCCTATACAACTATATAACTATTTCTGTCTAACGATAATAACCAAGAGATATAACCATAACGATATGGGATATACCCACTGAGCCGTCTATGTGTCCATTAAATTTTCTCGCTAGCTGCTTTTAAGATTGAGACGAAGTCACGTTAGCTTGTGGTGATTATTGGTTTCTGTGGTAATTGGGCACTAGGAACGCCAAGACTGCAATGGATTCCTTTTTTGTGTTTTGTCCCCTTTGGAGGTCGCTGGGTTTTATATCGCCCAGTTCGATCACGGTGATGTTGAGGTTTTCACACCTGCCTAGAATTTACAAAATATGCTAATGTACAGATTGGGCCCGGTTATAATTTTATTATTAGGATAGATTTTTATGTAGTTTCAAAAGTGTCTTACAGTGATTTATTCGAATCTTAGGTAGGACAACCTACTTGGGCGACTTTTACTATGGCTTTTTTTGGTGAACGTTATATTAATATGGATAATCCTATTGACTGTTGTCTGATAAAATTGAAAACGTTCAAGTAAATATTTTTTCATTAATATTTTCATTGCATATTTTCATGTAAGTAGTGATAAGTAGATTGATTTGTTAATAACACCATAATTCACGATGTAGTCGTCAGTACAAACGGCTCATCGCATAGAACAGCTCCAAAGGCAATATCGCGGTGAACATTCTAAAGAAGACATCACTACTCCTGGACCGAGGATAAGATTTGTCGGAGTGTCCGCCACCGTGAACAATCCCGAAGACGTGGCCACGTGGCTCGGTAGCGCTGACACACAGGCTGTTTACTACAAGTAAATAAATAAATAAATAAATATTGTACAGTGCATCCACATGCCTGCATCCACCCTACTTCAAGAACGGTAGTTCCTAACCTTTACAATATTATTACTGAATTATTAAGGAAACCAATTTTATCCCACAACTGTCGCTGATGTATCATTTTATTTAATACTAGCGACCCGACTCGTCTCTGTTCGGGTTGAATAATTAATTACGTTTCTTACGCATCAGTTATACCTTTGGTCTTGCTGATGTCCCTGTTCCTGGTGATCACTTACTATCAGGTGAGTCGTCTGCTCGTTTGTCGGCTGTTAATATAAAAAAATATTTTACACAGACACTTGACACCTATGTCCATCTGAAAAAATGTGTGAAATGGTCAAAGAATTTTTCAAATAGGTGCCATGGTTTCGAAGATTATCCCTCGCTTATACACAAACTCACAGAATTCGCACTCTTTCTTTCTAAGTTTAATAAAGACTAGTGTTCGCCTTGTGGTCAAAATTCGACCACGCACACTAAACGTTGTTTCCTAAATTTATTTTATTGATAATTCTCAAGCTCGTCAATAGCTAGCAAACAAAAAATAATCGGTTGACAAACTTAGGAGACAACGGTACTGAACTGTTTTGTTATTACATACTTAAATATAAATATTAATTTTGACTATCTATCTACCCATTCTTACCATCTTTATTTATCATAATCACCATTGCAACCCATATTATCCCACTGTTGGGCTCTGGTCTCGGGCCAATTACAGGTTAGCAAACTTCACACACCTTTAAAATAATTATCGAGAACTCTGTGTTCCTTCATCAAAGCAATTTAATTTTTAATCATAATTAAATCGTAAGACCGAAGGCCTACTTTTGAACCACCAGGCTATCATTACCTTTGTTACAAACATATAATGATTGTTTAATCCATGCGGGGACACCCACAACTTCGGAACCTGGGTCTAGAATAAACAGAATAGAATATGTTTTCGCGCGTTTCGGTTCCAGTTTTAAACACTTCTTAACTGGCACTCGTCGATGATGCTTTCGGTGCAATGGGCGTGAAAGATTTTGAAAATATGTGTAAATGACGGTAATCGCTTACCATTAGCTGAGTGATTTGCTCATTTGGGGGTAATTGATATAAAAATTGTAGAATTTCGGCCTATTATTAGTTTTACGAAAACTTAACAATTCACTCCCCACTATTTTACACTGGTTCAAAATAATATTTTTCCCACTTCCTCATCCTCAACATGTTACCTCAAAAGATTTGGAGACGAGTGTCGTCCAGTGAAACTGATGCGAGTTGTGGAAGGCTACCCTTGTCCACAAGGAACCAGTATATTCAAATTTGACATAATCCTCAATTACAAGCTGTGGCCGATCATACAAAAATATCACAATGGGAAACCTACACTGGTAATTTAAATGAATTATTAGATGCAACATTCATCGTTTGAAAGAAAAGTACCGTTGCAATTTATCAAAACTTTTTTTATCCTCTATTCGATGACAACAGATCATTATTTCGGAATGAAAAGTTTTCATGGTGTAGACTCATAATTTACATACGCCAAGAATCATTTAGTCTGCTTAGTTCTGCTTTCAGTCTCTATCCAAGCCAATAATAAAATAAAATAGGCACTAATTACTTAGATTACTAGATTACTATTAGTCTATTAGAATAAATTACATTGAAATAATGTATGTAAATAACAGATTTGGCCCCGTTACAATTTTATTGTTAATATAATCTTAGACTATTATTAGATTAATGTATCCGTAGTCGAATGAAACTGATTCACTTATCATATATCAGATACATCGTTCCCGTCTCTCTTATTATCTTTCTTAGATATTCTGCAATACACGTAAGAGCGTGGCACTGACAGCGGAGGCGTTATCTCGAGAAATAACTATTAATTTAAACCCTGAACAAAAATCTAAACTTACGGCATTGGCTTCGACACTCAAGAATAAAAAACTTCAGGTATGTAAGTTTTCTTCCATGAGTTCGCATTAGAGCAGCTCTGTGAAGTATTGGCCAGTCTTAGCATAGTTATTAGTGATTACGACTTCATTACATGTAAAATGGGAAGTATTGCTATGTAGAATTCAAAGCATAGCTTAAATATTTTGCAATAGTTTTGCATAATTTATTACATAAATTATCAAGATTCGTACCTTTGATCAGCTTAATAGAGCCTTTTTTGTTTTTTATTTGTAACAATGTTCACGAGACCGTTATCTGCGAGATGTTACTCACTAAATCCCATGTATGGATTTATGCTAGGCTAAAACTAATAGACGAAAATACTGTAAAGGAAATAAATATACCGATTCCTCATTTTTGTTTTAATTCGTTACAATAACTACGTATAACCAAATTAGGCAGTACAGACAAAATCCTTGACTACGAAATAGGCTATTGTTTAAAACTTGATAAAGCTACTTAACGTATTTTGAAATAATCTAATGTTATCTATTGGAACAACTACAGAGCTAACTAACCGTGAATACCAAAATCTTAATTCATCTTCATCTTCAATATTTCAAAATTAAGTATATGAAGGCTAGCGGGGTATTTTTAATGATAATGTCGGCACACGAGTCGACGAAATATAGTAAGTGGACATCGTCGACCATGGACATTCATATCAAAGGCATCACTAATGCGTTTAGCTAAAAAGCTAAGAAGTGCGCGGCGAATACGCTATTCGAAATTGCAACCGAAACATGCATTTAATGGTTGATTATAGGAAATTGATTCCAATACACGTGTGATATCATTAAAATCTACATTATCTGACCTTACAACGAGAAGAGATATGGCCAAAAACCGGCACGCTGTCCAAATATATTTGAGAACATAACAGATAATTCTCCAGTACGCAGATTTCCTCACGATGCTTTCCTTCACCAAATCAAGTTATAATTACTTTAACTGCATGTGTATTACTATTTTATTACATAAATTGGAATCTAAGACTGGTATTTCGGATCTACTCACTGCCTTTCGTCTCAATCCTCAGGCGTTGATCCTAAACGGTGTAGGCTGCCATCACGCCGGCTTACTGTTCGAAGAACGGATGAACATCGAGCGTGCGTTTAGGAACAGAGATTTGCCAATACTTATCACTACAACGACTTTAGGTATGTGGGGTGAATAAGTTGATAAATACCTACCAAAAAACAGGGCAGTATTTTTGACATCTTTAAAGTTTATCTTTCTTTATTAAATCTTATATTACATCCGCCGACATTTTTTTAGTGAATCTGTGTTTATAAACTTACTATTTGTCGTCGTCAAAATGCAATAGCTTTAAAATTGTAACTCAAAAATTGTAAAATTGTAATTCAAATTGTACTACGTTATTGCTTAGTTCAGTATTGATTTAGAAAAAATTGTTGATACTCCTCCATATTTTTTGATATGTAATTAATTAGTTTCTTAGAAATATGGAAAAAAAGATTGGTTCGATCGTCGGCTGCGAAATTTGAGACAAATAAATATTTTTTCGAAACTCTTTATTGCATCGAATATTATAATTAAGGGGCCATATCATCCACGACTAAAATTATTTAGGTGTGGGGTTAAATGTAATAATAAATATTATCCAATATCGTATAGAGTAACGCAGAGTTGTTGAGTAAAATTATCCAATGAAGCTTTATCCTTGTACCAATTGTTAAACCTACAATTATACAAAACTGTAAATTTACTTCTGACGCAACAGACTAGCATATTCTTGAAGTATGGGAAACGCGGACGTGCTTTTGACATAGGTAGCAGATTACAAGTAAAACATTAATACATGAGTTATGCATAAAGAGAAAGCTGATACCGAAGTAATATTCACATCCTTTAAAGATGACAAGATAGGTGTATCATGCTAAGTTACAAATGGTGAATCAGTACGAGGATATCACAGAACATGTCTTTTGTTCGCGTCATCCATCTGTTGTCTTAAATGAATCGTAGCGAGCGATCCCGTGATAACCGAGTCTGGGACACAACGTGACAGTTCTGCGATGGTTAGCTGATGATAATTGCACCGAACCCTCCACAGATTGTATTATCATTCGCAGAAACATGCTTCCGTATTGTAACATTAGGTTTACTCAACCTTTATTTTATACAACTTTCACAAATCTCATGACATATAAATGACTAACTACGTAAATAATTCATTCTATAAAATATATTATTTATAACGTTAAAACGATAGTAATGATTTCTATCGATTCATCTAGGAACTAATCTATTATGTTGTTAGCCAGAGTTCCCAGAGAGGCTATTTGAGGTATTTTTGCAGTATGTAGATTTGGTGCCCGCAAAATCCCCTCTATAGTTATCTGGCGTATAAGGGCTTTTTCGTTTGCGCTCGATTTCATCTTCGGTCTATCTTTAAAGTGCAATGATTCCTTTCCTGTGCTCTGACTAATGGTATCTGTAAAAGTCCGCTCACACTGCCTTCCTTCAAAGGCATGAGAATTCGTACAAATCTTCCCACAAAACCAGCGATTATTATTTTTCGATTTAAGAGAATTAACGCAACCTGCGCTTACAACAATCAATGAAGCGTGACTACATATATCAAGTTGCTCTAATCTAAGTAACTTTTGACTTTGTTTTATTTTTCTGGTCTTATGATATTTATTGATTCCAGCAATGGGCGTCAACTTGCCAGCCCATCTTGTGATAATCAAAAATACTCAACAATACGTGAACGGAGCTTATCAGGTACTTAATCTTTTGACTACTGTGTTTTAACGATTGCTCATTCGTTGGTTTCATTTCGAAATGTTTGCAGGTCCATTGTCAAGTTTGTTGTTATAATTCTTATGAGTCGTTAGCTAACTTAATGCTTAAGAGTGCCGCAACATTTTTCTTTACTATATGCTTTTTCAAATCTTTATAATCCAACAGTTTTTGTCGATCGTACATTTTGATCACAGTTAAATAAATAGTTAAATAAGTGTTGATGGGAGTTAAATGTGCCCTTCGCACATGGACATTTATAACACTATCCGTGGTTCAGAGGCTGGATTAATTCGTAAGCAGTTGTTATCATCACACCTTGTTAAAATATTTCGAGTGTCGTAAACACTTCTTATACATACTTCAACATTTAAGCAACATTTTTTTTATTGTACCATACGTCACCGGGCAGCGGGTTATCCAATGGTAAGTGAATGTCGCCGTCCGTGAAAATCCATAACCAAAGTATCACATTTCTCAGCCAAGGAAAAACACGTAACCTAGTTTTAACTACGTACATAACAATATCTAAAAGTACTTCAAAAAATCCATCCAAAAAGTTGGGTGGGTATCTTTAAACTCATCAAATAGGGGTGTGAGTAGAATTCGAGGAAAAAATTCCAGTTGAATACAGATTTACTGCACTCCTGAAGACCGACGTAAAATACCTTATTTGTAAGCATTCAACACCTTTCAAACCGAAACACGAGGTTGCCTTCGTATACGGCGTAATCAGCTGTTTAGATGGTGCTGCCGCCCCAAGCGAATCGTAACGGAAATGCATTATCTATCTACAAAAGCGAGAAACCTGCCTTTTGGAGAGTTCTCCATGGTGTTCTCAAATGTGTGTGATGTTTGCCTACCCTCACTTGAGCAGCATCTTAGTACATGTAATTTTGTTCCTGATCAATATTATTTCATCTCGATAATATAAAATGGTACATTGAACCCCAAACTGTTGCAAATCAAAAGAGGTACTATTAAACGGTATAAGGAGGCTCATCCATCCTTCAAGTTAATCTTCCCTAATAATGGTACACCTTGCTATACAACAGTTGAAGCAATAACCTTTAAACACTCCTGTTGGATATGGTTTGACTTGGTACCGTCCAGCTTAATTTAAACACAACTTGTACATGGCGGTGAGTTTTGTACCTGTCTAACTATCACCCTTTTAGGAACAGTCGTGAAGTGTCCTTAATCGTTTTGGTTGTAATTAAGGAGAGCAATGTAACAAGTGGATTAATGACTTTCTACTTGGCTAAAAGCTTATTGTTGGCGCTTTTGCTGCTATGTTATGAGATGACGGTGACTGTTTACCATGAGGTGGTCCATCGAAAGACCAGTTAGAATGATGGTCCATTTGTTGTTAAAGGAATACAGCATCAGCACAATACTTCAGATGGTTGGTCGCGCAGGTCGCCCGCAGTTCGACACGGAAGCTACTGCAGTCATCATGACACGAATGGCTGATAAGGTATTTAGTTTTTTTTTATTCTAAAACCGACCACAAAATGTCACCCTTGCCGTGGCTGCCTGTCAGAGAATTCTACTAGGCGTTAAGTCTGCCAATTGTTGAAATCAACTTCTAAGTCTGACAATAAATAAATAATAAATAAGCCCACTATACATCGTCGTAACCTGTAATTCGAGACTTTTCCTATCCGGATATATACTTGGCTGATGTCTTTATCAGCTGATATTTTAACGAGTAAATTTTGTTTGTTCTTCATTATCTTGTATGTTTCTAATAGGGATATTAAGAATATGAAATTTCGAATCTGGATATGGATATGAATATATGATTAATATTTTACCGGTTTACGGTTATGGATATTATTTCGGATTATCCGATTGTTTCGGATAATTTCGGTTATGGATATTAAATAATTTACGACTTTGAAAAAAATATAATGTAATTACAAAGTTTGATTTTGTTTCTAAGTATTATGTGATATTTTAACCACAGAAAAAATAAATAAGAAAAAGTGTCTAAAATGAGAACTACGCGGCTAATTTATCGGCTCGGTCAGCGTAAACCAGTCATAACATGCTTTATTTAGACTTTGCCTCTATTCGAAATTATCTGAAACTTTTTATCGGATTCGGTTAAGATTTTGGATATATTTTTATTTCGGATATCCGATAGTATCGGTTCCGGTTACGGAGCTCCATAACATCCCTGGTTTATAATATGAGTTTCGTAGTTTTCATAATTCTGATAAGACATAAAAGATTTTCGCAAGTTAAAAGAAAATTGTAAATTTCGAATTTTTTTACTAAGTAGTCGTGTTCATTTTGCTGCAAATAGTTCACTACCGACATTTACATTTCATTTTCGTCAGAAAAAAACAACTTTGCAGCAACTTTGACAGCATCAAAGTTTATTTACTACAGTATTTTATATATAGGGAAATAAAGAAACGTCAATTGTTTATTTAAAAATATTTAATATAGCTTACTAATGTATACAAAGTACGAACTAAGCTATTCTAAGCGAATAATATCACAATACTAGTGATGATATGCTCAAACTAAATAGGTACTCACTGTTTCTTACAATAATAATGGCAAAGATGGCCTGTGTCATTAACTCAATCACAGATCTGGTAACTTTGAATTGTTTAAACATAAAAATACAATATTATTTACTTAAAAATTTGAAAAATACTTTTGATTTTTCATCACAAGTTATAAAAACAGTTAAGAATTACAATTAAGTAGTACACATTTTCTAACAAACACGTGAATAAAAATTCAACTTTTGGAACTTTATGGAATATTTCTTACAGTATAGACATTAGTGAATCATTTAATCAAAATGGTCATATAGTATACAACAAAGTGGTAGCTTGAATGAAAAATCAAATACTTTTTCAGGCCAAAAACTTAGAGACTTAGAAGAAACTTAGGGATCACAAGGCCAATGAATAATCATGCTCCAAGTCTGACTTTTCTCATTTTAAAACTTTCATAAGTAAATTAGATTTTTTGTTATCCGACATGGTTTTCAAACTCGAGAAGGGACTATTGAAATTGAAGTACATTATACATTAGAGTCTTACTTTCCTTGTCCGAAAGGATTCGCGTTGTTCTCAAAGCTGATTTTTGGCACAAAGCCGCTGTCGCCCTCGACGGTGTACTCTACAATCATGAGTCGTCCATCGGGTAAGAGCACTTTGTACCCTCCGATGACCTTGCCTTGAGCATCTCCTGATTCATTGGCATCGAAGTAAAGAGTCTTCTCTGGATCTTCCACGTCGTACTTGTATTCGTACTGGAAAAGAAGGCAACTTTGTATAAAAAAAACTTTGCCAAAATTCTGGTTCAGTTAATCGAGCCACATATATTCCTCTTGGAATATATTCCTCAATAAGAGTTGATGAAGTATTTATTACTATATAACCGCATGTCTAAGCGACAAGGAATAATATTTGTTTAAGTACATTACACAATAAAATTGTTGTTAAATTAGTCTCGTAAAATGTGGTAATATTACGAGAGGATAATGCAATGTTCCATTAAAAATAAATTTTCAACGAATTTTGTTATATTAATGTATATTTTTTGTTTAATGTTTTATTGTTTTTTGAATTAATTACACAATATATATAATAAAAAATTTATATTACATTACAATAATTGAAAATTTAAATTCGATAAAAGAAGAGCATAGAATTGATATTTCATAATATGCTTTTTTATGCTAGTAGTTCACAAAGGAGCAGACGAACAATCTGCTGGTAAGTGGTCACAACTGCAATAATCGACGCGGTGATGGTTGTGAACGAAGTGGAGACCACGCTCTTTACTGGCTCTCTTCACTCACCGTAACACGTTCAAATTATTCGCGGTAGGTTCTAGAAGGAGCTGGTTAGCTAGTCAGACAACAGCATGCTACATAGCCCAGTGATCTCCACGGGAGCGTAGACACCATAGCGTTGATCGTTGTGCAACAGGTTGTACAAGGTGGGAGCAAGGGTCAAATACACTAACAATCCACCGTTAATAATCTCTACATACACACAGCTATTATCATTAATTTATTCATCATTAAGATCGTAAATACGTAATTTTTGTATTGCATTACATATACATTGTTTGTTTAAGTTTTTCGTATAATGTACACATTGTGATTCAATTAAGTTTTTATAATCTCGATCGTACTGAGATAACGTGGCAGAGAGCCCACAAAGCCGTTTGAACGCAACAGCTGCCAATTAATGTGTTGGAGCTGCGAATGTTCTCATGGTTAGCATAATGCCTGGTTACTGATGGTTTACGAGTAGATAGCATTATAATGCACCGGATTAGTGCACTATGAACAACTTACGGCTCGTAATTACTGCTATGACTTAAATCGTCCTGTAATTAATTAAAGGAAACTGCAATCTTCATATTAATACATCGTAGAGGTCTTATGTAGAATTTGTTTACAATTACAAACACACTTGACGTATTTTTCTATATTTCGCTGGTGTATTTAAATCCGTTACATCCTAAATAATAGTTTTTATGTATTTAAATATATCCATTCATCCATCCACTGGCTTTCGGAAGTCCACTGTTGGACATAAGAATCTTCTAACTTGCGCCAATACATTCTTTTAATATATAAATACTTATACTATGTCATTTTAAATGACAAATTTAAAATTAAGTCATTTATGCCCATATTAACAAAAAATAATTGATATGAACATAAAATGGTTCTTCAAGAAAATAATGAGTTATGGAGTTTATGTTTTTAAAAATTTGTGTGTAAAAATATTATCTATTTTAACGTTACACTTTTGATGATACTCAATATTTATTACTGGATAATGTATATATTGAGTATAAGGTAGTCAAATGGACATGTTCAATAATTATATGGAATATAACATACATTATTTACTGTTGCCAGTGTTAGTAATGGGTATGTGTATTCGATAAATAATATCGTTGCCAATGTCTGTGAACCAGGGATGTATGAAGATGGAGGGATGTATGAATAAAAATATGTCCGAAACCGTAACCGAATCCGATAAAAAGTTTGGAATAATTTCGGATATGGGCTGAGTCTAATTAAGCACGTTTTGATAGGTTTTCGCTGCTTGAACCGATACACTTATTATTTTATTATATTATTTTAAGGGTTTTTTTCCAAGATTATAATACTAAATAATACCTAGAAAGAAAGTCAATCTGTTACCTTGTTAATACATTATATATATTTTTAAAGGTCTTAAATCATCTAATATCAGTAACCGAAATTTGCAGAAATAATCGAGTAATCCAAAATAATATTATATCCGTAACCGTAACCGAAACCGGTAAAATATTATTCATATATCCGTACTCATATCCGAAATTTCTTACCCAATACATTCCTATTATGAACCTGCCTTGCTTAATATGAGATCGCTTGTGTCTTGAAATGGAGAAGTTGAACCTAAAAACGTGAGTACTTGCCGTGTTAAATACAAAGTATTATCATACTTTATATTATAACTGACAATTAGTGTTGAGCAAGTACTATGCCGAATTAAAATACACATTGTTAAAGTTGAATAATAATTAACTAATATGTTACGGTAGTACGAGTACAGTTGAGTCATTACTTCTACGACTATGTAAATAATGGATGATGCATAAGACGATCTTGAAGAAACATCTGCAAGTACCATGCGTTTCGGTCCTTTACTAGCTTGCTCATTACTACGTTTCCCATTAACTATTAGTCTTAAAGGTTGTAGTAAACCTCCTTTTTACACATATAATACACCTTATTTACCTTAATGTGTGAAATTAATGAAATCTTTTAATAATATTTTCACCAATTTTCTAATCATTGCAAGAATTAAATATTTTGCAAATGTACTAAAAAATAATAACACTACTAGCTTCATAGCTACTCGTATGTATATACTGATATTTAAGTTCAGCAGTATCTGTTAACTGAACCAGATACTTTTTTCATTAATTTGTAATGTTTGATCATATTGCCACAAATAATTTCACCTTCTAAGCTCATAATTCGACTGGTAAAGGAAATTTTTAAGGGAATAAAATGTGTGTCAAATAAATCATAAAAAGTGTGCTGTAGTTTATCTTTATTACTTGGTACAACATGCAGAATTTGTTAGAAATAAAAAAATGGTACAAGAACTTACTGGCATCGGCGGATAATTTTCTTCTTGAGGCGCAGGCGCAGCTATCGTCTGTCGCACACTTACACACACCAGTACAACAGCGCACGCAATCCACTTTATTGACGCCATCTGTAAAGTTTGTATGATAAATTTTTATGTGACACAAAATTTAAATATTAAATAAAATGCGATTAAATTAGACGTTGCTTTGGATCTACTGAAAAATAATACTCGAGGATATAGCTCAACAGCCAGTTTCAATGATGATGGTGTCCACACTCGACCCTGAGATTTGGGTTTTGTTTCGGAAATAAATAACCGATTAGTTATTACGACTTTTTGAAATGCATCGTAATATATAATTATATGGTTCTATTTACTTTTATTTATATGGAAGAATAAAACGAGTATCGATTTCACTAGCTATTTTGCGAATGTTACATTTTAATAAAATATATAAATAAATAAAAATAATAAAAATTTTGTAACCAACTTCAAATAAGATTACAATCATACTTTTCTTTTCCGAATGATTTTTTCTATTTCATGAAAAATATTAATTAATATCTATCTATCTCTGATTGTATTTTGAATAACTCAATTTAATCAGTTATGTAGTTTCATTTTCGTTAGTAAGAAACGCTTAAAAAAAATTTTAAACACTCATTCATTCTTACAATGTTCATCAGAACTCCAAAATTAGTATCGCTGTTTTAGTGCGACTATTATTTAAAGGATTTTTGAAAATTTTTGTATGGGTATACTAAGAAATAACATATGCTGTGCCTACTTATAACAATATATGAAACAATGAACTGATAATGCTGATAAAATTTAACCCACGTATTGAAATACAAAAGTTAAGGCGCGTGACATCGGGCGTGGAGTACAATAAAATAAGTTCAGAGACCGTACAGTCTTACGAAATATGCAACTCGCGAATCCTTTGTTTTGAATATTCGACCCGATGGCTAATGATAAGCGGCGACCTCTGTGTGTAGTCAAGCCTGCTTGCGATCTTTGAATGCATTTGTTACTAAATACATTAGCTCACATGGTTTCTGCAGTCTATATACTACTTCACCGGCATAGGAACATTTTATTTATAGGAGTCATTAGACACACAGCTCTTTGTCGCTGAGAGAAATAATGAATGTGTGAACAAACAATTTAAAATTACTTGTATTTGAATATAATCCTGAAACTATTTTCTTCCCAACTTTCCATTTATCACAGGTCACTGGTTTATTGCAAGCCGAGAATAAGTTCGTAACAAATTTTGCAAATATGTAATAGAAATGGTTAATCACCATCTCACGGTTTTAAAATATGTAGCATTAACTTTTCTATTTCAAAATTAATAATATGGTCATTTAAACAAACGGTTAAGTAATTGATTTTTAATTTGCATACAACTTTAACTTATTGATGGTTTCATGTTTCTTATATTGACGTCTCTTATCTGGCACTTGAAGGATTTCGCCGTGACCCTAATGAAGTTTTAGCTATTTTATGATGAGCCTAGGAAAAAAATCTTAAAATCCATTAAGCGCCATGTAGATGCGTAGTTGAATGTGATTTAGAATTCCTCTGTGTGAATATATGGGATTAGTGATTGTCAATCGTTAATTAAAAAAATAAACATATATAAAATAACAGTTCCACTGTTATATTCGGATCTCTTCTCAAAATTTCTAAAAAGAGGAGAGTGAATGGGCTTTTATAAGTTCGTGCGTTCAACGTCTTAGACTTCATCACCAGTTTCCATCAGGTCGTATTATTGTCAAGCATTAACTTATTCTATGTTAAAAAAATACAGAGGTCAAGGCTCTTTTAGACTTGTCACAACCTTAGTAACATTTGTAAGAAAATAAACCAAACAGGTTTACTTACAATTTATTCCTTCACTGAATTGGTAATGAATTTCAAGTGCATACAAAACTCTGTAACCCATTCTATGGGTCTGCGGGATTTAAATACATATTTCCAGAGCGGAAGTCTATCTTTCTCTGATGTAATGACGAATACATATACTAGTTGATTATTCATCTATGAAAGCACAACTTCAGACAGGCTAGCCTGTATATACTAGTTTTGATCTCTTTTGAGAGATATCACAGATTAAATAAGGTTATCCCTAACTTACCAGTTACCAAATTAATTCCATTTTAAATAATAAATTATTTTATCTATTTTAGGTATAAGTATGCCAAAAAAATATAATACTTATCTCTGTATTGATAACTATGCAAAGTAAATCTACTTAAAACTTTTTGAACAAATCCTTAATGTGCAAAACGTAAAGTTGGGTATTATTAATTGTTATTTATCTAAAACAGCGAACGATGTGAGTCGTTTGCCAGTATCTCTCATAAATATTATATTCTTTTTATGTTGTTAATATGTTACAACAACCAGAATAGGCAAAATAATAAATGTCATCATTCGGATATACGAAAATCTTTATAAAGAAAGGCTTATGCTAATTAATAAAATATAAGTTATTAGTTTAACATATATCGAATGACACTATGACATAGTAGGCATTTTTTTTTAATTAATGAGCAAACATGCCACTAGATTGTGAATGGTGATTGCCGCTCATAGACTTTCCTACGTAAAATACCATGTACTACTAAAGGCATCACCGACGCATTGCATGCCGACTAACATGGAAGTGGCGGACCAGTTTATTACTGGCTCTTCGATGTGACAATTGATACACGTAAAAATATTTCGTGATTGATTTTAGAAGGAGAGTCAAGTTGATGAATGAAAGATTAAAGGTAATGGTAAGGAGCCCAACAAACTCCACCAGATTGAACCTTTCACCCAAGGCTCGTTTGTTGTTGGATATTGTACATAACTCTAAGGGTTCCTAGTTTCTAAAACAATAACCATTTATCTCTACCACAATTCATGTAAAGGTTTCTTAAAATTTCTACCCAGTAATTGTACGCAATTTAATAAGCTATATTGGACACTGCAATCTGCATAAAACATCGGCGGTATGCCAATAATTGAGATCTGCGTGGCCTTGCGTGATTGATTCTACGGGAAATTGCTTTGTCTGACGGCTCGCTTACACCGCAATCGGTTCCAACGTGTGAACAAATATGATGTGATGGTTTTTGCAAAGCAGTATAACTAATTATAAAAATCTTAATAATAATGAGAATCTAATGAGAATCAGCAATTTTGTAGGTAGATTTAAAAAATGGGCTAAGGAGATTACTTGCCGTTTCGTCTGCTCAATATTGAAGCACCTTTTCAAAACGGTAACTTTACTACTTTTCAAAAATAACGTGCATAACGGTATTTACAAATACCTTCAGGATAAATGATTATAATGTTGAATTACAATTTGAAAAAGTTACTTATGTAATTAGTATATCAAATTCAAATATTACGTTTACCCGTAATATGAGCTACTGCTTGTACATATATCTACATAATTTCAATTAATTTGACGTATTACGTTTTCGTATTTAAATCGTTTTACGGTACAATACATAATAAATCAATACAAAGATAATGTATTTCATAATACATGTAGCATGTTCAATTATTTATCGGCTTAAATATCGTTTGACATTTAATACCGACACGCAGGTATGGTTGAGGATCACGATAATACCTATTAAAAGCCTATTATCAATATGCATCTAACTTGGAGATTTGACGAAGCGTTAAATTATTTAGCCAATTTGCCGCAAACTCATATAATTTTGAATTATTATCCGTCGAAGATTATATCGCTTTTCAAGCGCTACTTTGATGGACCTTGGGTTAAACATATTGGTAAGATTTTTAAGGTTTATTTTACGTACGTCAAGTAGAATTAGGTTACGATCAAAATGTACCAAGTAAATTTGACTTTAAGCAGCTTTAGCAATGAAATTGTTTTTATAACTCTAAAACTCATAAACTCTCATAAACTACTTTATATATTTATTATTTTAAGTTTATATATTTATGTAAAGTTGTATATATTTAAGTTTGTAGTTTTGAATTCTCGCCACCCATGATTATGGATTTTTTCAAACCACCGATAAGGCTCATGATATTTTATAAATTATTTTTACAATTTACGACGTAATGTTTTTCTTTATTTTCAATGCAATGTAAAAAGTTGTGGTCAAACTAGGCAATAAAAATGATTTTTTTTAACAAATTTTGTTACAAGTTTTGTAAAAAAAAACGATTTATCGAAAAGTGAGATGTTCAGTATAGTTGAACTTAAAGGTATTGGAAGTTATAATTTAATTGTTCACAAAGAAATGTTTCTGATGAAAGCATATCATAAATCATATAGAAATTCTGGTTTACATTCACACGACTTTTACAAGGCTATGGGAATAACCATCGATTTACACAAATGCTAGCGACAAAAATCATTGTGACACTTGACACAGTAATATGTAATTTGGTAACCGACTCAAGAAATTGATGAAAAAATTAATACACTATGGTGCCTATAGCTAGAGATTACTGCAACTCGGTAATACAGCATAATTAACTCACTCTCGTGTCTCGCCTTTCTTGTCGTTATTTTGATTGCATTGTACCTATACCAAAACCATTAGTTTTTAAATTTCGTAACCTTACAATTTTAAGTCCTACACGTATGACGGTTCATCTGTTTGTCACGATCATGTCAAGGCCCATTTCCTCAAGAACGTATTAATTTTGAAAACTGGTAAATTTCACAATTTATGTTGTATGGAAGACAATGCTTCGTAGCAGTAGATCCGTCATTGCTTTATTGTCTTTTGTATCTTGAGGAGGATTATAGGATAAGAATTTGTTTTGGTTTGTCATAGTACGACATGAAAAAGGTAAATTTCTTTAAACGAGCTAGCAGGTAATACATAATTTAAAAAATCTAAAATCAAGAACTTTTATAAAATCATTAACAAACATTAACAAACACGGCTGCTAACTACCAATTACATTTTTGTACTCAGTCCGTCCTGTAATTTTATTACCTATTATACATCTTGAACACATCATGTCAGTAGTATCATCTATAATTACAGCAACCTAATAAGATAGTATGAATATGAAAATGTAAAATAAAGTACACCAAATTCCCCCATTTGTAACAAGAACATACAGATAAGCTGAAATATTTTCTTGATTACCTACGCTGCATCTATTTCATCATCCTTCATTAAAATACTTACTTAGTGTATGTATTAAAAGAAATATCATGAAAGTATGAACTCAACTACCTATTCTAAACTAATTACATTACACACACTAGGAAAGTTTTTAAATTGTAATATGTACGTAATCGATGTTGTTTCTAAAAAAATAATAATTTGATACTAAACAATGACATTGAATTTAAAATTTCTAAATTATTAAACAATTTATTGACCCATTAAAGTTTATCGTCATCTTTATAAATTTAAATTACAGAATTATGATTATAAGGGCGGGCTACGTACGAGTTAGTATCGCGCATCTGAAGTTCCAGCTACTGATTAAATGATAAGAACGCACAAAGAATGTGCGCAGAATGAATTTTATTCTCCATCGTTACTCGTAACAGCTATTGTTTAAATAAAGCGACAAAAAGTTAAATTTACCTACTTAATTGCATACTTGACAGTATTCACTAAAAAAACGATCCCACGATATTTTGGTTTTAAATAAAGTTTTTAAATTACTTCCTACATTTAACCAGTTACTGAGATATTATTAATGCATTAGTTTATAAATTTCGTAACTTTTTATCGTATAGCAAAAGACCATTCAGTGCGAAGTGTAGTACTCACCGTTAGATTACAGAAAACAAAATGCGCACACACTAGCTAAAACAATGGGTCGTACGACAATGGTGTCCTTTAGAGTGCTGAAAGGCAACTGATATCGCTCCCCGTCCTCCGTGTTTTATATGCACCCCGGACGCTGCGAAGATGCTGCAATCTCGCCCTAACGTGATGAACACTTCCACTCGTGCTTCTCTCATGCGATCTTGTCTATAACCCTGAATATATAAATAGTATTTTATTATACGCATTGTATTTACTCGATCTGTGTACAAATATGTGTACGGTTAAGTCCGCGTAGTCCACTTGGTTGTGACACAACCTGCCAAGCGAAGGGCTCCCGGTTCGATTCTCGGCTGGTGCAGACATTTATGTGACATATCAATCTTTATGTTCGGATAATGGATCTTCGTGATAGATATTATGTACATGCCACATCAAAATAGGAAATTCAAGACCTTTTATTAAAAAAAATCACTAACTTCCAAATGCATTAATTATTAAAATCTTGCATTGTGTTATAAAGCATAACTTAAGCCCTGTGTGATAAAACAAGTAATTCGAAATATTTTATAGAAATGTAAGATTTTTAATTATATGCGGCTTAAGTATCTGTTTGTCGCCGATAGCTTATTGGTTGCTTGCGTAACTGTACTAGCCAATGGGGTAAAGTTGCCACGGCATTTAAATAGTCCATATACACTGATACCATACGTGCAGTTATCATTGTTTTAATTAAATTATCATGGTTATTAAGGACATTTAAATAATTTTAATTCATACAATTGTTGCTTATTATGCATTTAACTATATTTACATATGAATTACCTAGAAACATGCAAACATTGAGAAATAAAAGGAGACGAAACCAACTAACGTGTTGTGCGTAGTACATCTCATCAGGTAGGTGCACCTAAACTTGCACAAATAATTTTAATTACAATTTATAATAACTAGAACAGCGGTCATTTCGTATGACCGCCGGGCTTTCTAGTATTGTATAATTGTACGACAAGTATACCTACTAGTCTAATAATAATAATAAGTTCAATTTCTAATAATAATTTCAAGTTTCAAATTTTTGGACCTAGTAGAAAGCAAGAAGTTACAAGTGAATAAAAGATATTCATTAGAAATGATGTACAATAATGTTTTCGATGACGATTCTAAATTTAATTCAGAATATTTGGAATAACAATTTACATTTTTTTAATTACAGTAAGTTTAAAGAAAAACTGTACAATTATTGGGTCCCAGGTTTGATTCGCGGCCGTGATAGCATTCACGTGACAGATAATTCTTTTAAATTCGTATATCATGCCATCCGCAACATTACGAATCCTAGTGTGGGAATGTGAGTCTTGTGATGGGCGAAGTGCCTGTCGAGAGGCGAACGTTTTTTAAACAGAGTCTAGAAATTCTCACTGATAGGTAATTAGTTGATGATAGGTTATCAAACGTTTATTATTTACTATTTAGCCGTGGACTCAACTTGACATAATATAATGGTTTGTATTTAAAGTTAATTTTATTACTGAAAATAATCACGTCACCTGGATCGTTTTTGATATTTATATATCAAATACTTTTTAAAAGTTCACATTTCTTAAGAACAATCCGAATAAACTAAACCTCAATTTAATATACTTTAATAATTTATATATGTATATATACTATGTTATATACTCGTATTTCATGCCTTTTTCGAAAACATTTTAACAATCTGGAAATATATTTAATATTATATTATTGTTCACCCAAACTATTTAATACGAATATATTTAGTTATTACTTAATTTACATACAAATAAAAAAAAATCACAACCCAAAATATGTAAATTATAAACGGGCTGGATAGAATACGTTAACGATTGTAGAGGAAATTCTAGTAGATACGATTAGTTAAAATATATTTTTTATCTCTAAAGTCTATCATTGTTGTATAAAACTAGCAAGGAAAATTATTTTAAAATTGGAACGCTGCGAACTGGTATTTCTAATGCCATAGTCGTGATGATGCATCATATTTATGCTTGGTTCGATCGTGGTAAAGATCCTGATGGTGAAGGTGTTAATTTAGTTACAACTGAGTTGTTATCTATAGAATTTGTTCGATAGTAATCAGTTACATGGGACACTAAAGAGTACAACAATTTCTTGCCTTTGAATCTCTTGTTATACTCAAGCAAGGTGTAAAAATGTAAATAGAGGAATGTAAAAAAATAAGTTCAAGTAAAAAAAAAAAACTTATAACAAATAAATTACTTGACTACGTGAAACTAAAAAAAGCAATTTTAATAAAAATGTATATGTTATAAAAAAAGAATAAAAATAGGTTGGTGTGTACAAATTTCAAATTTAAAGAAAAAATACATACCTATGTACCATAAAGATAAAATTATGAATATATCTCAAAATATTTAAAAGTAAAAGTTCACCCCTGCGCAGCCGGGGCGGGCCGCTAGTTATTTATATAGCAGCAACTCATTTAAAAGGATATAGGTACTTCCAGAAAGAGGTAACTCAAAGTATCCAGTTAGCTGCGATCAGGTCGCATAATTACAACATAATATTATGTCGTCATCCGATAACTTACGTACTCCAGTTACGGTACTATACTGTTTCGTTGAAAAGATTAGGCGCTCGATGAATTATCAAGAAAACCAGTAATGCTGTTGTTAGTTTTAATTTTATTCTATAATTTCTTAGTAAATAACTACTATTTCCAACGTTTTTAGTCATACTTGCGTAATATCACATGGTAATAATGATTATACTTTATTTTCTGAGAACATTGTGGTTCGAAAGTTTTTCATATAAAAATTGCCTTCGTGGAGCGGCCTAGAATACTCCCCCCAATCCCATGCTGGCAGAACAAGATGTCGTAAGAGGCGACAGGAGCCAGTCTGCCTGGTGTTAGCTTCGCATAATGATTATATTATCATTATTGTTATTACTATCTTTTCGTGTAGCCAGCCTGGCTAGCTCTTGCTTGAGTCAGTTGCTTAACCACTCGTCGTGTTCCAGATGAAAGCTTGAAAGCCAGTACTTCCTTTTCTCTTATTTCCTGGCCGACAACGCATCAGTGATACCTTTGGTCTTGCTGATGTCCATGGGCGACGGTGACCACTTACCATTAGGTGGCTCGTTTGCTAGGTTGTAATATAACCAATAATAGTAATCTGACAAAGTATTTTAACTATAAAAAATGTCGTTTTCGTAACAGAAACCTGCAAGTTTGACGCATGTATTGTGTCAGTAATTATTTCTTAACGTCGATTATCCATACACCTTCTCGGCTATCAACCAATTAAAGTAAATATACGTGCGACCGTGAATCTCTAATTTATTTGTAGGAATTCACGTGTGTGTAGGTATTTCGTGGTTATAAAAACCACGATTTGTGGTAACTAGATATGTTAATTAGTATTATAAGTAACTATATTGGATTTTATGTAATTAACCTAATAATCAAAACGCAGTTACAATTTGATACAGTTGTAGTAAACTCTAGACGTCAGTAGCAATAGCGTTTGGTGCACACTAAATTAAATTTTGTATGTAAGTTACTTATTTTTCTTCTTTTAATTAAAGACTCCAGCTCAACAAGAATGAAGTGTGAGCACTATGTTAATATTTTTCTAGAGAGTACCTATTGCATTTGCAATAAAATTAATATTTTCTATATTAGTAAAGATCGAATGATAGAAAAATATTATATAATTTTATTCTATTGTAATGTAGAAAAATGATGTATTAATAGAGATAAATGAATGCAATCATAAATATCGTTTAGTATCGAAGAGGAACCGTAGCCATTAGACAACTAAATTTATAATTTAAGATATAATTCACTAATGTCGGGTTTGTCGTGATGTATTCGTAGCTAAGAACTTTCAGTGCGTATGACCGAGCATGACGCAAAGCTGTACAAATGCGAGATGACATGAATTAACGTTTCCTATGACGAGCTAACTTGGTCACGTCACAATATAGTTCATTATACGAACTGGGGCGCCCTTCTTCCTCGTAGGATTATCCTTGCCACGAAACTAGTGAAAGTGACATAATGCTCTGTCATCGTTATTCATGAGGAAGTGCTCGTGCTGTGCTCTTTACCACACTCCTCAAACGTTTGCCGATAGCTTCTATTCACTATTGAGTTTTCATTTAACCTGTGTTTCCTATTAGAAAGCCTGTTATATAAATTGCATTTCACATTGTAATCAGCACGAATATGTAATCTCAAAAGCTAAAACTGTAAAAAAAAATCTCTTTCAGATGCAACGATAGCCATCATCAAATGGCCCATATTTTTGCCTCAGTCTTTCATGCTATAAAATTAAACCAAAATAGATTTATCCCTGAAAACCCAAGGTTAATTGAAGTTGATGCCATCATTTTTACTAGGATGTCATCTAAGGCGGTTTAGTTTTTATTATCATTGAGGAATCTTCAAATACACTAAACCACCTTGAAACGACCTGTTCATATGGGATTTTTCATATAAAATTTCTCTAGGCTAGTCCGGCAATCCCGGCATCGCGGTCGAATCCCTAACGCAATATCTCACGAGCCCACTTAAGGCTCCACCGGGCAATTGCCTTTCCTATCTTATTCACACCTACAATATTCTCACAAGTGATCATATAAAGCATTTGGCATTTTGGATTATAAGTATTGAAGTCTTATTTGAAAGGAACTTTTCACCGTATTCGATATACCAGAAGAGCAAACGAACTATGCATTGACAACAGAATCCTTTAGTAGTTTCCGAAATGGATGTCGCCTTTATATCGCCATAAAACTTATGGGCGACATCGACGACACGTGTAGCACACCAAAGTCACAACTTTGGTTAAGTTGCATATGGCAAAATCTTTAAAAGTCTATGATAATACTGCGTGACATAAGATGAAACCATAGAAACAAGTCAATCGAGAGTTATTTTTTTGAGCATTTTTGTTTTGATTTTGTAGAGCTGGCATTATTAACAACATAATTTGTCTTGAGAACCCGAAACAAGTACATTGATATTTAATTACTCTAATGCCTAATTTTTAAAAAAGGAATTTGGAAAGGGGACGTGTACGACAACCATGAGCATATTATCATCATTAAGAAATATCGGCGCCTGGTATAACCTCATAAAGTATGTAACTGCCCCACATATTTTGAACATTCATCATAGTTATGAGTGATAAAGTAGCATATCGCTCTCCTACTACTGGGATCGGGTCTCCAGAGCTGTTTACAATTCGGGTTCATGGCTGTTTACAAACCTGCCTAATGCCCTGCCCTAATGTCGAAACCATTATTCCTAAACAAAGACTGACCAGACTGTATGACCCATGATATGTCATGGAAAAGGGTACAAAATGTTTTAATATAATGTAAGTTTATATTGTTTACAAGTAATTATACGCAGTAAGTTTTTATGTAGTCTCCGTGTAGGACTTTCAATTAATACGTACAGTATCTCTGTATTGGTATCTGCAGTAACAAGTCCACACCTGAATCGAATGAGTGACTACGGCACTCGAGGAAGACAATACAGACATTACGCTCGAATTGTTATGTCTAAAGTATACTCGAAATCAATAGTGTATACAATTTTATTGTTTCAGCTCATTATTATATACCGTATACTCTTAAATATCATTGACAATTATTACCGATTTAATTTTGGATCAATTCATGTGTTCGACCGCATTGTCAACAAACATTCGTCGCGGGTAGATAGACATACATCGTGTCATCGTTATATTAAGATTACATTAATAATCTGTTTATTCAAACACTAACATGCTTATGATACGTCTATATTTTTAGTTTGTCTTTACAAGTATAAGTTGTATGTTTATGACGATGTTGTCGATTTTTTTACATAAAATAACAATAAAGTTAGTGGTTGACAACAATTCCAACGATAAGTGGTGGTGATGGTTTAACGGGGATATTAAAATAGTATGGGACTTCCTCCGTATTTCAATGAGTTTTCTCCAACTAGAATAATAACGGCATCCTTAGCTGTATTATACTGACAAATTATATAGTTTGAGGTAATTAAATGGAAATTGTTTTGTAAATTGTAATGGGTTATTGTTTTATACATATAATGATATCAAAACTTGATCTGTCTGTTTAAAAAAAACAAGCTCGGAATTTAATTACCTTCAAATAAAGAAGTTAAAGATTTTATGGATTTTCGTAGTGCAATGTAAGAATCTTATATTAAAGAAAAGATACATTTTGTACAAGGCCGGAATACCTAATGGTCTCTTTAATACCCCTCTAGTGTCCTAAGTAAATGTAATTAATTTAAAAAAAAAATATTTATTATATGTTAAAAATACTTATTTTTAGGTTGTTTTAATATGAAATAGCATTTGGCAATCCACGATATTTATTAAATATGCTGTGGTCCAAAAACAATTTCATTTTAGTTATTCGCTATAAATAAATGGAAGACTCTGATTTATGAATAACTGGCTTTTTCTTCCGCGTCGGTTTATGAATTAGGTCCAAAAAGAAATAAAATATGTGTGTTTAACAAAAAGCGTTAGACTCATCTCTCATATCACTTGCGCTTTAGAAAAATATTGCTCCAATACTCATAATTATCATAAGTTATAGGAACAACCTGCTATAATTGCGTTTTAAAAACGGGATTCAGCAGTACAGCGCCATCTTGTGAATATATAAATAATTATACAACAGTGATATGAACAATATGTTATGGAACAGAAGCCAGTCACACTATAAATTTTTAATATATACGTACCTGTAATATATTTTTTGTAAACCAGAAACCTAATATTTTTCCAGGATAAAAAGTATCCTATATTTTAAAGTAATAAAATATTTATTTGCCAAATTTCATCTAAATATATTTTGCGTGATTGAGTAACAAACACCCAAAAATACAAATTTGACACATTTAAAAAATTAGTAAGGTATTAATATTTTTTGGCTAACTAATTATATAATTTGTGGCGTCCAATAATATTGACACTGTGGCGTCGCCTTCTAGGCCTTTGTGTAGGGGTTGGATATAAAATATACATATAAACCGATTGCAGCATTCTAGCCCCGCTCTGTACCATAATAATAATGGCCGAACCGTCTGCAGTCATTCGTGTCATTTAAGATGTCATTTGTAATTTACCACAAGATTCATCCTTCTAACCATCAAAGACTTATAGGTAATACCTATACAATACCTTAAACAATCCTCCTCTAAACTAATGTGGACCTAATTTTATTGACACCTTTCCAACTGGTTTATTCAATCCAACTTTTTATTTTTACCCATAATGTCAAGTGGCGATCTGCTAAAATGTCTTAAAACTATGCTTTTAAGGCTAAGTGTTGCCTTCGCATGTTCTTTATTGACATCGCAGTACCATATAGCGACATACAGGGAAATACTTACTCTTGAGAATGAAGTTTAGGTACATCTCTCAAATAAGACGTTACAAATGATCTGTAGCCTTATTCAGAGTTGCATAAAACAGTTATTCCGGAATTTTCAGTGGTTGAAACCACCATATAACTATCAAGTTTAAACCATACAAAAATTCTATCAAATCGTTAAATCAGAGTTAAAAATAAAATGTGTTTATTTGCTTATAACTTATTCCACAATGGAAGAACTAGGTGAGGTCATAGTGCCATCGTTTGCGCCTTGCACGGTTCTTATGTCATTGCGACATGAGGTGCTCAGCCGACTCGCCGTGATGAGACAAAATAAATTAAGATGGGGACTTCTGGGAATTCTAAGTGTTACGTCAGAATTTATTCGAGCTTAGAAATCGATATTTAACACCAACAATAAAATTTATTACACTGTCGCATAACGTAACAACTTGAAATTATAGCGCGTTTGTAGGTATGCCAGTTTTTTTTTTTCAATAAATAATTTAATAAAATTAATAAAAATAAATGTTACTACTATCCGAGATTATTTATATTTATACATTTCTAATACACCTTCTATAGCTGTTGCCTCCGAAAGAGTCCCTTGTTTTCCCGGTCGTATACAAATGCACTTCTGTGAACCAGGTCCAATTTTTTTCTCTTGATATTCGTTTATTTTTTCCAGTATAGCGGCGTTATCGTGTTCTAGCAACATTTTTTCACGTTGCAATGCTCTTCTGGTCAATTCTGCTCTGGCTATTCGCTGCCATAACCTTGTTAAGCCGCAAGTAGTAGATATAGCATTTACAATCAGCGAATCATCTGAGCGCTGATGTCGTAATCCCGCCTCGGTTTGCGTAGGAGATTGTGGCATAGCTGTACCAAACGGTAAGACTTTTTCGCGTTGAGTTTCGTATTTCCTGCACAGCGCAGCCATTCGCAATATTTTTTCACCTTTCTTATGTGCATTCTGTAACGATTCTATGGTACTATCTGAAGCTTTTACCAAAGCAGCCATTCGTTTCGTATCGATAGAACAACCATCAACCATTTTTTTCTTTAAACGATGGCATGCCGTTCTATGGCGATTCCGACGATCTCGAAAAACTGCTTGCTTAGTACCAGACTCGTACGCCGCTAGTTCTGTTCGCAGGCGTTTGAGCATTCCGTCACTGTTGGCTATTTTCTTACCTTGTGAGGCTATTATATCAGCCATCAAGTTTTCTTTGTGCCGCAGTTTTCGTACTTTCTTCTGATTATCTGCAGTATTCGTAACATAAGCTTTTAAAACTGTTTTATAATCATCCCACATTACATTGTAGACATTTTCAAGATAAGATCGCAGGTTTTCACGTTCGTTTGCGTATTTACTTCGTTCTTCATCTTCTTTTACTAAATTTTCACCCCTTGTTGTCCAAGCAAGATTATCAGCAGTGGTATGACCGTGAAAAAGTAACAACTGAAGATGTGTTTCAGCAGCGTTGTGATCAGTTGCAATACGGGCTGCGGCTTCTTCGCCGGATTTAAGTAGTGCTGCCGTTCTAATATCATTATCCTTTGACATTACTTCTAAATCTACCAGAAATTTTGTTATCATTGTATCTATTGTATCGCAAAAACTGGCAACTGTACGTTGAAATTGGTCGTCAGCCACATCCATAAGTTTCATAGTATAATTGATAAGGTGTTTTTTTTTGTCAAATGCTCTTTCAAATGTGTTCCACATTACCTCGATGTCCTGCCTGAATACAGGTTCTTTGATCTTGAGCATCATTTCACGCCAACTTTGGTCTAATTCTCCCCGCTTTAAAGCTTGAGCGGCCATTTCCCGGTAGAGTTCATCCCTTTTGAGTTTTTTGCGAGCTTCGGCTTCTGCCCTAAGCTTCTCTAATCTTTTTGCCTCTTTTTTCGCCTTTTTATCTGCCATATTTGTAGTTATTTAAACTATTTCTAAAATAATAAAACTGTAATATATCAAAGTTTTATTACAGTATATCCTGTCAAAGTGTCAAAAACCTAAATATAAATGACAAGAAACATCAAAAATCCATAAACACAATAACAATTGATCATTGAAGCAAATAAACTCCAAATAACAAAAATTAATACTGTAAACGAACCCAAGCGTATGCTTCCAAGCTAAAATGTAATGTACGAAAAAATAAACAAATCTTTTGTAGTCGTTTTACTATCATGATTCAGTAAAACTCCTTCTTCCAATATTCAATAATGCCAAATAACGTATGATTGACATGAGCTGTACCATTAAAGTAATACTCACTTATAATACATATTTATAATAAAAAAAATGCTTCTACTCGTCATTTGCAATATTCTAAAATACTTTACAGGCTCGATACCAAGCTTTAGTGGAAGGAACTGAGCCACTCCAAAGCTTTCTTCATAAACGTTTAGCAGAAAATTTGAACAGCGAGGCAGCATTGGGAACCGTCACGGATGTAGCTCAATGCGTGCAGTGGCTAAACTCCACATTTCTGAGCGTTCGAGCTGCTAAGGATCCTCGAAGATACCTCGGGCTGCCGAACGCAGCGCCCGCGCATGAAATATCAAAAAAGATTGAAGGTACGTACAGAACAAAGATATTATTTCTTAATTCAAAATGGATTTTTAAATATTTTTTTTAAATTGTATACTCAAGTCCTTAGCAAGTCCCGGAAGAAGAAGCCACAACCAACTCCTAAAGTAAAAAGTGAATTAAAGGAATGGATATGTTGCATTAGTTAATCATAAAACGTAACCGTTTTTAAAACAGCTCGAATAGATAGTGAGACAGTGATAATACGTTACATAAAAATATATTATTTTTATCCTATACAGGCGCAATATAAAAAGGTACTTTCGGCGTTGCGTTTTAATACTAAGAAGAATGAACGGTGCTTACCACGAATCTTCAGTACGACTTAATAATAAAAATAAGGAAACTGAAATATTAGTACCTAAGTATTCAGATATGTACATCATTGTTTTACATCGACATTAGTACAAGTTATTCAGTTTTTATTTCAAATGTCGTTATAGGCTGGCAGTCAATTAAAGCGTCATCTTCATTCTTATCAAGACAATCGTGATCTTTTTTTACCTTAACCAAATGATTGATGAAATCTCTAGTTTCACTGCGACAAGATAATCGCGTTATTAAATAAAGATTGTAGATAATCTTAATAATAATAATGTCTTTATGTTATCTCTGCATCGGTAGCACAAAATTAATTATCATTAATTGATTCCTCTGTTGATGATTTTCTTATATTATTGTAATCGTTATAAAAACTGAATATAACATAGTAATCTTGTTGGAATAGCATACGTAATATGAAGAAAAATTTGATAGTTTATTTTTACGACAAGGTATCCCATTGTTATTGAATTTCAATGCGCGTTTATTTATTTGCATATAAATGTTTATTACTAGATTTAACAAGATATGATATTTATGACAAATAAATATTTTAATTGGCTATCGCAATTATAACCCGCGGTATTAGTTAAAAATAAGTAATAAAATTAATTATTATTCAACATTATCCATCCAGCCCAAGGCCCACTGCTAGACGTGGGGGGTCCTAACTTAACTTAGGCCATTTTAACCGGTATTATTTATTATGTAACAATGTTTAAAGTTCGTAAACCAAACTGACTATATCTTAAATTATTATTTATGGTAATATGTATTTTTTTTACATTTGTATAATTATTACATAATTGTTATGTTTCATTGAAGTTTTTACCCTAAATTCTCTTTATCGATTACTATTTATATAACTATAGTAAAAGTATTTCAGAATGACTCATCTAAGGTGATCCCTTTCGATCTATTTAACAATTGTGTCGCATTTACCTTGCGGTTCCTTGCTCAGCTGCGGTGCCAAAGTTGTTACCTTGTCATATGATAAATTACTGCTTAATGAACTTACTAAACTTTGTAATTTGACGAACGATCCAATTCGTAATGGGTACGGTATTTTGGTAATAGAGAAATGAATAAATTTATTGAATTGGATTTAGCAAGAACAGGTTCATGTATAACGGTAACAAGAGTCCCACAATGAAATTTTAGTGAAATTATAGTTATACAAAAGAAAATAGTTTATTATTTACTAACTTAAAGATGTTACAAAATACTTAATCATTTACAACACTCTATCTCGTTCAGGCATAATAAAAACAAAAAATATTATTTGTGTTTTTTCTTCGTTTAAATTTTATCGTTTAAATCGTTAAAATTTATTTATTAAATACCTACTGCAAATACTTATTTTTTATTTTTTTATTATTGTTATAAGAATTAGTCATGGAAATAAAACAACAAAGAACATACAGAATAGTTATAAAAGAATGGATGGAATAATCAATAAAAAGATAAAGATGATGAAATATCAATAAATCTAAATCTATATTTTTGTTTTTTTATTTATTTAAAATAACATGTTTATAATATACTTATTTCTACATGCAAGACTCAGTATTATTATCTTTATTAGATGTAATATTTTTATATTAATTTATATTTGTTACAATAGCTAACTTAAGTAAAAATATTTTTTAAACCAAATTGGAATATTTTTAAAATGTTACCAACCACATGCATAGAGATCAACTCATAAACGTAATCCAGACCTATATGGTACAGATCGAGAAACGGGACTGTCATCGTGATAGATTGAAGATAGACAAACACAGAGGTTTCCGTTAGACGAAGAAATATGCGATTATCTATATGGTTTTGTTATGGTGTTCACTATTGTATCGCAGTAAGCTTCACTTAATATTTAAAGTTCGTTCCATTGCAATCCGTCCATAAATAAAAAAGTTATAAATTAATATATTTGTAAGTCATAGAATCAGAAAAACCCAGTCGTAAATAATACAGGTGCTATTTCTAAGGGTAAGGCGTAGTTTTTCTGAAGCGAAACGAGGGGAGACTGCTAGTAGATACGTAATATTTAAAGTAATATTTCGGAAGATAGTTTCCTTTTGTTTCATCCTCATCAGCTTATTAAGATCAGAAATAAATAGTTTATAAACACCAGTACCACAACACGACCTCGCTGTCGCCACAACCTCTTCCCGCCGCTACGATCAACATCGCCGCTGCACAGTCGTCACGCACCGGCGACACTATCACCGTAAAACTCCGCCGCTACGACCAATACACCATTGCCACATCACTGCCACACCACGACCACACCATCGCTGAGTAACCGCCTAAACACTGCCACATCATTCCCATACCACGGCCATACGACCAACATACCAACTGTATAGCAACTGTACTCCACCACATCACGCCGCTCCATAACTCTTATTTCCACACCATCTCCATCGACGTACACATAGCTTAAACTATTAATTATGTTTATATATATAATTATAAGATATATTTTTTGTAAAATGAAATGATAATGAAGCATGTCGATCCAGGATGATTCAGTTCAGTAACATTATGCAGTGTTGACAATTACGTTAGACCTCGGTCGTAGTTCCGGGTCGTGATGGATGCGGCTGTGCACGCCGATTCGAGAGATGGGTCACACACGCGATCCTTACGATACGGTGCAAGTAACAAGCTACCAACGATCTTTATTATTATATCAGATCAGAGATGCAACGTTTTTACAATTTTAGTTGAATAAGTGACTATTAACTTGCATTGTAACTTTTGTTAATGCTAACTGTTAGTTAATTAAGTGTAGTGATAATCATATCATAGACAAACCATGCAAAGGTTCTTCTACCTATAAAATATTACTAATCAATCTTTAAAACTTACCAAGTTGTAAAATATCACCATCATAAATAAAACCATATCGTAAAAATTCAGTTAGGATTGCTATCAAACAAAAACTTAAAATCGGCATTTAAAACTCTCGACTTTAAGAGGACCTAATGCAATGCCTGATATGACAAATGAAATCAGTATTTTCAATCTCCCTTTTATCGTCTTATTTATTTTTAGCAGGTAGAGATGGAAGAGATTTAACGATAAAATTACCTTTTGTACAGATCCAACTTGTACTTCTTATTATACACTTAAAATTTTACCGCACAATAAAAAATTGTTGTATTTATAAACCTTTTAACATACCGTCGAGTCATTCTACGGATATTTTTAACACCAATGAAATGCCAATCTCAAACAGTAACAAGCAAGAGATTTAAAATCGGACAGTATTTAAAGAATCGCTGGTTTTTATTCTATTTGTACAGACGATACGCTGTTAAGTGGTTATTATAAGAGATATAAGACCGATGCAAACCGCTAGTAATTCTATCTGTATGTCCACATCCACAGGTATTAAGTATGACTGTATTCCTTCCTGATAGGTTTAATTTACGTTTAATGTATTGGAAGTGGCAAACGAGTTTGCTCGGTGGTTGCTACACCTGAGGTTACCAGGCGACCGGTATTCACCTGGGCCGATATTTTATATGGCTCCCAATGAAATACAATATCTGCCATTGAATCGCGCGAAAAAAACGGTAACATTAAATTAGTGCGCGCTTTCCCGTTCACTCATCTTCAGACGGAGCGGGGTGTTGATAATGTATTAAACATTTGTGTGGAAATAATGTGTTTTTGGAACTAAAAAAATAATAAAAAATCAATACTATAATTTTCATTTATTCTAATTATTTGTCCCGACAATGACCCTAGAATCCTGACTATAAAAAGTCTGGTTTTTCGATCGGATTACGCTAATTGCAAGTCAAAGTGGAAGCCCGTCGCTCGAAGGCCAGTTTTATTCTCTGCATTCTGATCATCTTTTGCATGATATATCAAGATATTACGAGATAGTATTTTAGTAAAATAAATAAAAAAGATTTTTTATAAACTTAGAATTTTTTTTAATTGACAAATTTTTTATTTGGTACACGTACAAGACCGCTGCTACAACGGCTGCTTTTGAAGTATTTGTGTCATAACAATATTATACTGTTTTGTTATACTTTCGATAAAATATAAGTACTGTTTATTTCAATCTTCTAACTTACGCCGGTGATAAAGTTAAGCATCTGCATGCCCTTTACCCCATAAATGCAGTTGAAATGTCATTGAATACACTTAATGAGTTCATGCTCGTGCTCACCGCAAATGCCACGTCATATATGATATTACTCATCTCAAAATCTGCTACAAAATACACTGATTAAACACCTTAATAAGGTTCTATATTAAAATGGCCTGAAGTCAAATACTCGTTTATTACACTCGCTAATAAGTAGGAACCTTAATGAGTTGATTTTATAGGTCATAGGTATAAAACTTTTGTACGACTCGCCACTGCTGTGAAACAAGTTTCTTCAAATAACTTGGCAATAAAGGTGTCAAGGCCAGGTTCAATGAGACATGTGTCCTGTTTGTGTTTATTAAGCTTATCTATAATTCAATTCACAGAGTTGTGTGTGAAAGCAATGAACGGACTCGCCAGTTCAGGACTGATCACTATGGACGAGACGAGTTGCATCGAGTCCACTGAAGCGGGAAAGCTAATGTCCGTGTATTACATAGATTTGGAAACTATGAAACTAATTATGAAGGTACGATTATGTGTGCTATTTATATATTAATAAGGCTGCATAAAGAAACGTAGCTCATATTAGACCATTCGCGTGTATGTTTGTCTATCTGCATGTCACAGGTGAATTGGACGAAAAGTTTACGGTTAAGGTACATTAATAACGAAAGTTAACTCAGTGAGGTAAATAAAAAAATATTAATGAGGGACACAATTTTTTTTTTATTTATCTCTTAAACTACTCAATCTAAAATTGAAATTGTTTTGGATCCAAGTTAAGTCCCACACACCAAAAAAAGAGTAGGCTATTTGTAATAAATACTACCACATATTAAATGTAAATTAAGGTCTAAAGAAAATAACGATGATATATTAGTAACAGCCACATCCGTGGAGTTTTATAATTATTAACAATTTTTTGCTATATGATGGTCTTAATTATTATAAAATCACTACTAATCGATCGATGAATATTTATCGAGTTATTGCTCAGATTATAATGGATATTTCTTGTGGGAACGATGGCTGCTCTTATTGTATAGAAATGCTTCAATAACGCATAACTTGTGAAGCTACCGGGCGCATCCCGGATCTATTTAAAACAAGTTGACGTAAATATGTGGTGACAATATCTCGTATAAATCGAAGTGCTCCTAGCCCTTTTATTGTGATAGTTTGATAAAGTTCAGCCTTAGGAAAGACATGCTTTGGTGAATGTCGCCGTGTTTCATAGGGCACGCAGTGTTTGATCTGAGGCTTTTCGGCGAATTAAGGGCTTCCGATACTCGGTCCGATGGACTGGTATTGCATAGCGAAAAAAGCTTCAGACAACGCTAATGAAAATTAAAGATGTTCTATTCTTTGATTTTAACAAATAAAACTAAGTAATTGGACTTGATTGAAAATATTCTAATTAATAAATCAATTATTTTCGTTTCTTTGATATAAAGAACTGTACTGCACTATATAGAGTCATCTGTAATGTTAGCTGTAAGTTTAAATAAATATATAAAAAAAATATCCAACACTGGGCCACTGATATACTTATTATACATATAATGAATGACATGAATTTTAAAAGTTTATACACGCATACGGCCAAGCTTATACCGTCATGCATGGAACACTGAAAAATGTAGCTTAAATCCGACCTCTACCTTGCAATTTATGGAACACTACGTCCGATTTAGGAAACAATCAATCAAATAATATTTCAAAACAGTAATACTGCCACTTTTATTCTGATTAATTTGGACTGTGATTAAGACTAGTGATTAAACTAAGGCTAACTGGCTTATTAATTACTTAATAATAATATTGATAATATAATCCTTACGAGAAACCCTACCACCAAGTTGCCTGGCTTCTGTCGCTTCTTACGCACTGTTCTGCCAGTATGGGATTGGGGTCAGTATTCTAGGCCGCCACAATTCGGCATAAAATTATTATAAATTATTACACAATATTAATATAAATAAGACAAAATATGGTCGAATGTTTCCCAAAATGAGACGTTTGAGAGAAAGTTGTAAGATCGCGTGTCAGACCTAAGTATATTTTTATTTAGGTGTTAAATAGTATTAAGTAGGCCCACCTTCGTGTAGTACAACAGACCACTCAATGATATTACATTTCCTTTGAAGGATACTGAGCTTTGCATGGTAGCGGAGTATTTCTACTTGCTTAATTAGATTAGATACTGACCACAGCTCAGCCGTAAAATGATTTATTGTATCGATTGCGGTGTTATAACGCCCTTTAACAAACAAAACCACACGTCAATGATGTCCTTCATGTTGCATGTAGTTGTTGTGGCCGCATAGACACTTCAAATCACGCCGCGTCTGCTTTTTGCCAACTATTGCCATGTAGAAGTGGTTCAACAGTAGAATTTCTAGACTAGCGAATTAATACAGAGCACACAAATTTATATTTCAACAGAATATCATTCAATCTTTACCTGTCTAACCCTTCTCATCCTAACAATAAAGCTGCGGCGATATGAAATCTGCATTGGTTTGATAACAGTTGTTTTATTGACAATTTGTTTTATTGACGATTCGTTAGATTTAAAATTTATTTTCATTTGATATCGACTTGATGAAATTAACAATCTATTAAAGATCAATTATAGGCTATAAGCCTTTCTATTGATTTAATAAAAAACGGCGTGGTAACAAAATTATTGGTAAAGAGCGAGCTTGTTCTATAGATCGATGGTTCGGAAACACTAGATCGTTTGCTGTGGCTGATATGTGAGAGTCACGAACTGTCCGACATGCATTTGCGAGTGGACGAACGAAAGTGTCTCAATACGCTGAACAGGAGCAATACCGCCGCCACAATACGTTTCCCCATGAAGGGCAAGATAACTTCTCGGCAAATGAAGTTAAACTGGTAAGCTAACTGGTAGTTTCCCACTTATTGAATTAGGCTTTATTAAAGAAATAAGAAAAGCTTTATTAAATTACGAGTAAATATAACAAAAGAACTGAATTATTCGAATATTACATTAGTTTTAATTTACTTTGCAACAATCCGCAACGTATGATGGTATATACTTCTATACATGAATGAAACCTCCCTCCCTCCCACAAAGGAAAACATGCAATTATGATAAAAGTATATACCAACACACATTCCGTCACAAACACGTGTTTACTCCGAAATAGAGCATCATCGACTGAAGACAAGGACTACAAATTTTATTTAACTGGTGTACATTTACATGGAATGTAATGTCAATAAACCAGTGAGCCTATTAGTTTTCTACTCGAGGTATTGGAATCGAGTCGTTTTTCCAAATCGTGCGTAATATAAATCGATTATCAGTCGAATCGAATGTCGTCATCGTGTGGAACTCTAAACACTTGAGAATTTTCCATATTTTTTTAACGATTTGTAAAGTGTTCCAAGCCGGAACTGACCAGCGTCGGATTGTCGATAAAATCAGTCACTAAACGAAAGGAGACCCGAGCCTGAGTTTTACGATTATATTTGAAGTGTGATCGTGTCGAATCCCAATCAGAACACTACACATTGATGTTTTTACTGAACAATGTAATTATCGTTTTTTAAAGTCAATAACAAGTGTCACCGGCCGTATGATGACAATAACGGCTCTTGATTTCCATTTAATAGCCAGTGGTAAGTGTTCCGCGTGTTTTTATATAGATAAGGCTAACCGACTCCGCCATTTACGCGTTAGTTGCTTAGGTACTTTGCAACGACGTATTACAGAGCGATGTTCGCAAAGGTTACGCTTAAATATTACCAGCACATTAAAATAATGAAAAAATTATATATTTAATAGCAATTTATGATCATCAATTGTATATTCAATCGTGACAACCAATCACTATCCCAGTCCTGGACACAATTTTTCTCTCAAAATAAGAGGGAATTAAGGCCACAGTCTCCCACGCTGGCCAAATGCGAGTTCGAAGACTTGAGAGACATACCATTGAGAAAAACCCTCAGATGTCAAGGTTTTCTCAGGATGATTTCCTTCACCAAAGCATGTGATAATTAATTTATAATATGCACTTCATTTGGAAAATTATAGGCGGGTGCAAAATTCGAACTTGTGTCTTATGTGCGGGATACTAATTAAATCACTAAGTTATCACAGCTAACTTAAGTTATTAATTTTACCCGTGTATTATTAATTATATTATATAACAACTTACTAAGTAACATGAGACGAAATCAACCTCTTGGTGCACCGTGCTGAACGATGAACAAGACATTATATTATATAACAACTTACTAAGTAACATGAGAAGAAATCAACCTCTTGGTGCACCGTGCTGAACGATGAACAAGACATTATATTATATAACAACTTACTAAGTAACATGAGACGAAATCAACCTCTTGGTGCACCGTGCTGAACGATGAACAAGACATGGGCGTAGATTAGCAAAGCAATGGTGTTAGAAAGGCAAATTCGCTAGACTCTGTGCCACCCAGCTTTATCATTTACGATACTCATGCAAAATGGTAGGGTTTTTCACTAGCCTAGCTCCAGCCAGCAGCCCGCGGCAACGCCCTTAATGTTACACTTGAGCATGGGTTGAAGGTGATGGCTTGCCACCATCGCCAGTCTTCACCTTTCTACCGTTATAAAATAAATTTTCGTCTGTGTAATAAATTCACTTTCGACGAACATTGCAAATAATAATAAAGCTCAATTAAACACTTAATACACACTTAGGTTGCATGTCAAAAAAAATAAACGCAATGTTTAAAAATATAAGTAATACATAATATGTTCATGAACAAGGAAAAATATAGCTAGTTGTTACAGCGTCATACAAGCGGTTCTCGGCTGTTTGCCCATTGTTGACCCCTCTCTTAACCAAGAGGCTATGAAGATAATGCGTATCGCGTTAAGAGTTTGCAAGTGTGAGTTCACTTTATATTTCTACCTAATATATAGTTATGTACTGATAAAAAAGGGGATAATTGATTCAATAATCTTGATTAGTATGATTGATCTCTGATATCTGCCCGCCGAGATAGTGGTCTCGGGTTCGATTCCGGACATACCTATATTTCACAGATAAATGTTCGAAGTCGATGCGTGGATGTTTTGTATCATATTCCTGTATTTCCGTACCACCCGCAATACGGGGAATCCTAGTTCGAGATTTTGAATGTGTAAACGATTATTGGCAGAAATTGTTTTACACAATGTGGTTGTTTGTAACTGCGCAATCTATTAGTACACACAATAAGGGTATCGGATCGATCAAGTATCGCATAACTACTACAATTATAATAACCGTATACTAGTGGAACGCAACAAAGAAAATAGAAGAGAGGAATAACGAGGGTACAATACGGGCCCTCTCCCGGATTAACTGTGTCGTAAACAAATGACGTAGCAGTGTTTGACGTATACTCGTGTCATCGCAGTAGTAAGCGAAAACATGTCCGCAGCTCTCCATTATAATATAATGATATTTTAGTTAGTATTCCGACAGCCGTGTCTGTGAGTCACACCTTCACACGAAGGACGAGGTATGTAAATGCATTTCCCCACAAAAAGGGGTACCGAACTACAAACTATGTATAATACCATGTTTATCATCAGTCATCATCTTAAATATTGGTCTTAAAGCCGCTAAAATCGCTTTACTTTCCTCAGGCTTGGTAGCTTACACGACGCGTCCAACATCAGTATCCCAGCAACCCAAAACATTTTCAGCTGTGCTATACTCAATAGTTCTTACGAAATGTTTATCGGCTAACTTGTGGGAGAATAGTCAATACGTAAGTAAACAGTTGAGAGGCATCGGTCCTGCGTTCAGTATGCTGTTGGCTTCAGCGGGTAAAACCAACTTCTTGCTGCTGGAGGGAAGTCATCCGAGGGATTTGGAAAGAGTAAGTTTTATTTAATGAAGCTAATAACAAAATGTATCTAATATTTTAGCTATAATTGATACTCAAGTCAGTTAAGTCCGCAGAATAGGTACGAAAATAGGGAAATGAGCGTATCACAGATTTTTGACGGAAACTGTCAATGTCAAATTAGGTCAGAGAAGGGCCATAGGTCAATAATAATGTTAGCGAGTGTAAGGTTTTCTAACCTGCAACATCTTTTAAGTTTATGTATGCTTACGCACCTGCTTGATTCATGCATAACTATTTGAAATTAAACTTTGTTTGTTTTGCCAAGTTAAGCTTTGTTACACCCTGCGAAACAATAGATGACGCTACAGTTAACGGTTCTGTGGAAGGTTGCTAGACCTTTGTACCACCTTGACGGTACCCGTGCTCAGTGGTCTGCCTGTTTAGCTACCACCTTCAGAGAATCAAATATGAAATTATTTCAATGTTTCGGCAGCAGTTTCGGGGAGATAGTAATAAGCTGTTCCGTATTAGCATGTAGAAACATATACATTTATTATCCTTTTATTTATATTTATAAACAAAACTGCCGCAAAAATAGATTTCATTCCTCTGGATGAAAGGTATACTAGACTATAACCAACAACATAAATTACAAATAACCCAAGTATATTTCAAAGACATATATTACATAATAGATGTTTTGCCTACTGGTCCAAAAACTATTGAATTAGTAGATTCTGCGCTTTATTTTTATTATTTGTAAAAATATGTCGCTCGTTGATGTCTAATGTTCTAAAAACCGATATCACCTTCCTACCGTCTGATTGAGGAAAACATCCGACATTTTTTTATATGAATCGTAATATGAATACTTTAATAAATATCTCATCTTTCAAATCCTATCAAATGAACTCGAAAATCATTTGTTATTCAATTGTTATTACTAATTACATTGTCAAATGTATTGTAAAATCGAACTTATGTTGTCCGATAGCTTGATCAGGATAGGAAGGCAGAGATCTCGTATATAACTGCAACCGAATATACTGTTCGAAATTATTCGACTAAATGGTATTAACGCGCATTTACAAATCCCAAGAACACAAAAATAAATCGAAATGTAAAGCTCCAACATTTCATTTTATACCCATAACCATTGGATTCAAGGTCCCCGCATCATTATGCACGTATTAAAATATCATCAATCATTTAGTTAGATGGAAATAATTAATACCTTGCCCATTGATATTTGAACCTGACAATGTTTTTGTGACGATGAAACCACCATTTAAATGCAATATAAATTTCTTGCATAGATAATGAACAAAGGACCTCCGGCTGGCAATGTTATTAGGAAACAAATCAGCTTACTGCCGAAGTATCAACTCGACATAACACCGATAGACAGAGACAGGGTCAACATACGACTAATGTTACTAAACAAGGCTTATCTGTCAGAAAACTTGGAGCACTTAACTGCCGGAATTAATCATAAAAGCTACATCATTGTTGGTGATAATGAAAATAATCTCCTATACCTAACATATTTTAAGTGAGTGTCTGTAATAAAATTGTAGACTATATCAACTAACATTATATTAATAACGTAGTATTAGAATGGTTACAAGCATATATGGATTCTATGAAAGATTTTTAGTGGTTGAAGGAGTTCAGTAAATGGCCCATGTATATAAATGGGCGACTGTGACCATTTGCTATCAGATGGCTGTTCGGTTTTTTTTTAGGTAAATAGCCGAAAAACGAGCAGATGAGCCACCTGATGGTAAGTGTTCATCGTCGCCCATTGACAGTAACACCAATATCATCACTTTTGCATTGCTGGCCAAGACAGAAGAAGAGAGAAAATATTGGTTCTTTTTTGCTCTTCAGACTCTAGTACATAAAGTAATAAAATATTAAGTTTTAAAAGTATATACGATTGATTATTCACGAAACTACTGTTTTTATTTAATTATTTTGGATACTCCGTTTTTAGAGACACCGATTTAATGAAGATATACGATGGTTGCATAACATGCGAAGTCACCAGAAAACACAATCACGAGCATAAAATAACGGCTCATTGTGTTAGTTCTAGTTTCGGTATGTATGATATGTTATGGTTTGCTTAAATGTAATATTGGTTAGCTGTTATATTAAATATTTCAGTATTATTTACAGTTGGAATCGATGTGCAAACTGAACATTTATTTATAGAAATTGGCATTAACTATAACAAGAATATTCATAGTAAGACATATGTATGTTCAAACATATGTAAAGATGACTTTAATCCAATCAGTGTAACAGAACAAAAAACAAAAGATCGTAAAAGAAAAGTAACTAAAAATCTAGACGTAACATGTTCTAAAGAAAAGATAAAAAGAGATAACACTCTACTTGACGGTTTTAGATCTCTCAAAGAATCATTTGAAATAACTTGCAAAGAAATTATGGAAAACATACATACAAGTACTAACACTTCCAATGAAATATTGCAAAATTTAACACAACCGAAATGTAGTACAAACAAAAAATGTTTTGAACCAACTGTTCTAGAAGACAGCTTTGAAAACCTAACAGTTGATGATTCCCTAAATAAGGAGGAAAGATTTGAAAATTTAGAAGAAGAGGATCAAGTAAATAATATTATATCTGAAATTGAAAATGAAATAGGCAAAACTATTACTAAACCATTAGAAGTTCCAGAAAAGCAACAACATTTATTGAGTAACAGTTGGAACAAAAGAGACATCACAGTATATAATACCAACGAAACGAAGAGAACATATAAAAAGCATGTTAAATGTAACTTCAATGTAATTGATGCATTAGAGAAAGAAATAAACACTAAAGATGAAAATGACTCCATTGTTATTAAAGACAATATCGAAGGATTTACAAATACTGTAAAATTAAAAATTGACCAATATATACAAAATATTGAAAATTCTAAAAACTCATATAAAAACATTAATGATGAATTGCAAATTGAATATGATGAAGTGACACTTATTGAAAACGACAAAAAGTCTTCAAGAGATATAGCTATTGATGAAATTTTATTTGATTATCCCCAAGTTCAGAAACAAAATTTTTTAGTTCAAAGTATAAAAAGTACTCTTGATAAAAGTCCTATAATCTTACAAAATATTGAGCAAGAATCTGATAAAGTAAATGTGGAAGATTCAACCCAGAATTTTCCAGTAAAGGAAAAGAACAATGATTGCAAAACCATGATTGAATGCAATATAATGAACAAGTTTAACCATGAAAATATACTCATTGCGCCATCTAAAATCGATACTACCCTATTACAATTATCATCGTCTATAGTTATTGATGATGACAGATGTGAAATCGTAGATACTTTACTAGAACAAAATAATACTGACAAGAATGAAATAAAATACCCTTCACAAATGCATACTGTCTATGAAGACGACAATGAAAAAAATATTTTTATTAAAAAAAGACAATATTTATCAGACAACAATTTTGATCATGATACAAATTATCAACGTTTCACAAATTCATCTGGCTCAATCGGAAAAATATCGCACAGATTAGACAATAATACTCCTCGCTTAGAACATGCCGGTCCAACTGAAATGAGTTTTGATATTAAAACTAGCACACTTTCGAATTTAAATAACAAAAATACATTACATGAAACAAATGAATTTATCGTTACGAATTCAACTTCCTTAGTTCCTATCTGTGATAATAGTGAAAAACCAGGAATATTTTGTGGATCTCAAATCCTTGAATCTTATAATCCTCATCTAAATAGTTCAATGAAAAATGATATAGTTTTCCAACACCACTCCAATGCACAGAATAGTAGTCATAAAAACTCTGATCTATATCATACTTCAAACAACAAACACATAGATCATCATTTAAATAAGAATGAAGATGATGCTACTCATATAGAAAAATATTATTTCCATACGACAAAATTCAATATATGTTCTGAAAATGACAACAAACACGCTGTTAAAATAATTAGTAAGCTTAAAATAGATTTAGATATAACGAAAATCGTTTCAACAAAGACAAAAACAAAAGAAAGGCCAGATACATTCGAATCATTATTTAATGTTAATGAAAATAGCAATGAAAACAACTGTACACCAATTAAACCTGAACTAAATGATTTAAATATCGATGTAAGCGTCCAATCAGCACCAGAACTGGGAAATAACATATCAAAGAATAGTAAAAATGAAGATATTGAAACAAATTCTACGAAAACTACTGAAACAACATTACAACCGCTTTCTATGATACAGAAAGAATCAATACCAAATGAATTTAATACAAAAAATATTAATAAGGTAGATGATATTTTAAAGAAATACAGTATAATAATGAGGTATGAGTATCATTTTCATTTAAATATGATTTTATAAATGATGAAATATGCTAATTAATTTTATTTAGTTCTAGAAAACCAAATGTTGTAGTCGTTCCCGTAACTAAGCAAATCACCAATAATAATATCACTGAACCTCATGTACATAAGCCAAAGCGACGATATAGAATCAGTGATATATTAAATTTACAAGCTCATTTGCCAAAAAACAATATTGGAAATAATGTTACTCAATTTGATAACAAAGTAATAGAAATAGGTCAGAATGAAGTTAGTCATGATGATTACTTAAGCGACGATTCACGATTCTCAGACAAATGTACCGATATTTCCGAACTTGAGCTTGGAACTGAACCGCTACAAACAGAATTTTCAAATGAAACAAAGAATGATTGTAAAATAAGTATTGAAATGCTTAGCCCTAAAAGAAAACCATTAGGACTACCGAATACTTTTAATCTCAATAACACGTTGCTTAATCCAAAGACATTACTAGAATGTTACAGTGGTGACACAGAAGTTATTCCGCCTCCAGTTGAATTTGCTGACGGTACAAATTCTACAACTCATATCAAACCGAATAGCGCTTATTCTCCCTCTTCGCCAGATTATGAGCCTGAAATCTACAATTACCATATTCTAAATAACATCCCGACCTGTGAAACAAGAGATGAAATAAATACTTTGAAACAGCTCTCTTATGATAAGGGTCAATATTCTGAAGAGATCAATACGTGGACTTTGTCTCCTGAAGATAACTTACAAGACGATACGAAACCATTTTTTATACAAAACCAGATCAATAGTTGTAAAGTCACGAAAATTAATAGTCCGAATCCTGCTCCTGTTTTCTCAAATAGAAATGTTAAGTTACGTGAATTCAAATATAAGCGTAAAAACATATTGAAACAAAGAAAGTAAGTTGATTACAATCCAATATTATTTCTAGGACCTAAATAAAATTCACATTAAACTTTTTTGTAAAATTATAACAAAAACATTTGCACTTGATGATTTTTTCGATACGGTACCATGTAACTACGTTAGGAAACAGATAAGATACCTAATCCCAGGTTCCCAAACCTGTTTTACTTATGTACTGTTACTATAATTTGGTGTATTCAGTACGAGCAGTAGCAAGATGTTGAATTCAATTTCGAATAATATATAATTTGCAAAATGTACATTAGTATGTCTGCTGACCGTATCTTAAATACCACACTTGGCCGGCGATAATTTTCATGAGATTCGTGCCTAGTTTGTTTTTTGATATGTTGTCTCTATTAAATTAACTCGAATATATTTTCGTTTTCTTTGGTACTTTCAAATCTTATCGGGTTGTTAATAGATGTGAGATACTATATTCATGATTGAAATTTTAAAAACAATAATACTAAACTAGCATAATCTACATGTATGCACCAATCGCGTGGTTTATATCTAGAAAATGCCTTAAGACATTTATATGTCTAGCAAAGACATGAGATAACTTAGCTATAAGTTCTCATTTTAAAGGTTTTGCAGCAAATGTGTTCATTATGACCATGAATCGTCTTACACTACCGTCATATCTCATTTAGTTACAAAGCCAAGAAATATTTTACATAACTTTTTTAGACCTTTAGAGGTCTTCATAAAGTAAGTTTCGGATGCGTTACTTTTGCTTAGTATAACCTTATTTCCAAATTTAATGCGAACAAATAATGATGTTTCATGGTGCTTGTTACTAGCAATGAATAGTTACGGCCGTGTTAACAAATTTTTCTCACTGTTTAGCTTTCAAAGTAAAAGCATGCCGATTAACTCGGTAGACTTGGCCAGTCATTCAATTGGCAACCGTAAATTATATTTAAATATTTAAAATGCTAAAATTTGTCACGTTTTTATCATAATTTGTGTAATTTAATTATAAATATAATTTAATATTTATTACATATATCATTTTAATTATATTTTATTACGTAAGGATAGAAAATAAAACATAACATTTGAAGCAACACCAATTTTTACTGAAGTTAAGAGCAAAAACAATTCATAGCATCTAGGAAATAAACTTCACTTTTTTACACTAGTGTATTAGTACAGCAATGGTGAGATTTATGTTTTTAAAAGTGACATCATTCTATTGTTTAATAATCTTACGTATTTCTTACACATAGTTAAATATAAGTAAAACCAAGACTGACTAAACATAAAAATATAACACGTGAAATTCGATGTCTCGATGGTCGGACATTATAATTTTATTTAGTTGGTCTTGGTTGAACAGAACTCCATTCCTTTACTCCAATTAGTCTTTTCTAACTTGAACAGTGCGATGTTATGGTGGGCAGGTTGAACTCACACCATTCAATTTAAAAGAAACTGGGTGCGTGCAGAATCCTCGTTACTGCCGACCACCGGCGCCAGCAAAACGACGATACTGTACAGGTAGAAAATGTTACAACCTCTATACTTTGCATTAAAATAATGCCCATTTTCACAGGCAAGGGATCCTAACTTCGCAACCATTAATTTCAGTGACATATTCACTCTAACACGTAGTTCTCAGCTTCCCTGCAAAGTTTTCTATCATGTATTCAAAAGAAAACCATACGATCACTGGTAAAATAGGAATAACCGTCATACAGCAGTCCTGCCGTTCACGAATTTTTCTACGAGTAGCCTGCCAGTTCCAACCCTTGCACTTTGTAAGTTCAACCGCAATATGGAAGCTCGATACAAAGCAAAGGTCGGGCAGTTCGTCAACAAGACAATAACCAGCTGAGAATATTTTTTTCCGTTTAATGCTCAGCATGTTAAAATACTCCTTAACACACCATACTAAAAGGAACTTAAATAAGGAAGGGCTGTTTAACTAAAATACCAAAAAGTGGCTATTATTTGATTATTATAATATACATTAAAAGCTAATATTTTTTGATAAGTAGATATTTATTTCTTTATTCAAAAACATCCCTAAATAATGCTGAATATTAAACTGGAAATTTATAGTCCACACTTTTTTTTAACATTTTTCACTTTTTTTTTTTTTTTTTACTTTTTTATTTATTGAGTAATTTCCACGCTGGGAAAATTACACTAATTCTATGCAAAGTATAGCTTGTATTTTATAAGACCACTCCATACTTTGTTTCCTTAAGTTAACGGGCTATGCTATTTATCCTCGCACATTAGCAGTAATAGTGCTTTTAAGACAGTGTATGTGTATGAGAAACATATTTTTCGAGACAATATCTACCTACCACCTTGCTTATATATTAATACAACATTTTAAATTGTTATCCAACAATTAAAAATCTCTAACAAACTTACTACAGAGTGATATCTCTCCAGTTGAATCAACAATTCTGTTGTGAGGCAATCTTAGGACATATTTCTACTTGAGTTGAAACAAACCATTACAATTGAATTTACAATTTCTATTAGTTTTGATTTTAGATATTAACTACTTTTAAAATGAATGAGATAGAAACAATAATTTTCTAAGTGCGACAAATTACTATCATAATAATAAATTAATAACATGAAATTTCATATGATGAAAACTTCATATTAATGTGTCATAGGATCATTATTAATGATTACTTTATATACTCTTGGTGAATTGATTAATAAAAGCAATTTACAATTACAATACAATTTTTTATCTGATAATATAGACTTTAAAAATATTGCTTGTCTTAATAATGTTATTTATAAACATTGCAAAGCAAGTAGACAGAAATAACCAGTGATCCTAATAATCTTCAAGGTAATAATAGTTTATTTAATTTTTATACTGGCTATGATACCACAAAATTGATTGTAATATACTGCAAATATGCCAGTTATACAGCATAGCCCGAAGTGCTGCCAGCACATTGGCCTTAATGCCATACTCAAACAGGAAGTGGTGATAAAGATAAGTGTAGACTCACAATCTAGCGACATCAAATACCACCCTCAATATCATATTCTGTTCCAATAATAAGAACTTTAAGAAAATGACTTCACTGCGATAGTGACCTAATACATTACAAATAATTATTCACTTCACATAGTGTAGTACTAGGCGTGAGTAACTGATGTCGCAAGATGTAGGTCCTACTCACTTCTTTGTCATAATTTTGAGATACTCCAAAGCGTTTTGTGCAGCAGAAGACTGAGCATCTTTGCTCGTCAACCCAGATCCATAGCAAACAGCTACAGGTAGAGTAGAAAGCTGTACGAGGCATTGGCATCGACCGGTCATAGATTTTTCTTCAATGTCTACATATGTAACTTCAAAGGACTGCTCAGAAGCAATCTCCTGCAGGAATTGCACGAAATTGAAATCTTTGTTGTTCAGGGGAGTCACCTGAAAAAAAAGCGTTGAATTTTTATATAAAAATATATAGCGTAATATAATATTAAAAGATAAACACAAAATTAACTACACACAAATGTTACGACGCCAGGCATGCATTTTTTTAAAACAACGATATAAAACAGTACGTAGACACACGATCGTTATGCAGATAATTGCGCCATTAAATGGGCACCAAAATTTTTATTTGTGCTGGTTTCATGTAAAAAAACTAACCTGTATCAACATAAATGCAAAAATACTAAGGAGTAATATCATTTCAGTAAATATAAATCAAAAACATTCTAGAAACTCGTTCCTTTTTTATTGTGTAAATATTACTATTTTTTTATATGCACGAAACAATAAAAATGATCGAATCGTAACTCACAATATTTATTTTTGTAACACTTAAACTAGGGGATTCAAAGCCGAAAACATAATCCCCCATGGCATTCTCCACTACTCTACCCTGGGTAATGACAAAAATATAGCAGAAAATGTATTATTAAAATTACACAATACATGATAATTTACTTTACAGTTAAAACATAAAGGCATGCATAAAAATATATCGTAAAACAAAAAATATACTTTATACGATTTTATTTGTCGCATGTTAAGATTATTTTTTAAAATACTAATAATTTGCTTGTAAAACTGGCAAAAACAACGTGTATGTGGTGACGACACTTGAGACTGTATCGAATACTAAACTAGTACTATGTTATATCGAAGTTATAAAACGGTGATATTGAAAAGTTCCATGCATAATAAATAAAATTTTCCGTACCTGCAACTTGGCCAGGTTAGGGCCGACAGATTGTTTGAGATGTTTGTGAAACTGCGAAACCTTGTGGCTATGGCTGGTAGTGAGTGTGGAGATTTTACTATCTTTCAAGTCGGCATAACGGGCCGCGACTCCGCCCTAGAACACAACACGTAATATTAGTTCATATTCCCAGTTAGTGATCCATCAAGCCGTTCAACCTTGCAGGAGCCGACCGAAAGATAGTAAAACACCTGGCCAAGTGCTAACAGTCCGTTTTTGGATTGTAATTAGTACCACTTTATGGATAACATAAATATAATAATTTTAATGGCATAGTAGTTTTAGGCTCGAAATCATTGGGCAATCTATATACTTAATTCAGTTTAAATTCGAAAAATTTATGCAACAATGTAACAAAGAGAATGAGGAATTTTAACTATGTTACAGATGAGCGAATGTATGTTATGGGGTATGGAATATATTTGCGAGGCTACAAAATAATTGTTGTTGTTCATTCAGCACAAGATGAAATGCATTTTTACAATAAATACCTCTTCCTCAGGTTGGAAAGATTCTGGGGGATTGTCCTGGAGGGCTTGCCACATTTTATAAGCAGCTTGACGCTTAGCTAATTTCTTAGATTTTCCAGTACCCACTTCTCGACGTTTGAGAAGCGTACACACTATAGTAAACTGACGCTCATGGGGCAAACCTGAAATCAAACAAACCATGGTATTTTAAAATTTAAAATTGAATGAATACTGTTACAAATTATTAATCACAATACTCACGTCTATTTACATTATCATCATTTTCTGCATGATATGAAGGTGGTGGCCAGAATCTGGACATGCATAACTCTTGTAGCCATCCAACAGGATTACCCATCAATTTATCTTCAAATGATGATACAAGTGCACCACTGCAAACCAACTTATATACATCAAAAATCTACCATTTCATATTCGTAGTACTTAAAAATCTGTATTCAAATTTATCATTATTTCATTACAATACTCAAGTATTCAGATAGCTGCTACATCGGCTTCATATTATTAAATTAATGCATCAACTGTATTAAAAGATTAATAGGTGACAAGCCACTATCTTACAGTACAACTAAAGTTTTTGGCAAATCTCCTTGATGCATTATCACATATCTCAGAATTCTTATTGTATTTTAAAAACGAAAAGAATTAGTTTTAATATTCTCAACAAAACCTTCACATACAAAAAAAAATACATATGTAACTTGTTTTATTTGTTGAGCAATTTAGTTTCAATGCCAGTCACATATAATTTTTGTTTTGTTTGAAAGTAAACTCACTTATATCAATTTGTTTCTCAGAAAAATTCATAATACTAAGAGATGACAAGTAGAAAAGGTTTGTGCAACTTATAACCATTTATATAGAAAGTAATGCAAAAATTCAAAGTACCTTTAAAGGATTGACATTGACATGTTATATTAAGTTATAGAGTTAATATTTAAATGTAATGTTAGAAATTTATAAATGTAATGAGAGAAAATACTTACGTCTCAGGTACATTTCCATTAGTAGCTTGGTCAGCAGGAGCAGCACCAGTTAGTTTATCTAGCAATGCTTTAGCAGCTGAATGCTTAGCTTCTTTTTTAGACCGACCAGTGCCCATAGCTGTAGTAATAAAGTATAGCAATATTTATAGAAAAATTACTGCTTTAGAACTGAATATGTAAGCTTTACAAACATATTATATTTTGACCATCAGAATTCTAAAAAATACTCCATTTTGAGTAAATAAAAGTGACAAGTTTCAGACTTCAATAATAAGATGTAATTAAAACCATGAAACCAGCTCACCAACTAAATCAGCAACAGTAACACGATAGCGAAATGTAGGCTCATGAATCATTCCTTCAATCTGCACCAGCTCATATTTTGGCACAGTGCCCCGGCGAGCCAGCAACTCTTGAAGAACTGAGACTGGAGTCTTGGTGGGCAATGACTCCATTTCCTGTCAAATACAATGGTTTATAAGCTTCTAATGATGAATTTCTAAAAATGTTTAACACTTTAAATATTTAGGTTTAACACTATTTTAACCATAATTAATAGTTAGTGAATCTTACATGCACCCTTTAATTAAAAACAAACATGCATAAAGGAATTAATCTATTACATAAATATGTATAGAAAACATTTTGAGGGAATACATAAGAGCTCTCAAAAATATGTATCTCAAAAGTCTACCAACTTACATTGGCTAGCAAGGTGAATCTCTATCATGTGAGACCAAAAATGAGGTTGTCATGGGTGGTGACATTTATTTTTTATGTTAATAGCTGACAAACGAGCAGACGACCCACGTGATGGTAAGTGGTCAATGTCGCCCATGGACATCAGCAAGACCAAAGGCATCACTAATGCGTTGTCGGCCAGAAAATGAGAAGAGGGTTAGAAAGTAGGTACTGGCTCTCAAAGCTCCCAGCCGAAACATGACAAGTCTTTTGGAGGCTGACTCAAGCAGGAGGGTGGTAGCTAGCCAGGTAGGCTTCACGGAAAGATATTAATACCAGTAATAATATTAATAACTCAATAATAATACTGATAATATAATCCATACATGAAGTCCTACCACCAAGCAGGATATGATATGAATATAATTCTAATTTTACCCTTTTAGCAGCTTCATCAAGTGGTAAGCGTTCCAGGTTGTTTGGAGGTTTAGGTCTGTTTTGATAACGTCGTCTAGGTCCATGGGGTACATGCTCTCCATCAGGCCCAGTTGTATGGACTGACATACCATGGACCACACCAGGCACCCCTCCATGGACAACACCTGGATGTGGGTGTACTACTCCCCCATCCATCTGTTTGAAAACACACAGAACACATTAACACAAAATTTGTTTTAATATAAATATGAATTATGGATATTTATAGTTGGTAGTTTTACTGTATCTTCAATAATTATGGGAATCTATTATAAGCAGTGTTGGTTATATAATTAACATCCTCTTTACAAACTAATTACAATCGTTATCACAGACAAACTTGGAAGACATATATAAATTTTTTAATACTTTTTTGTAAGCTTAAAACAGTATTATTACTTATAATATAAACGAATAGGTTATTATTAGTTATTCGGTATTCATTCCATTCAAATATTTTTAGGACTAATCAAACATTAATTAATAAACTAGTGATCAGATGAGGGAACATAAATACAAAAAATTACTATCACGGTGAAGGTTCATGTATTCGAGCATTATTTTGTAAAGAACTTTCATAAATTTAAACATGTGATTTGTGATATGACATGGCGGCCCCGGCCATTACATTATTCCAAAATGGCTTCGGAAAAGTATACCGGTAAAATGAAAATGTATTAAATATTACAGCACTTTTGGTAGGTAAATTTCAACTTATAGAACCTTAAATCATAACAGATTAAACTTTTATTTAAATTCTGCTAATAAGATAATTTACGTTAAATAATGACTTACCATTTTTACGCTTCGTAATAGAATTTTGGATGTAAAAATATAAAACTTAGGGTGAAAATGGTCAAAACGGATGTATTTATCACTAGTTTATTATGTGCTATTCTTTAATTGAGTAAAAAAGAAAACTTAGTACAGCAAAATTGGAAAATTAAATACGGCACACTACAACTTCACACCACAGACACTCCATATATCTATACCATAGAGAAAAATAATTAATGATTCGATCCATACAGTATAGAAATATACTAACCATCCGCCGCAGACTATTAATAAGATACTATATTATAGATAAACAAAGTCTATAAGACAGCAAAAATAATGAAATGTCGACATGTGGTTTTTAGGCACTTACATCATATTTATTTTCGGCAATCATAGTAGGGGTGGCTGTATTAAGCTAGCTGTAGCTAGTTACAATTATAATAATCTGTGGGCTGTATAACGCATCCCAACACGTAATTTTAATGTACGCAAAGACATGTTAGAGCATATATACACGCCTCGTAGGATGTAGTACCGTTTTTAAAAGGAAGATTTAAGTAATATTTTTTTACCACGTCTTTTCGTCATTCAAATATAATTCTTAAAGAAAATCAATGAAAATATCCTTTCTTCTATTTGAATCTATTCATAGAATGAACCCAGTATTCTCCTATTCATACTTTGCCCTCAAGGATCGTTGTTTTTGTTAGACTGGCACAAAATAATAATAAAATGTCAATACATTAAGATTTAAAATAAATAGAATTATTGTGTATTAATATGATAATAAACATTCTTTAAAAACAATCAATATGTATTTTTCTTCACAAGGTCTGTCCTGCAACAGTTTTTGGGTTATAAACATCTTAATGGCTTATAATTGTTTGCCTTATCTGTTTCCACGTGAAAAGCAATTTACGTGAATATGAGTCCGCCGTACTACTTTTGAGTGGTCCCGCGGGATAACAGCGCGTGTGTTAAAAACTACGTTATCTCTAAAATTTTGTATGGAAGCTGTATATAAAACTTGTCGTTGGCATAGTTATGACACAAACTAACATAAAATAAAAGTATTAGTCTAGTTTTGCCTTATAATATATTAACTGTAATTTGAAATACGGATTAGCGATTTCTTGCCGACCTTGTTTAAATAAGTTGTTTTATTTAAAAAAAAAAACAACCAATTTTCAAAAAGTGTTTGGCTTTATTTACATCAATATACATTATTGTAGATTTATCGATAAAAAACAACACATATCACCATAAATTTTTTTCGCAACATAAGCTTTAAAAAACTCTCAGGTGACCCAAACGCCGAAGAAAAAAAACAGGTAACTTTCAACGTCAATTCCAAGAACACTAAGTCAAGTGGCTTAATTTATTAACTTATAGTTTAGTATGGTCCACATACTTATCACGTGCAGAGTTTCAGCTTTTACAAGTGTTCAGTTTATTACAAATCGATCACTTAACCAAGCACTTAAAATAAGCGCAAAAAAGGTCCTCTCAAACTTTGTAACACAGGATAAATTATAATACATTTATTTTAAATACAAATTAACATTCTATAATTTCATTAAATTTATAAATTGATCATAATAATTAATAGGCATACTGCCATACAAATATATTTCAAATATCAACAACCAAAGTTATTAATTTCATAACAAAATCGATCTATAAATAGACCATGGATAAATAACAATGGGTGGATACAATTTCAACCAACACTCTCACACGTCAACTTGACATATGAACTTATAATTAAAACAATTTATAAATGACATTTTGGAATAAAATAAATCTTATTTCAGTTAATAATTATTAATTTAAAATAAAATAAAATGAGAATTAATTAAAAATGACAAAAAATCCTCCAATCCGTCCGACTGACAGCTCCACCACATCGGCAGCTCCGCCACTTCGATAGTTCCGCCACGTCGCACAATATATTATAATATTATAATTATAATAGTTTGAGATTTATTTGTGTTTAACAGTATTCTAAAAGATCTAGCCCAATCATTGATTCTACCCAAGTCATCGTTCATTTTAGTTATGGCAGTACTAGCATCAGCCGCCAGAAAATAGAGATACACCTGTAGACCGTCTGCATAGATATGGAAGTTGGATTCAATTACTTTAGTAACGGTGTTTATAAAAATAGAGAAGAGTAAAGGAGAGAGAACGCCACCTTGAGGCACGCCAGCAGAAATATCACATCAATTAGAAAAGAAGTCATCATGACGGACACACTGCGAGCGACTTCGAAGATAAGAATCAAACCAAGAAATGGCAGAAGAAGAGACATTAATAGAATTAAGAATCTCAATAAGGATATCGAAGTCGACGGAAGTAAATGCACTGCTGAAATCTAACAACACAAGAAGAATTAGTCATTTTTTCTCAATTGCATATCGAATATCATCTGTGACATTCAATAATGCAGTTACTATGCTATGACCAGGTCAGAAAACAGACTGGTACGGACTAAGGAGCGAATTATTAAAAAGAAAGAAAGAGAGTTGCTTTTGGACAATGTGCTCCAGTACTTTAGACAAAAATGGTAATATAGAGATAAGGCGGAAATCGGATAAACAGATAGGTTTCGCAATCTTCGGTAGTGGAAAAACATGCGAACGTTTCCAATCAGTAGGGAACGTACAGGTTGATAAAGAACAGTTGATAATGTGGGTGATAATGGGAAGGATATCGGGAAGGATTAGTAAGATCATTTTCGAGCACAAATTGTCATTTCCGACCGCAGTCGAAGTAATAGAAGTAATGGACTTTTTAACGTCTTTTTTCGTAACAGCCGCCAGATTAAATAGTTGACATGAAGGTTTAGTTAAATTATGTAAATAACGTATGGTGTTGTTTTTGGACATCTGATCTATGTAGACAGGAAGCGACTAGAAGTATTTATTCAGACTATTTAAATCGATGTCGTTACCAACCACGGCATTAGTTTTATCTATACCTACTGATTTTAAAAAATTCCAAATCTCGGCGGAGCTACGATTGACACGGGAATCATGAAAGTGGCGTCTCTTTGCATCTCTGCATTACAGCGATTGCGTAGTTATTTATAAAGTTTTAAGTTTTTATCAGAAGGACAACGTTTATATTTACGCTTAGCTTTATCCCTACGACCAATGAGTGCTTTGAGATCAGGTGTATATAAAATATTATTCATATATCCGATTCCGAAATTTCATACCCATAACATCCCTATTTTCGAATTAGATCATTCTATTATTAAGCGTGCGTTATATGTAATGTGTGAATAATATAGTTAATGAAATCTGCCTTTACTAATATTATAAAAAAAGAGAGAGAGTGTGCGAATGTTGCGAGTTCGTGTATAGGCGGAAACTAATCTTCGAAACCGCCGCACCTACTTCAAAAATTATTTTACGATTTAAAAGCTACATTTTTCTGTATGGACATAAGCTATATATCAAGTGTATAATGTATATAATGAATTGTTAAACCCGAACGAAGTCGCAAAGGGCCGCTATTATACCATAAACATAACTTTGAAACATTTTTATTCAAGTTAGTGGGTATTATTTCATATGAAATAATTATAAAAGCAGGAATATAACTATTTAAATAATCACTGCACATTAAACAGTAAATACGTCATATACAATTGCTATCTGGGGTTTCTTGCATCACCAATAGAATGTGTCGGAACACCTCCTTTATAACTCTGTACAATGACCTGAAATACACCCTAAAGACGAAACACGGAAGCTTTTACCAAATACGTGTGACGCGATACGTCGTTTAATTAACTAGAAATACACTATCAATCAAAGCCATCGGACCATTAAATGTTTTAGATTGGTACCTATCTACACATACAAGTTCAATAGACAAATACATAATGTACTTACGAGTCATGAAAATAACTATAAAAGAAAAAAAAAATAATTTTACGCAATTCATCTAATTTCGTTTGTCAAATTGTACTAATATTATTAAGTACATGGTTACAGAAGCCAACATCTGAAAATAAAATAATATAACAGTTAGTAGCTATGTCATTTGATTTACAGATATAAATAAGAAAAAATTACATTAAATAATAATCTCAGATTTATTATTTTGTTTTAATGTAATATGAAACTTCCGAGGTAAACTTACATTGTAGACAAAAGTGGCGTTTAAAGGAAAATAACCGTACACATTTAACTCAATATCCTGATAATAGATAAGTGTTGAAAAATGTTGCACCTGAAATTAAATGATTAAGTATATTAAATGTTTATGTAGGTTATGTATACTGACTCCTTCTAAGGAGATTCCGCATAAAAAATCTCATACAAAAAGGGACGGATAAATATTTTACAACTGTGGAACAATCAAAAAATATTAATACACAGAAATATTGATACAGATTAGATGATATTACTAAATGTATTTTTAGGTCATCTCCACCAACCATCATCAAATTTTCGTTATAGGGTTAAATATTTAGTTAAAGTTTACAAAATATGCAAAAGTTACATTGTAATTTACCTCCATAAGCCATTTCGAATCGCGTTTTTCAGTAGGTATCTTGTGCAAGACCTGACCAATTTTTAAAGCCTGAAAAATGAACTCAGAAACTTTATGTACATCATCATTATCAAACTACAAGCCAACTTTTTTAATATTAGTGTTTGATTAGGGTCTTTTCTTACAATTAGTGACACCAACTGATCAAGTTCAAATGGAACTGTGTATACAATGTATAACAATGAGTGCTTTACACACACTAAAGACAGCGAAACAAATACAGATTGCACTCACTTGTAATTTCAATAAATTTCCAGAATACGCGACGAAATATATTTTTAAGATCTGATATGTGATCCAAATGGAACAGTTCATTATTTCGTGGGCTGTCATTGACTTATGCACGACAAGCCCATGGTATATGATGTGCGCTTCGCTCACCATGGAGTGGAAGCATTGTAATGCTGTTGCAAGAATGGGCCCTTGAAAAGCTTCATTTATCTCAGATTTTATTTCAAAAGCTTTTACATAAATAATTTTCATTTGTCTTAATGTTAACGTTGATCTATTTAGTACTAGAACAGAGCCGTCTGTGTAGTTGATGTTGAGTTTTAAGAGACGACGGCAGTGCCACTCGATGTTCAACATCAACGCTATAACCATCATCACCAACATGTAATAAAAACTAATAGTAACGAATTGCACCATTTGAGGCAAATTAAATGTAAAGTTAACCAAAACAATCTTCCACAAACTGTTACCACGGGTACAGTTTACGCAAACCTGTATCACTAATACCGCAACCAATGTCGTCAGACAAATAACATTCACTTGAACTTGGAGAAATCTTAGGATTTGTTGATTGTAATCACTGGACGCTAACTCATACCAGGTAGATATAAGCCGGTCCAAGATGTTTATATATTTTGTACGATTCAGAAATGCGCACGCGTAGGCAATTACGCAGAATGTAACAAGCGCAATTATTTCTAAAACATAGTTCATTTGAGTCACTATGGCATCAGTAAAATTAATATATTCGTTTGCCGATAATACTTCTTTTATATGTAAACCCGTGAATGTAAATATAAGTAAGCAAATGGCCACTCCAAAGAACGAATTTCTATAAATAGATTGACGTATGATGGTCACGCTCTGCTTATTTTTGTCGAAAGTAACACTGTACGGCAACAACCCGAATAACGAGGCCGCTATATACAACGGCTTTATAATATTTTGCAAATATAATGTAGGTTTTCGATGTACCGTACAAAAATATTTCTTGAATAGGACCATATTTCACTCAGTAGAGCTTTGAATTAGTGGAAAAAGCACACGAAAGTAAAAACATTAATGCCCACAAGTCGTGTAAGGTAATACAATACACAATACTGCTAACAGATCGGATAACATCGATAGTGAACAAATAAACGTTTCATAGATGTTATAAACATGACTGACATCCACGTAACTGCCACAAAGTGCTTATTAAAAACATTTTTCTGGTGTTTACTGTGAAATAACATCACAATTTACGTGGCATATAACATTCTCATCAACCCGTATCTAAACAACCGTATACCGAGACGAAACATGTTTTAGAAGCTACTGTTTGTATATCGGTGTTTTTAACAAACTCTGCTACTATGTAATTACACTTTAGGGTAACTTGGGTTTCACATTGACGTAGCCTAAATTCACCACCCCGTACTTACGAACGATTTCAAAATATTTTCAGCAAGAATAAATTTTACATTGTTTCGTTAAAGTAAAATAAAATGAAATGTAACCTTATGTCATTGTGTTCGAAATTAGTTAAATACTTTTGGAAGGTCAACTACGCTTCAACAACCTACGGAGAGTGGGTCTGGAAGAAGAAGCGTCAAAAAAAATCTCAAGGATATTTTTTTCATACTACAGATAGCACTTAATACTACTTAAAGTAAATTGTCAATTATAACGAAATTTTATTATAAATTTTTACACAAAAACTAAATCACAGACTAAATGCAATAACAGTACAAATAATAACAACAACAAATATATAACTGAAAAGGATACAAATTATTAGTGCAGACTAAATGATATTTTGATATTTTGAAAAAATTTCACGGTTATGGCTGACAGTTCGGTTGTAACTTTCGAGAGAAGTATGAATAATAGGTTCCAATGGTCAACCATCGTAACGGTACGCGGATTTTTATGTTAAACATACTTATTCTAGGACGCGTCAATCTCTCAAACATGCATAATTCGGACAGTGATTGTTTATTGACGGGCATATTTTACTTTTTATAAAGAATTTAAAATGTTTGCTTGAAAGGTGGAGTCAGTAATAGGAATTAAGAAATTAATCAATCAGTGATGTCAAAATGAAGTAAAATTAATAAATTCTAGTAACTATATATATATATATATATATGTATATAAATACAAAAAAATATTTAAAAATTTATCGCAAATAATAAAAAATGAGTTTCTGGAGAGGTTTTTGGAGAGTTACAAGCTCGGTATTTAAAGTGACCACAAAATGGAACGCAATGTGCGTGGCTGCAGGCAATACGAGTACGCCGGTACAGCCAGCCCGCTGCTATAGCACGTGTCCTGCTGGCATGAAGGTCACCATTTGCGGTGCTGCTGGCTGTACAGGTAAGTGAAAACTTTTTACCTTGATTATTCACCTCAGCAGCGAATAGGCTTTTAATAAAATAGTGCTCATATCATCCAAAACTACAATACTTTAGCTAGCCTACTTTCTCCTTTAGCTAGCCTTTACAATCGATATAACAAAAAACTTAATGATATATTTTTTTATTTTCAGGCCAGCCTCTCGCACTACTATTAAAACAATGTCCATTACTGGATGAAATAGCTCTCTATGACATATGTCCGACGTGCGGATACGGCATGGAGTTGAGCCACGTGGACACCAAATGCAAAGTCTCCTCATTTTCTGGTCGCCACATGCTATGTGATGCTTTGAAGGTAATATTTTTTTACTATATTTTACTACTTATTATTAGTTTTAAGATCGAGGCTCGAGGTACTTCTTATCACTACGCTGATTTTATGGCACTTATTGTTCTAGATTTTTTTGTTTTCCGCAAAACTTTCGCGAACCTTCGTATCAATATAAACAAGCAAGGAGAATCTCTCCAGTGTGTATTTAATTGATTAATAAGTATAATGATGTACAGGGGGCAAAAATAGTTGTGATTGTGGCACGTGACGAATGCGATACGTTTGAAAAAAGTGCTCCAGTTATCACGGAAATCTCCCTGCAGATATGCAATACTTGCCCAGAGGTAACTTTTACTTGTTTTCAAATGATTAATGGCGGTCCTGTCGACTTTGTTCGGATTGGACGTTTAGTTATATATATTTCATATTTTTTGCCATGATTAGAAATCGTTAGACTTACTGATATTTTTATAGCCTATCATCTTCACAATCACGTGTTCTCACTACATACCACTTTTCACGAAGATCGGTCAAACCGTTCTTGAGTTATAACTGGACATAGAAATAGATATGCACACAAAGATTTTAAAATGGTCAAATTGCTGTCAGTGTGTCATAAAACGAATATTTATCATAAAATTTCACAAAAAAAGGAGAGATTTGTATAGATAGATGGATTTTATACAGCCTATCATCTACACAATCACGTGTTTTCACTACATACCAATTTTCATTAAGATCGGTCAAGCCATTTTTGAGTTAACAGATTTATACAGTAGTAGTATATGTATAGATAAATGTTTTGTCAGAAATAACCAAAACTTAATGTAGTATTAAGAAAAATAATATATATATATATATATATGTGTATATATGTAGGTATGATTGATAAGCAAACACAGTATTTAGCGTTTGCTTTTGCTCATACGCGTTCTCTATGTATGCAAGTAATACAATTTACTTAATTAATTTACAAGCATAATTTTCACCATCGCAGGCTTTTACGATAGTAGCGACCGAGCCAGTAGAAAGTATGGTGCCGCTGGTGAGCGAAATCCAAAGGCTTCGCAGTGTCTACAATCCGCGCGCCCTCCTCGGCTGCGTAGAGTTAAACTGTGTGCGGGCGAACACTGTTCTAGCGGACTTCCTACGCGCGCCGCCCGAGTCAGTGCGCGTGCCTGTTGTGGGGGGCGCCACTGCAATGACCATGGTCCCGGTGCTCTCCGCTGCCGTACATCCTTGCACCATGAATCAGGAACAGGTATAGTCATCTTCAAAGTGGAAAATTCCCAATGTAATTCCGAAAATGATGATCGATTGTAATTTGAGTTAACGTAGTAGTCTTTATACTAGCGTCATCATTCGACGCCCGGTTTTTTCTTTACTTTTACGGCTTTATGCAAGCTTCTTAAATTATCAAAACAAAAAAAAAAACAAATAATATTCAACTCTACATGTCTAATCCGATGCGCAATTGACCAATCCAGACCAGTATCGTGGAAAAGTACAATCCTTTTTTGTTGTAGTACAATTATTCCCTAATGGAATGTAATGAAACCCAAGTAATAATATGTTACAGATCGAATGTGTGACGTCGTGCATAATGAGTGGGACTGATGCGGTATGCGCAGCAAAAGGATGTGCGACCGCTACGCCGTGCCTTGCGGGCGCCTACGCCGTAGCGCGGACTACGATCAACGTGGTGAAGGGGCTACAGGGCGGCAAGAATATCATACAATGCGCCTACGTCGACAGCCTTGGCACGTGTGCACCCGACTGCCAGTTTTTTGCGAGTGAAGTAAGGATAACTCAATAAATACCTTAAGGTTCTTAGGTACTATCGTTTCCTGATTTTATTCTACTGATTTTGATTTCTTTCCAAATGGAAAAGTGTTGGAACCTTGATTTATCAAAAGCATTTTCAATTCTCACTACTTGACATACACAGAGCAATACTGCGAAATTTTAAGTATAAATTCCCTAACAATTTATTTTCAATGGGAGCAGGTACATAATTAATATTTATATTCTGATAATTTTATAAGAATTAATATTATAGTAGGAGCCCCATCTGACTTCGTTCGGGTTGGACAATTATTTATACATACATGATAATTCAAAATTTTGTTTTTTGCCTCGATTAGACATCATTCGTTTTGCTGATATTTTATATAGTTATAACGGCACGTCAGTTATGAAACAGTCGGTCAGATGTTGAGTAATAAAATGAATATTTATCATGAAATTTTATAAAAAAAAATGGAATGAACAGAGAGGCTCAACAGATTTAAATAAAAATTTGTGTGTGAGAATTAATTTTTACTTTAAAATTCGAGTCGAATGTCGTATTCTAATTCAATGACGGAGTGTAAATTTCAGATCACTAATGTTTTTTGATAAAATAAGATTGTTATGTGTATCTATTACAGGTGGTGCTGGGCCCATCGGGTGTTGAAAAGAACCTCGGCATTCCCGAGTTGACGAAATTCGAAAATTGTTTACTTTGCAATTGTCTGCCGTATGTTAGAAACGAGATAGCGAGATCCCTTTGGCTAGTAAGTTTAAATTTAATGTACTGTAAAATATTTATTTAATATTTTCTACAATATTTATTTAATATTTTCTACAATATTTATTTAATATTTTCTACAATATTTATTTAATCCACTCATCCTCTAACCATACGTGCCACGACAGCTATTTCTTGAAAAAATAGTTGTGACAACGGTATCTACATGCAATTAATAATTCAATGTTCGGCTACTTATTCACTTGTACAAGTGTTTAGGTGTCATAATTTACTTGTATTCAAGAATGTACTATTGTACAGTTTATTCTTTACTTGCATTTATTTTGTTAGATGTGTCGTAGTACAGCTTATAATTAACATGTATAAATGCATCATATCATTATTATTTATCGGTGGTTCCCAAGAACACACTAGGATCAGTGGAATGTTATCATTGGTGTAAATATGTTTGTTGATCGATGGTTCAGGTGTACTCGATGTGCGAGCAGTGCTCCCCCTGCGCGGCGTGCTACGCGCACCCATGCTCCTGCTACACGCCGCCGACGGTGCCGTGCGCGCCGCCCACCAACTGGACCTGCGAGTGTCCCGACGCCTGCCGGGACGAGTACTTGGCTTCCGTCAGTATTTGAATATCATTTAACCTAACCTACCCTAAACGGTGTCCGCCTTATGATCTATGGTAATTCGACAATAATCATTAAATAATATTACTTATTCAAAATTTTTATGCTATAATTTTCATGTAATATACATAAACGAATAAATAAAATATATATATATTAATCACTACTGGTTACCGGCTTCAGCTTCCCACAATTGCAATCGTCAAAAAATTCTCAACAAATAAATTTTTCCTGAAGCCGATTACTGCGAAACCTACCACCGAGTCCAATTGTGAACCTAAGCCATCTAGGGACCCACTCAAAAAAACGTCGTCACAATCGGTCCAGTCATTTAGGAAGAGTTGAATGATATACACACGTAGGTATATAAGAATGTGATGTATAAAGTAACGGACCCAGAAAAAGAAACAAACTACCCGGAACCCAAATCCGACTGTGCATGTAAACCATCCTGGAATTTACTTAAACACACACATAAAGTTTTATCAAAATCAGTCTTGAAGAGTTAGTGTCACAAACATATGGTACACAAGAATTTTTTACAGACAGATTTTATTATATTGAAGTTTCATAGAATGGGGCAACAGAAACAATGTCATTCGGTTCATTATTAAGTATTTTGTACATCATATGGCACAAAAGTTTATATGTATATATATAACACCACCAACGCTCTCATTGGGTATACCGATACAATTGATGTTGGGTATAGACCGATTTTTATATAATTTCCGTTTTTCATTCTATTATGAATGTATATTTATAAAATTTAATATCCTTACAGGTTAAAATATTATATACAAGTTACAACTGCAGGGCGGCTGCGACTTACGAGTAACAACGCAGCAAACGTAATTGTTTACTTGCAGATATGTCGCGAGATGTCATGCAAGTGCGGCAGCACGGAGCTGTGCTGGCAGCCGCGCCAGACTGAGTTCGACGCGGCGCGCGCCGCCAACCTCAAGCACCAGATGCCGCTGAAGAGCGCCGCGTGCTCGCAGCGTCGCGTGCCGCGCAGCGTGCGGATAGCGCAGGAGGAACGGGATAAGAACCGACAATTTTAGATTATCCACAATATCTCTAAATTGCCTGAAGTGCTTCTTACAGATTTACTTTTGTAATATATATTGTAATATGTTTTGAACCGAGACTAAAGCCAAGGATTCAAATCAATTAACACAAATTCTCCAGATTACCGTCTAAATGATATCGGTAATTCTTTTTGATTTGCGTTAAAAGTATATCTATACGTTTTCAAAAAAATCCTGAAATGCCATTACGTGTGATCTCCCAGCGACGTGTCTTACTGTTTAATCAAGAAATGATTACTAGGAACCAACAATCTTACGTTAGTAATATATTAGTGGTCGTTGTAATATGGCCCAATATATGTGAACAAAAACAAATTTTCCCGACTATAGTTTTAAAGTGATTTGTACTTCTAAAACTGAGATGTTACGTTTCATGAATATCGTTAAATATAAAATGTAAATTACAAATTTTGGATACACTTAAACCAAATGTAATAACTGGAATAAAAATTTGATCAAATCCTCTAACCCGCCTTGAATAGCGCGCCGAATGGAGCTGTTGCCCAAGGGGCCAGATTACTGCTGATTTGCTATAATACGAGAACTAAAAATAAAGCTATTCACTTAAGCCCCTTAAAATGTATTAAGTTCTTGCTATTAGATATTAAATTATGCATCTTACAATAAAAAAATTATGCTTTCACCACTTTTGTGATTCTCATTGATTTTTTTTATATATAGAGATAGGCATTATCACTAATAAATACAAAGATTTGAAAAAAAAAACATGAGAACTAATATTATATTAAATATGACAAGATACTTTGTTTATTCAGTTTACTTATTCTGCTTATAATGCAGTCCTATTTCCAACAAATAAATCCCGAAATATTAATGTTAATGATTGACCTTTGTTAATGCTTTAATTGCTGTATCTTATTCTTCTAAATTTATACAAATAAACGAGCATGAAAGGTATATAAACAAGTGGTTTTATTAATAATAGGTATATAATATTTATAAGAAAAGACATCAAAATTTTAAAAATATCAAATATAAAAAAAAATAAAGAACTAACAATTACGTCACAGTGCTACATATTAAACGCACATTTAATTTTACTGCGCATGGTGTTGACTTTATCTTTCAAAGTGCTGTAAAACTTGGCGTAAGCGATTTCACAATCCATCTGGAAATTTCATGAAACGGTCACTAGTAGGTATATTTTAAATTTCGAAGTAGATACAATGTCAGAACTATGTTACAATGTAATATCAAAACTCAATTCTCACCCCGTGGCTATTCTGCGCAAACTGTACGTCGAGGTTAAATAAATTATGTTCATAATGTTTTTAACATAATCGTTTATAAACATACTCGTTACTTAAAACTTTTATGTGAATTGCCGAGAAACGAGCAAACGAGCCACCAGATAGTAAGTGGTCACCGTCGCCCATGGACATGAGTAAGACCAAAGGCATCACCGATGCGTTGTCGGCCAAGAAAGAAGAAGAAAAAAATAAAGTACCACCTCGTAATCACCCGGCCGGAACACGATTCGTTTGGCGGCTGACTCAAACAGGAGGGCGGTAGGCCAGGCACTAATAATATTAATAACTTTATAATAATATTAATAATATAATCCTTACTAATAAGCAGGCTGGCTTCTGTCACCTCTTGCGTCACCCTATTCTGTCAGCATGGGATTGGGGACAGTATTCTAGGCCGCCCCACTACACTACACGGCACTAATAAGCGTTTCATAAATAATTAATTTATTAACCTTATCAGCTGGCGTCGTTAATCTGTACCTTTTATCCTGATATGTTGTATCATGGGATACAAGTGATTTCTGGAAAATAAATAAAGTATTAAGTTGCATTATAACAGTCAATAATAATGTTACGAGGGTTAGTGACAGAATAAAATGCGGCACAATAAGGACACCATAAAATTGGCGTATTGGTGAAAAATACTTCGAATATATCAAGTGGACTTTCGCCGTTATGCCATGTGTTTAAGGTCTAATATCACATGCGTGGATTTTACCACTTGTTTCTATTGTTTGTTAAGGAATGTTGAATTGAAGAGAAAAGAAAAAATTAAGGTACAAATAAAAAGCAATGACATTAGATTTTTTTCTATTCGTTGTTCCTATGACAGGATACTTTGTACTGATTGTAAATATGGATTCTCCGTAAAACAAAATCCGTGTGTACGTCTTAAGCTTCTCAACCCTAACGTATCTCATTATAAGCAGAAATGGATTTCGAGGTGACTCGGCTACGTGGTCAGCTCAGTGGTCGTGATGAAGATGATCTTAGAGAGTATTAAGAAATAATTATTTCCTAATATATACATATAGAAATACTTAAGTACGCTAATTCTCACCCTGGACACGTTTATATTGATTCCAGATGAAGTGCTTATGCATCGTAAAGACTTCTGAAATTACAAAGAATATTGAATGTTCATTTCGATTTTTAATAAGATAAAATAATAATGTCATAAAACATTACAAACCTTTGGCACGTTGATCATGATACCGGAGGGTCCTTCGAAAGCCACACCCGGTCTAAAACAAGGACCAACTGATGCTTTTCGTTCCAAAAACCAGTCTCGACTTTTCTTACCCAGATCCTGAAAATTTTCTGGAAATATTAATTGATAATGTTCTTAAGATTCTGATTTACCTACTTGACCAGGTTACGGGAAATTATAGTATGTGTTTGCCTTGTAAAAGTTTATGCGGAACGGATTTAAAACCGTCATGAGTAGGTAAATTATATTTAAATAAACAAAACATTACGGCAATTTTTGTTTGCTTATTATAAATTCTATGCTTATCTACAATCCCACCAGTGGTGCTATAGCTTTTTGAATAAAATATAATTCATGAATAAAAACAGTTATTACAAATAAGCCTTAAATTAAATAAATTTAAAAATGAACCTGTAAACACGGTTTTCATTTATCTCTACTTTTAAGGTATACAAAAGTTAGGACTAAGATTTGGGGTTTATTTTAAGAAACAGGTAGACGACTATGAGCAAAGAAATGTTTCTAAACATTGTATATGAATTTAATTATTACAGTTTAATCTTCTCGTTATAATAAAAAAGTAAATAAAAAAATAAAGTAATAATAACAAAAAAAAAATTGTTTTTAGATTGTTTGAGAACCTTTTCTAAGGCCTACATTCTACATTCAGAAACTCCAAATTATAACCCAGTTTTTCAATTGCGATTGCAAACGCACATCATTGAATTACTCTGATATTTTTTTGGAAGCAAATATGTGACGTGAAGATTTACTTACTTATACCTTTATTAAATTCGCGGCCTTGGTTGCATTACGATGGATACATTGTCAATTTATAAATTAGTTCAAAATTTTAAGGATATGCTGTAATTATAAAAAATGTATCGAATATTTATTTATATTTTAAAAAATTAAATGTAACAGCATTACTTTATCACGTACCTGAAGCACTATAGTTCTTTGGTATTCCACATCATTCCATGAAACGCTATGTTTCTTTGCCTGACAATTAACCTGTGATCATATTAATTCATGTTTATGACCTGTTGTTTTGGTAATTCATGGTTTTTTTTAACATATGGAATATAATCTAATTAAGATTTACATTATATTTAAGGAAAAACCGTTAACACACACACGACTGTGCCCGAGCCGAGTTGAGCACGGCTGCACATTAGTTCGCGAAGCGTCAGGCATTTCCAGTCCCCTATAATATACCCTAACCAGTCATAAAGGAACTCCTAGCAATAGATTCAGTGAGAAACACCACGTGTATTTTTCATGTTGAAAATATTAAATTGGAATATATAATTTACCGATTAATTAACCAATTTCAAGATTTAATTTCCATCACACATAATATATAAATTACATAAATGTACTTGATCTTGGCATATTTATTATAATAAAATGTATCCATTATTAAATAGGGATCATTGCTTACTTTTAAAATGTTTATTTATAATAGATGACAATTTTCATATGTTTCATATACGTGTGAATATTTTCCGACAAATGAAACAAATACGTTAAACTAAAATAATATATTTAAAATCATCTATAACATACTTGAACATTTTGAAAAAGATTAACCTTACCAACATTGACCTGAAGGTTCGAATATTCAATGTTTTTTACCGCGTGCTATTAGTAAATCGTTCAACATTTCAATATTTTGTTCACTCATTAATTATTATATACATGGGCACGTACACGGCCAACGTTATCTAGAGTCCTTGTCTAGCTGGCCATCCCCTTGCACCGAAACGTTGTTATTTACAATTCGTTTGAGAATATCGAAATCACAAATTCTTTGTGTCTAAAAATGTCGTTTCTTCTAAGATCAATCCAGGTCAGATACATGATTAAACGCGTAAGACCCACTTAGAGCTTAGCTTAAAAACAAGAGAACCTTTACATCTTAACCTTTAAATACAGTGCTAAGGAATGTCCAGCCGTAGCGACGTCGGGCAACACGGAAACATTAAACACAACACGTGGTACGCCAAGGTCGAAGTCCTAAATCCCGTGGTTGAAACCACTGCGAGTAGAGATGTTGTCTTCAGAGGCGGCTTCGTAGCGAACTCCACAGCAGAACAGTTGTCGCACCGCACGAGAGACGCGAGACGCGCGCGACTCGCTGCGCGGCAGCCCGCCCGCCTCCTCATCGTCCGACTACAAAAACAAGACGGTTTAATTCACTTGCTTATGGGACTCCCAAAACTAACAAAAAACAAACAAAAAAAACTTGAAAATGAATTATTCATGCATATATGGGACAACTATTCATGGGCATGCACCTTACATCATGTTACATGTTTAAATTGCTACTGAAGCCCACAGACAACAACAAACTAAACCATTCTTGTATTTTGTTTTAGTATGCACGCAGTCTTACCATTCAAAATCATGTCAAAATTCCGTGAATATTTCTCCAATTGATCACCTAATGAACATCAGTATTAAAAATAAATATGAGTTATACATATTTATAGGCAATGTTTGTGGTAAATAAACTATTTCTCTAATAAATCAACAGTATCGTGATGCAGAACATTGCCTGTAACATTTTCCAGCGGTACTTGGCCAGATTAATTTGTCTGTTTAGGAGTCCCAGCAGAACATAGAAGTCGAATTTAAATGTGTTGTAACACGATAGTTTCGATATTGGAAGTGGACGGTGTGAATACACTTAACTTTATAAAATAACCGACGTGCGGGCTGCCACGCTTAAAATGCCTCGAATATTATGATGGTTAACGTAAAGTTATATTATCTGTATATACGTACCTTTAGAATGAAAGTGACTTAACTCAAAATTCCTGAAATTGCAGATTTTACTATAAATTTACTTAAAAAAGCCTACTCTAAAACCCCATGGTGAAAAAGAGCCCGAATTATGAGTGAGAAAGGGAAAAAGGGAAACCTCATACATCAGTCTCTTTAAATTTAAAAGACCATACATTTTTGAAAACTTTCTTCGTCATTTCCCATAAATTGCAATTTTTGTGTTAAGTCCCTTTGATTCTAAGGGTGCGATATACATATAGTCTTTGTCTTCGATATATATTGTTATTTAGTTTGCCTCTCTGTATTAAGTTTCAATTTTTTGGGCCTACTGAAGAAAATTTCTGATTTAGGAATAACTGGTGTCCTTATACAAATTTTTCATACACACTTTATTTCCTGTAGTTTTACTGTGTGTACAAAATAATTAAATAACTACCTGTACCAAAATTAATAAATAATCTATCTACTAGACTTCTAACGTTCTGTTAATAAATGAAATGAAATAAATATAATGATCACAGTTTGAAACTACTCTACTTAATGAATGCCTAACATTTTGCATTTTGAGTTTCCTTACCCAGTCAGAATGCTTTTTAGCCTGTTCAGGTGTTTGCAATTCTGTAATCTCCTCCATTATACTATCTTCCTCTTTTACTTCGGCATCCTCGTTTAGTTGTAACACAGAATGTTCAGATTTTTCTGCTTGAATTTGCGGTGGTATCGGCTGCGTCGGTGAAGGTATTGTCTTTTGCATTGCTTTAGTTGCATCGTTGTTTTTCTAGAAATTGTTAACCTTCCAATTTATATATGATTATTATTAGCATATATATTATATACAATTCAGCTCAAAATATTTCTTGCATCTTTAAACTTTTAATCTCACAGATACACTAACTTCGTAAGCATATCTAAATAAGTAACTTTAACAAATAGCAAATAGTATATTATGTAGTAGTATTAGTAGTAGTATATGTAGTATAAATTTAACAAATAGTAAATACTTTAACAAAAAACAAACAGACTTCAAATTGAAGAACGTCATTTTTTGATGTCATCTTCTATTTTTCATCCTTAGGTTTGGTTATTTTTTATACAAATTAATGTGAGACCAAACAAAAAGTAGACCCTCCCAAAAAACGGAATTTTCTAAATCAGTTAATAAATGACGGCGTTCTGAGGTAACCAACTTAAAAAAGAATAAGAGTTAACAAATATAAATTCAAAGTAATTGAGAACGTCCTCCTTTTTCAAAGTCTGTTAACAAAAAAGATACAAAGTAAAAAAGATGATATTCATCTGAAGTAAAAGGCAATTACCATTTAGAAGACCCTGTAGCCCAAATAACAGTAACATTAATGAAAAGCATTTTCGGCTGTATGGAACTAACCGTTGGATCTGTTGGTCTGAATGGAGGAATATCAGGTGACAAGTCTCGCTTTTTACTGTTTTTTTTCGAAACAGAATGCTTATGTTCCGATGACATTGCTAAAAAATAAATTATACATTCACAGATATGTATAGTACCAGCACAGGCAACATTCACTGATGGATATTATGACACAGAAAAATAATTAAAAGCATTTAAGTCACACATTTTTTGATGATGACAGAACCCAATTCAAACTATCTTGGCTGTAAAATATTGTATATATTAATCATCTGGCAGTTATTTTTAAAAGTTAATTTTTAATTAATTAATTTAATTTAAAATTTTTTTTTTACTTATCCTGATTTATTAAGTTTTAGCATAATAATAATAAGAATTCTATCGAGTACCTCTAAAACAAGCAAAAGCAAGTGAACTATTGTTGGTAAAACATGAGAAGAATTAGTTAAGTAGAATGTTTATATTCATATACGAATATAAAACTACAGATTTAACTCATCCAGTAAACTCATCCATAAATCTGGATGTTATCCAAGTAAATAAATTAAAAAATTAGATATTTTTGCGTTGAATTTTATCAAGTTTAAATTTAAGCTATTTAAAAAGGACTTCATATCTCTCACCACGTTCACTTTCTTTCAGTTCCATAGATTCCACGTCTTGATTTGTTATGCCATCTTCAGCTAAATTTTTCAACTCCTCTGCAACAGCTATTTCAAAAACAATTGATAAATAAACACGAGCTAAGGAATTTGTATTTGGTGGCGTTATAAAATTAATTTGGCAAATATTAATCTAGCTAACACAATTTCTTGTTTATCTTAATTTAAAATGGACGTTTATTAGATAATTACATGGTACAGCTGGCGCTTTCGATCGCTTGTGGTGTACATCGGATTCTTGCTGCAAGTCCGTAGGTCGGTACGGTTTGACATGACTGGCAGTTTGTTCTACCATCACTATAGCTGAGCCGTCTTTGCCAACACTAGCTTGCTTTTCTTGCTCCGACATTCTTTATAAAAACTCAAAAATCCATACGTTCTATGTTGAACTTTTATTGTCACCGAAAAATTGGTTAAGACTTTTTACAAAAGTACAAATGGCTGACACGTCACGTTTTGCAATTTTGACAGTTTTTCTTGTTTTTCCGTACTTTCTATATTCGAAAAGAGACATTATTAATAAGTATTGCTATGTATAAATACACCATAGTAAGTATTATTAATTATAATTTCCCAAAAATGCTACTTACACAATTCAGATTTTTTTATTATAAGAGATAATGTAACTACCATCGAAATAACCTTTAATTCATGTCAACATATATCTTTAAAAGTAATTAAATATTTTGGGTAAATGTGAAAAATGTAGTTTCTTGAAAATATGATTATACAAGAAGAATAAACGTATTTTGCTATTCTGTCAAGTCGTGTATCTAACAAAATGTGACTTTTCTTTTTTAGAATCAAAATTTTGGTCGTTATTACTTTCATTCTACAATCTTGGCGAGCTATTCATAACTATGCTTGGAAAAAGGAAAAGTGATGGAAAGTAAACAGTTTCCATCTAACAAAAAACTAATATCTATTAAGGAAGAAAAAATTATTAATGAGTTTAACTACAACTCTACTACAGGAGTTACTTGTTCCGCAAAAAAACTATTGTTGTTGGGTAAAACAAATCCATATTCCGTACATGTTTATTTTGTTAACTATGTCTTAATTTTTTGCGTTTCATAATATTCAGAGATAGTGCATCAAGGCCCAGGATACGATAAACCATCTCAAGACGTACTTGTCTCGATTAAACAAAAAGCGCCTCCTATCAAAACCTTGTACATTGCTGAAAAAAAACGTTTTCATTCTAAAAAGGTATGTTATTTTTAATGAAGCTTCATCTTATTAAGTTTATTAACTACAACTAGTTTAATTGCTTTACAGAGTTCAGATAGATCAAATTCAAGGCTCGCCATTGGTGATCACTCATCTTTTATCACTCGTAAGTACACTCACTTAAAACTAGATTTATTTCAGACTAAAAAATAAACTTTTTTATAATTTAATCTTTCACGACAAATGTATAATAAATTACCAATCAGGTTTCAGTACAGATAATATTAACATAAGAACCTCAATAACACATAGTACACGGCAACACGGAACTCTCTCCGCGAATGATATTAACGAAGGAAACTATTTATCGAGCAGTTCTCAAATAAAGAGTACTTGTACTTCAAAATGCTCATGTTGTCAAAGAACGTCTAAAGACGTTTGTAAAAATAATCAAACACGACGTGCAGTGAAAAAATGCTATGAGTCCGACCAGCCGCATTTAACTATGAACATTTCTAAAGTTGACCCTAACACAGAGAAAGTAAAGACCAGTCAAAAAAAAGTAGATATTGCAACATCAGTAGTCACAAATACGATTTCCAAAGACGTATTACCAACATTTTCTGCTGCTATAAATAAATTACATAGAAGAATAGATCACTTAGAGCGCAAAATTTTAAGACAAGAAATGGAATTTCGTACATTTGATCCTAATATTCCCTTGTCTTCGTCAGATGAGGAAGTAAAAGACAACGTCATGAGGACTACGTCAGGAATCGGTCGCCCTGGTTGTAGTTACATTGAACAGTACAGTCACATTCCCGAAACATCAGCATTTCAAAGATATTCTCACCAAGCATCATCTTTATCACCAAGTAAAGCCACAACTTTAAACAAGGAACATAATTCTGAACAATACGGCCGAGATTTTACAACATACGATGGTATAACTGCTCGTGGTAAGCGACAGTGCGCATCGGTGCCGTGTAAAAGAGATGATATACCGAAAGTTGCTGCTGAAAGAGTGCACAAAATACGTCATAAACTTAATCCAGTTCGTGACTACAGATTAATGGATACCGTACATTATTTGGCACAAGGTGAATTTGCTCCACGAGATGATGGCATAAAATTAACACCATCACGAGAAGCTGTACTTAGCGACATAATTTGGGAAGATGTTTGTCGTACACATTGGCCAAATACTCGGCTCGGACGTCGTGTCGCCCATTCTGAAAGATACAACGCTAGGGGTGAACTTCAGCGATTAATTGACAACCTCTTAAGAGAAAGAGTAGCGCATGTAGAGCGAAGAAAACGACGCCACTATAGAATAGTAAAGCTAAACAATCGTCATGAAAATTGCAGACCTGTTGGTAAAACGGGAGATATTATTGTAGCCAGCCATAAAAATAGATCAGAGAGTAATAAGGATTTGAACAATCAAAAAGTTACTAGTGCGGTTATGACCGACCGACGGCGAGGGGAAAAAATCTCACGGAAAAGTCACAAAAGTCATGATCGATTAATTATACCAGGCGACGTAACCACTGCACGTATGCGACCAGATTATTGTTCCCCGGGTCCAAGTTACGCGGCATATACTTCTTCCAACAGAGTACCAACTAATTGTTACCAAACGGCAACCCCCTGTAATCAGAGGAAAAATAATGCTTCTTGTTCACCGGATTGTAATAAAAAGGAGAACTTAACTAGTGGTAGTACTATTTCAGCATACAAGGCAGGCTCGAGACAACCTAGATTAGTTGTGAAAAGAGATGCTTCTCGGCGAAAAAATTTAAATAATGAGGAACCAGACCTGGAGCATTTCATACTTTTGCCAACATTAGTTGTACGTACACCATCAAACGTGAAACGACAGAAGAAATTTAATGAATTGTATCATCGCATATTGAACGTACACGTAAATGAAGGTATTTATAATGCGCTTATTTTATATATGATGACTCCGTAGTCCAGTTAGTAGTGACTGTGCCAGCCGAGCGAGGGTTCCCGGTTTCGATGCCCGGCCGGATTTAAACGTTTATGTGACAGATAAATGACATTTCTTGAGTCATGGGTGTTTGTTATGTCATATTTGCATACTTACATATCACCCTCAACGCAGGGTGTGTGTGTGAACGTTTATTTATTTATGTATTAAAGGCTCTCGGAATCTTCGTTACTCTATGTTTTGTTTTTGTTATACTGTCGTCGTATTTATGAATAGAGAAACTTCCCGAAAGACATTGTAAAATAGGTGCAATAAATGTTATTAGCAAACGTAAGTAAGTATTTACATACATATCGATTATTTATGATGTTATTTAATTAACTGTAGTAAATTATTTTCAGTTCAAGATAATCCTGTTGAGACTGCACAAATCGGTCAATCAAATTGTGTGCCCGACAAAAAAGATATTGGATTCAGTATTAACATTACTTCATCCGACACCGAAGAAGGATAAATGGAATGAAAAAATGAATATCGTTTAGCATCCCTTCGTTATTTTTTAATGCGTCTTATAATTAGATGTAAAGTTCGAATAAATGCGATTCAACAACTCTTAATGTTGTTTAAAGGTACGTATTTATTTATATATATTAAACTAACGTTTCTAGTGTAATCACACTTCTATGAAAATGCAGCAGTGGCATAGTAAATAGTTACAGACACCTAAAATAAAGTCATTAATTAATTCTAGTCCCCTAAACCTCAACAAAAATAAAAGTTAGGGATAATTTGCATTAAAGATGTATTTCTACTGGTCTATCGCTGGCCAAGAGTACTTAACACAAATTTAATTGTTTATAGTTAATTTATTGAGTACTTACTGGTGTTTTTGTTCTTTCTTGGGATGCAATAGAGTATTTTATTGTATTATTATACATATCAGAGTTTCACCAGTGCTTTTACATCCAATTTGAATCCCGGTGCCTCCACTCATAAGTCGAATCATATCCCAGAACTTGACCTAATTGTTTAACATCAATAAAAAAGCAATGATTCTCGTTGCTCAGACACAAAAACGTGAATCGATGTAAACACTGAATTTAATGGTAACGTCTGGTAATTAGAAAGGCACCTTTCTTTTGATCCCACACAGACAACTTATTAATGTGCCTGCCGGGGTTTTGTAGAATATTTTACAAAATGTTTGCCGATTCACGAACAACGTTGACGCCAAGTCTACAAATATACCTATTTAGTTATAAATGAACGCTGCTTAACACACGCATTAAAAAAAAATTAAACACTTTGCACGGGGAGTTCTATAAAAACGACTTGAAAATATCTGATAACTTTTAAGATGGTGCCAATGGAAAATCTCATCGGATGCATATATATATACATATATATAATTATTATATTTATTTTATTATTTTTACAACAAAACAAGCATATACACCACATGATGGTAAATTACCACCGGAGCCCACGGTCATCAGTAACATAGATGATAATCGTGATCCCAGAAAAATAGTTCAGATCCAAATCGGCAAGATCGCCGTACAAAATACACAATTTCAAAATCTGTATCACTGTACAATGTTTACAATCCACGAAGAGTTTAAAGTAACGTTCTGTATTGTTTGTATTTGTTGTTTGACTACATTTCTTTTAATATTCTAACTTACTTTTTATATTCTATTACAAAAACGTAAATTCACACAGGATTACTGACTTTACCCAAAAGTCATCTTCCGGTCTCAGAAACGTGGGCATTCGGCCGCTACGCTCATTTTACAGCTTCGTAGTGTATCAGCCAAGAATCAGCCAGCTGCGAGCACCATGCACTACAATCGCCAGCACGGTGCCATTGTAAATGCGTACGTCAGCTGCATCACCTGTACCTAAATAAAAGTGTTGCTGAAAAACTTCATCATACGTGACATCAAAGTACAAACTTGTTTGACCTGTTGTACACGTTGTCAATCGACAGAAGCTACGGAGCGTTATGGAAACATGTGTGAACTGTAGCTTACCTTCAGTTCACATTAGCGTACCGACTTCGCAATATATTTTAAATTGCTTGAAATTCTATCACGGTAACCGCGTCTCCTTCATCGATTTTATTTCACTAATCGATGTCATTAATACCAGCAAATTGTGTCGAAAAACTTTAACAGAGTTCATCGAATGAGGTCGTTAAAAAAGTTAGTTCATTAAGGTCGATTCATGTATTCACTACGGGTAAAACTTAAACAACGAAAAGTATCGATGCATATTTTATGAGAACCATTTTCCTTTTCGTGCGCGACGGATATAAAATCGATAAAACTACCTACCGCGGTCATTAAAATAAGTAGACCACAAAAATTTGTTGAAGACAATCATTAAAATAGCATACAGTTCGAAATTACAATCTATGGATACATATTGATAAATATATATGTCGTGGAACATATCATCAAGATGTTTATAGTTCTTGAAATACATAAATTTAAGAGTTTGACGTAATTCTCTTTTTTTTAATTATGTTATCTTAATATCGTGAAATGAAACTGATATTTCTTTACATTATTTAAATATTTTGAGCAGTATAATATAGCTTAAAACAAAAAGCGAATAATGCATCGTTGTAATAATATCATCTTGCTTGCGCCATGGAGAGTGTGAAGAAATGGGGCCATAATTCGGAAGTAATAAAGAAGAATGGACTGTACGTGCATTATAGTCTGCCTAAAGGTAAACCTATTTATATTTTCAAATAACGAATTAATTTATAGCTTATGGATGTATTTTGGTCAACCTGGCTACCTACTTAGTGAAGCAACTTGGTTTGAGCACTTGCTTTCAGTTCGTTAGGCCGGTGAAACTTTGGTACAAATGCGGTTTTTTATGTCTATGAGTGACAAATGCGCGAGAATGAGATGGACCACCTGATGGTAAATAGTCACTGCTGCCCATGGCATCGAGTAATCAAAAAGAAGCAGAGGCTCGCTTATTACTGGTAAATTCAAGGTTATGTTTGGTTGCAATTGTAAAAAGAAACATCTTAACTGCGAGGTAAATTGTATTTTGTTGACTGTTTGAATCCCACTACCTAATACTCGGGTGCCGTCTAAATGTTCCCTAAAGTTCTTAATGCATACTTGATTCATATTAAAATACTAGATTGATATATATCACCTGTATCAAGTTATTACAGCATTATGCAAACGTTTTTATCTTATTTATTCTTCATAAAATTCCTTAAAATAGTGACTACAAAGGCGAATTTAATGTCTGTCGGCATTTTCTGCCAGTTAACTTGGGCTCACCGAATTGAAAATGTGAGGTAGGGGCAGAAATAAAAATAACAATATTAAAGCGAAAACATAAAAACGTAACATTTCACATTATAAATGCTAGTACTTGTATACAGTAATTTTTTGATAAGGAACGTAGTGTAAAAATATTTAATTTAAAACTGTGGTAAACCTTGTACAACATCATTAAATAACTCATTACCATTTTACGCTAAACTTAAGGCTCTTTCGAGGGAAATATTAATTTGCTCTCTCGATCCACTACAGATAATAGATTCATAGTCACCAGTCATTAAAATAAGAATAACATTTCTAAATTTGTAACTTTACATACGTGTTTGTAATGAATTTAATTATTATTTGAAATGGAGAAGCAAAAGGTTCATTCTTTGTATGTATCAAAATAATGATTATTTAAAAAATATTTCGCTACATATCAATTTCCTAGGGGAGTATGTTTTAATTTGTGACATTCTGGACGCCGGCTTAACACTGTTTTAAAGACCCTTTATCTACATGTTTAGGCAGATGTAGAAAGCGACACCATGTAGAATGTAAAAGATACGGGTTTTAATTACCCGCACGTGACGATAAAGGTACACCGGTTGATTTATCTATTTTACATGTAGGTAATTTTAAATTATGCTGGTAAAATCGTAACTGAATACACATCTTTTCTTCGGTAATTTATTGATTGCCCAATTCAAACTCTTATCAGGTTTATTATATTATACTAGCGGCTCGCCCGGATTACGTTTGGGATAATATAATATAAACAAGATAATTCGGAAGAATGTGTCTATGAAATGGTAACAGAATTTTTCAAAAACCGTGATTCTGGAGATTCATCCATCCATCCATCAGCCTTTGGAGGTCCACTGCTGGACATAGGCCTCCCCTAACTTGCGCCACTCTGACCGGTCCTGAGCCCTCTGAATCCAGCGGATGCCCGCTGTCTTTTTCAGGTCGTCAGTCCACCTGGTCGGGGGGCGTCCTATAGTCCTTTTTCCGAGACATGGACGCCATTCCAGGACCTTTCTTCCCCAACGGTTATCGGTTCCTCGAACTATGGAGATTACCTTCCGCATATACGCAAACTCACTAAATGCGCACGCTCTCTTTATAATATTAGTATAGATTTGATACTGTCATAATGTTAAGTATTGCGGTTAATTTGACTGTAGTAAACAATAGGTTTGTTCTCCAAGATATGTGAAATCTGTCAAATCGTACTTCGCCAGCTTGGGGGACTATGGCCTTAACCCCTGTCATTGTGAGAGGAAACTCGAGCCCAATAGTAGGACAATATGGGCTGTAATAATGATGATAAAACAATAGGCTCACCAAAATCTCGCTATTACTTAAAGCTCACCACTCAATCAATTAAGTTTGATCGAAGAGCTTACACAATTACCGTATACACAATTAATTAATGGTACTTCAAACCACCGGTAATGTACCGCTGAGCAAACAACAACATTATTTTACTATTACATAAGGTTCCGTGTACTGGGTATTGGGTACTATAAGAACCAGGTCATCTAAATCTGACATAACTTCAAAATATGTATCTAATATATCGTGTTGCAAATATTGTACTAGCTCTTCTCTAGTCTAGTAGTCCAGTAGTCTATGCTTGGTTTATTGATTTTAGCTCAGATATGATCGTGACTAGTAGTGTGAACTTGCGATTAATTCTAGCAAGTAGTTCTTGGAGTTCTTCTGGGGTTTCTGAAACTATGCAAAGGTGGTTGGCATGCACAAGCTCGGTAATGATGTCGTTAGTGACCTTAGTACATTTTCAATCTATGAAGTTAGGTTAAAATACCACAATCTGTACGATAACGTATAGGGATTTCATCTGTACCTTTTTTGTAAATATGTAACTTAAAGTATAACATACAAATATTTTATTGAAACCGTACGATACGATCCCATTTTTACAAAAATACGTATTACATTTAAAACCAAAAGGTAATGTTTGTTTTATTGTAACAAATGTGGGTACACGAAAATTAGGTAACGATCAGTTTATACACATCTAAGCCTGGATTGAAAAATCCAAACACCAAACCCTAGCATCTGACTGGCCCGTTTACAGACTGCCCATTTCGCTTGCTAATATTTGCTGTAAGGCAATTTTGTATTTCGCAATTTAGATACATACAACACGAAGCCCTCTTGTTTGATATAATAATTATTACGAGGCAAAAATCCGCGATTATGAGTCGTGAACCCATAAATTTGTACTAAGTACATTTATACACGATTGATACACGGTCTGAAAAAAAATTTAAATTTAATATATATAACTATATATGATATATGTGATGTCGTCCTTTGCCGGAACCGACAATAGCGGCTCCTATATAATATATATATTTTTTACGATTCCCTCCGTATATATTTACGTATACTTACCATCAGACTACATATTTATACATATATACAGCAAATAATATAATCAAAAATATTTTATATCCTTTACAAGGAGTCGCTAAAGAAAACATAAAATTATTTTAATGTATTTTCAATTGCAAATCTTTCGCTGTGTAGTGGAACTCAGCTTATATATATGTAATATAGAGTGCGACAAATGGACAGACTGACAGGCCAATAATCCGTTTCGCTTTTTCATAATATTTACTGAAATGTCATATGAATTTTCCCTTTCCTTTTGGAAATACCAAAATTTTAATCGTGATCCTTAATTTTACATCGGAACCTCAAATAAAATATCATACGAAATTAGTCTACCACTTAATTATAATTAAAACGATTTCATTATGTGGAAATTACCTGCCGGTGATATTACTTTAGTGTTTTGGTGACATGTAAATATGTAAGGCATGAATTCTGATAATAGGGTGTTTCAGTGAAGCCATGTAAACGAGAATAGACGGAATAAATTTGCATAAAAATTTACGATAATCGCTTTCTAATGAGGCGGTTCGACATACATGTGCGAGTTACATAAATCGTTTCAATGGGACATTGCTAATACCCACTTTTCTCAAAGGTTTTAACCGTTGAAATGTTTTCAACTTTTACACATTGTGTAATATTAATAACTATTTGTTTATTTCGAACAATATGAACAAACATGTAGTGAGGCGTGGGTTTGATGTCCGTGCAACTTGTAGATTCCGTTCCCTGTCGGTCGGTCGATCGGTACACGTACAAAGTTAATGAACTTCATGTTCTTCCCTCAATATTTTATGACTCGGAGACCATCGTTGATAATGGAAGTTGACATAGATATTTATCTGACGGCGGGATGGTCCGATAAAGGCTATAATTTAGAATTTTTCTCTGCTTGTACATCAGTTTAATACAGTTTTTTTTGTCCGGTTCCCTTTTGATCCTCTTGACCAAAGCTTTTTTGAGGCTAGTACGCAACACTGGCCGAGTTCATATGTTTTAACATCAAAAAGTAGGCGATTCCGTGGTTGTATATTATTTTTTATGTATGTACAGTTTCGTTTCTTATGAACCGATTATGATGTTTCTTTTTTAGTGTATACGGGACAGTTTGAAGTCAGTTATCTTTAAATATTGTGAGGATCTGATGATAGGTTCTGATGATAAAGAGTGGAACTTCTTAACAGATAGCTTTAATTGCGCCATGTTTATATATGTATGTACTACCATAACTTCAATTGAAAAATGCAATTCCTCAACGGATTACAGTAATCCAACCGTGTTTTCAGTTGTTTGCTTTTGATATCGGATACATTGCAAATCCACAATAGAAGTGTTTCCATCTGGAAATCATCATCACATAATGTTGAACTGATGACGAAACAGCAACAGCACTCATTAGTGATAAGAACTTAGGGGATAACATTAAGTGTAGTAACAGAAACTACTTACTTCGTATTTTGAGCAGAGGCAGCGCTTATAATCAACTTTGCTCATCCTGTTACATTTTGTTATACTTAATACGTACGCATATTTACACCGAGAAATAAAAAAAAGCGAAAAATAAATACTTCAAATAAAATATTATATGCGCTATATAAATATTTGAAGTTAGTGCCAATCCTGAAGCACAAAAATATTTAACTATTTAAATACCTTAAGTATTAATATAATACTGATATAATGTAATGTGGGTTACATTTTTGCTTTTTAAACTTAGTATTAAAATACTTTTTTAAGCATATCTATGACTATTAAACAATTTTATCTGTGGTACAAGGTCAGTGCTTACTGCCTACTGCCTAGTGTCGTATATTTCAAAGAATAAAAAAGTTTAGTCCGATTACACACTAACTTTAAGGTCAAGAGTAGCCGCGATAGTCGGTCGTAACGCAAACCTGCTGTTAACGCATAAATCCTGTAATCTAGGCACCAGTTATCTACATGGAACACAGGGTGATTGATAGTTAAATAAAAAATATGTTTACTTAATTTTCATCTCTAATTAACAAAAGATATTTTTGCAACACGGGAAGTCAAACATTGACTTATAATAAGGAAAAAAGAGTAAAGGAAATTGGGGATATCATTGGGATATTTTTGAAAAATCACAGAGGACCGTGACTCGAAATAAATATCTATCAAACACATGTCTGGCTGCGCTGGGAATGACACTTGGATCTTTTGCTTGACAGGTAATGCTAGTAACAACAAGGACACAGCTATACTCTATACATGTGCACACACGGTGACATGCCATTCATTTTAACGTTGGTACTATGAGTAATTCTATTCCAATCCTACCATTAGGAAAATTATTTCAGGTAATACTGTGTTCCCTTTTAAAAGATGTCGGAACTACCGGCAATTATGAAGGGGTTTTTTGTTTTAATGCTTATACCCACTTAATACGTTAATTTGCTACTTCTATATTAATAAAAATATATACAGTTCAGGCTTCTTATATTATTGACCCGGACTGACATACTACGAACAACAATTCTACTTTAACAACATACTACGAACAACAATTCTAGTCAATTTAACAACATACTACGAACAACAATTCTAGTCAATTTAACAACATACTACGAACAACAATTCTAGTCAATTTAACAACGTACTACGAACAACAATTCTAGTCAATTTAACAACATACTACGAACAACAATTCTAGTCAATTTAACAACATACTACGAACGACAATTCTAGTCAATTTAACAACGTACTACGAACAACAATTCAACTGTATTTAAGTATTTTGATTTTTTTTTATTGAATCCAAAGATTCCTTAAAAATGCAAATTGAACACTCTGTACTTAATCTCTTAATCGGTAGTCTAACGATCGGATAACTAAGATAGGAACGCCTGCGAGCTGGAACCTATGACCGCTTACTCTGACGTTAGCTCCGTAACGTAACGTGACACTTCAATGTTCATTTGTACTCGTTTCGTGTCGTTGTGCTATATTAATCGCATAAGGTCATAACGTATTAATATCTTATGTAAATTAATGTTTCGTCAACATACATACGACAGCATCGACCTTGAAGCTTATTGACCTGTGACTCGTAAGTGTTACTAATGCAACCCTTATGGCAATGACGTAATTATAATATTTAGCCGTATTTATTTCTCAAATAGTTTAACCGCGACATTGTTTAACCGCGTGATAAAATAACCTAAACTGACGTGACTGCTATTTTACTATTTGAGAAATAAATAGACGTGCCAATCAAAACGGATTGTTTTGCACACAAAATAATAGAATAATTCATAGTGCTTTTCATTCAATAAACACAAAAAGGCAATTGTAATGCTCTTGGGAATTGCGTACCTTCACTATTATGTTATGTTCGAGAAAGTTAAGTTTTAAAACTCATTTAACTCTAAATAAATATCTTTCGATAATGATATTAAAGATGTTATGTTTAATCAAAATCGTGAACTTTATCAACTTACATCTCATCTCATAAGAGACCCATTAGAAGGTCAATAAAACTTCATCTGATTTCTCTTCGTAGCGGTTTAGACGGCCCTTAAAAATTTAAAGAAAAATATGTACTAAATTCTCATCTACTTAAGCTTCATAACAGTTTCATAGATTATTATCGAAAGGAAAATGAATATTCAGTATTAGTGCTTAGCTATTGACCTAAATACAACACTTCGACTTTGTCGTAGGACGAAGTTTCTAGACAATTATGTCCAGCCGAATATCGGTTATTGATTTTCAATAATCTGAACAAACTGACAACTGACAACCGTACATGTTGAACAGGCTATAATTATATCCTATGTTACAGGCATGGTGTATTATTTTACCTATCCATGTATATTTTCTTAGTATCAGGATGTATGAAAATTATCGATGCACTCTTAGTCCTACAATATGTGTTGTAAGAACTCGACTGAGTAGCATTAGGCGCGTTCAGCTGTTGGACGGATCGCTACGTCGGATGGCATTAATCTAATTGTTGTTTGTTAGCAGCCTTCAACTATTTAAGGAAATTCCGGCGGCATATGATCTGACACTCGGGATAACCTAATGGTACCTCTTGCAAAAATCCACATAGAAACTACTGTACTGTCCAGGCTTCCCCAGTTATAGTTACAATAAGTCGCTAATAGATTATCAAATAAAAACAAAACAACAATGGCTGTCATCCAAGTCCAATTGCATCTGACGTTGTTAAAGTTCCTTGATGTGCGCAAGCACTATACTAGTAGGCCCCATTTAGCTTAACAAAGGCTAGCTATGAGGGCTTTTGTTTGTTTAAGTCTAGAATTATTTACAAATTTTGTCCAAATACAATGCCTAAGCTTGGCGAAATAAAGCAGGCTGTATTGGCTTTGTAACTTCTTTGTAAAGTTTGACTTTGGCTTTGTAAAGTCTTGAAGTACTATAACTAATAACATGATATGTACTTATAGGTGTGACCGAGTAAAGTAGTGGCTAGAGGGAGCTAGAGGGTGTCGGCTACAGCCGCCTGCCATCTCTATCGTCTGCAAGCGGCGCTGATCGTCTAATTTAATTACGTCAGTCAAATCGGATAGGAGCTTCCCCACTTTGAGGCTTTCTCTGAGCAATATGTATTTGGGGAGCCAAAATACTTCTTTGATTGAACATTAACGTCTTGCAATCCTCACTTAAACAGAGTTTTGCTATCTAAATTAATTCGTATATTGGGTCGATACTGGCAGTGGTCTCCTCGCTGCAGTTGCGTCAGTGGGCACGCGAAGGGGCGACACGCAGGCTGGAGCGCATGATTCTGATGGGTCAGGGGGGTCGTCTGCTAGCTGCCGCTGACGCCGTACCGCTCTCGCGTCGGCTGCAGGATCTCGTCAGAAAGTGCAGCGCGTTGCACACTGCTGTGGAGCGAGGATCACTCATGGAATTACAGGTATAACTATGGTGTTACGCATAAAATCAATGTGTTATATACAACAATAACATAATCAGGTTGTTGCAAAAATATTAGAAATCAAAGAATCGGTAGCTTCGATGCAAGATTTACTCCGTGACTCAGTAGGCAAAGTTAAAAACAGTCAAGAAATGTACTTAGGATTTCTTGTAATATAAAGTTACAATAGGTATTTCTCTAAAAACATAGATGAACCTGTAGGGCATAAATACTAGTCGTACTACATACCCAGTGAGGTGTGCAGGATTTGTTTCCCGACTTAGGTAAACTTCTGTGCGACTATGTAAGTCAATAAAATAAATAACAGCCAATAAATCACAGGCTATTCTCCTAGTTCCAGGAGTTGTATATATGATCATATATTTTTTTCTTCATGTACATAACAACCAGATACTATGCAATATAGAGCTTGGGTCTCTTTCCAAATGAAACTCAATTAACACTATAAGTGTATAAAAATGTAAACGATATAAAAATTTAATTACATCTACTGGTACTGTTACGTAAATTGTAGGAGCTGCTGAAACCCGACTGCCATCGAAAGAAGTACGTGACCTGCTTGGACGAAGCCGGTGTGGGTTTGCTGCACAAAGCAATCTACTATAGCTACCTAGACATCGCCGAGTGGCTCGTCCAAAACTTCCCGCATCTCGTCCATCTGAGAGACTCGGTAAGTATTCTCTAATTAGACCCCCCGCCCACGATATGGAAATATGGGGTACTCCAATACTGATGTACACAGGTGTGCAAGGCGCTCCATCCACCTTTGAGCCCAAGCCAACCTCCGCTGCTCATGGTGCACTCTGCTAAAAAACGGAAGAGGCTATGGCGAAACGTCCTTCTAGTTGAAGATCGCTGGACTTGTGTACCTCTCCGCTAAATTCCGACGGCACCCGCACAATAGTAGGGTATTTTTCCTGTCTAGCTACCACCGTACCTTACCATCCGCCTAAAACCGACTATGGAATGATTTATCAATATCGGTCGGCAACACATCGTTGATGCCTTTGATGTTATTGCTATCTATAGGTGATGGTGACCACTTACCATCAGGTGCCTAGTCTCCTCGTTTGTCGACTTAACGTTACATACGTCATAGTAAACCGATGAGTGAGTACACTCAAATATATGCAGCCGTGAGGAAAAATAAACTAGTAGGCACAGACTCAAAAGTATTTTTTTATTTCTAAGGACTTTTTATGTCAATAATGGACATACAGGCGGATTCGTCAACTGATGGTAAGTGGTAACCGCTGTTAATGCACGATCGCAACATCAAGAGTTGCCGCCGGACTAGATGGAAGAGACGAACTCGCTTGTAACTGAATATAATAGAACACATTGTAGGCAACACTGGCCTCTTAGTACTGGCCTCATACTGTTGCATATAATCAACTTAAATAGGTTTTAATTAGGTAAATGTAGAACTGGTGATGGTCCTTATCCGGGCAATCCACCTACTGAAAATCTACTGAAGACGTTGAACTCTTATAACGATGCACTTGTCTCATATGGGTAACATTGATACAGGAAGGTCGCACTGCCCTCCATTACACCGCAGCGTGCAAGGAGGAGGCCACAGCGGCCGAACTGTTGGAACGGGCGGGGGCGAAGCGCGACGCGCGGGACGGTGCGGGCCGCTTGCTCGCGCACTACCGCGCGGCGCGCATTCCACTCACGCTGCCCGACGTCGCCGCCGCCATGCCCGCCCGCCCTAACGCGACAGGTAAGTGTGTTTGTTATAAAAAGTTTCAACTGGACAAATTTAATTTGAAACAAAACACACTGAAAACATACTTTCTTCTCGGTTTGGAGATTCATAAGAATAAATTAAGAAGTTTTTCGGTAATAACAAACTTTTTATCGAATGAAATAATAACGTAAATAAATATGTTACAAATGGATTTTCTGTGTAAAAATAAATATTAAATAAAACTTAAAAAAATATTTTAAATTGCCATTTGAAATAAAGAACTTTACTTAAATATTAATATTTTTTTTTTATTAATATGGTGACAGAATTTAAAAATATGATTGCAAGTATAATATACTTAAAAATAAAAACTTAAAAACTAATTAAACAAAATTTCTAACAGCTTTAATTCTGAATCCGTGACAAACGTTAAAAAAGAACCTAAAAAGATTCCTAAAAGTTTCGATTAGAATGCGAAATAAGAAATAATAAAAAAACAAGTATATAAATTAATTTGTACAAAAAGATTATTAATTAAGTGTTCAAATTTATTTTATTAAAAGTTTTAGGTACATTCACATGTGTACAGATTAGTGAGGTTAACTAAGAAATTATGGTAACATTCTCAATTATTTCGCACACTAATCAATACATTCATGAGAAAGGTTTGGATAAATGGAATAAATCAGAAAAAATTACAAAACACTACATACAATTTTGGCCGTATTGGGGCGGCCTAGAATACCTTCCCCAATCCCATGCTGGCATAACAGGATGTCGTAAGAGGCGACAGAAGGCAGCCTGTTTGGTTGTAGGGCTTCGCGTAAGGATTATACCATCAGTATTATTATGTCATCAATATTATTACTGGTACTAATTATCTTTCCGTGAAGCCTGCCTGTCTAGCTACCACCCTCCCGCTTGAGTCTGCCGCCAAACGACTCGTCGTGTTCCGGCTGGGGGCCTCAAGAGCCAGTACTTTCTTTCTTACCTTCTTCTAATTTCCTGGCCGACAACGTATTAGTGATGCCTTTGGTGTTACTAATATCCATGGGCAACAGTGACCGCTTACCATCAGGTGGCTCGTCTGCTTGTTTGTCGGCTATTACATTAAAAAAAAAAACCAAACGAGTGTAAACGATCTTGTTTTCAAAGCACAGCGACAGCAAGTAATCACATGTGCATAGATTAATAAAATTATTAATGTGAAAGGCCATGGACCTGTGTCCATCGTTAAGGTCAACCTCTCCCATTCTACTGCTGCAAAACAGTGTCGTCTAATCCCTTCAATAGAAAGTCACTCACTATGACCACTCAGTGTCACTGACCTCCCTACGTCGTTACTACTACTCCTACTGTTTATCGGATAAATTCAATTCAAAGTAATGCTCTGTAATAAATTATTCAAACAATTCGACCCCGTAGCCCAGTTGGTAGTGACCCTGCCTGCCGAGCGTGGGGTCCCGGGTTCGATTCCCGGCCGGGGCAGATATTTATGTGACAGGTAAATGTTTGTTCTCGGGTCATGGGTGTTTGTGATGTGATAATTGTGTATGTCCATGCCACACCACAACACAGGGAATCCTAGTGCGGGGGTGTGAGTGTGTAAACGTTATTTATTTATTAAAAAAAAAATCAATATTCATGAAAATCGTATCATTATCACGGTTGAATATATTATAAAATATTTTATTACATATAGAATATTAATTAATACACCACTACGGATTTTAAATTACTTGTAAGTCACGTTCTTTAACCTAATCAAAAAGTACAGAAAAACATTACACACAAGTAATAAACGATGACCGAATTTAGTTAACCAGTTATTTTTGATAACCTGTTACCTGAATTCTTTGTTATTTTTTTTCATCATCGATTCGACAATCGATTTTTTAATAACGCGATTATAATAAATGAACGTAATAATACAAAAAATTTTCTTAAAGGGTAAACTGACAGTCTTAACAAACAGTAAACTACATCCTCTATACATATTATTATACATTGTTTTATATTATTATACATTATTTTAACTTTGATTTATATTTCAAAACTGTCGAATTAAATCGATTCACCGTGCAGTATGACGTATGACTAACGGATGTGTTACAATAATCCTGTACAACTTTTCGGTGCACGTTGGTTATGAATATTTACGTTTTTATTTCATGAGCTTCGTTCAAGACTCCTTTATGTTACTGTTCAATGTATCGATGCTATCAAGGATCTTATCGTGATACTACTATATGTTCTATAGCACCGCGGTTCGGTCATTCCGTAGAAAACAGTGGCGTGTAGATAAAGGCTTGGTTTTAGGTGGGGCTGTTATTGCGTGGTCATGAATATTTATTTTTATGGCAGCCTTCTACGTCGAAGTGATGCCCCACCCGTTATTATGTCCTAATTTACTTATCTAGTATGATGCTTTCATTATCATGTTGGTAATCTAACGTTCTATGGTAATACTGTTCCTATACAAGTTTTTAAAAAACAGACATATTAGAAACTTATCACCCCGGAACCTACAACTTTTGAACTTTATTTATTTATTTAAACTTTATTATACCTAATACAATATGCTATGGTATTATACCTAATACAATATTGAACTTCAAAGTACTTATTATGTTTAACTTCAAAAACAGATACTTTTTTTATTACGATAGTCAAAAAATTAGCAGAAAGTTAACGTAATAGGAAGTGATCAATGCGCCGTCGCCCATAGACGTACACATGATCAGTGGGGTCTTACAAAAAATGTGTGTGTCACTTTCCGTTTATTGCTATATGCAGGTCCACAATATTTAAAATGCGACTTCTACCTCTCTCGCGTTTAAATAAATTTTAAGAATCTAAAAATGTTTTTATTGTAACGCTATAATTTATTTAATCTACGTGATTTATCGATGATTGAAATAGCTTAAACGATGGAGGCGATACTTATCGTACGAATACATATCGCTCAGAAGTGTTTTGGAAAGTTGCCGATATGCTAATGTCTGTAACGACTTGCAGTAAACACGCGAACTTGTTGCTCCTTCGCACGTTCCAAAGTTTTCAACGTCTTGCAAAATACCACGACAGTTGTTGCAATTTAAACAATATTAAATAATGTCAATTCCGTTATTAAAGTCCATGATCACCCAGCAGACGCCAGACAGCCTGATGGTAAGTGGTCGCCGCCCATTCACATGCGTAACATTAAGGGCACCTGACGCGTTGCCGGAAAAGCGAAGCACTGTATTCGAGTTTTCACAAGCCTCTAAATTTTTCAGTTACATATCTAATTAATTCAGTATTCAAAATATTTTGTTTCGGTGAAAGAAAACTGAAAACTGAAAGATTTCCATAATATTCTCAAGGGGTGTAAAATTTGTCAATCAGTACTTTGCTAATGCGGTGTACTTTAGCTTCTTCTTACTACCACATTGTGAAGCAAGACCCGAGCCCAGTTATGGCGCTGCTACGTTATGTATGTTAAATTACATTAGTGTTTTATTATAGAACCTTAAATTAGGTTGTATTGAACAGCGATCTTTAACAACAAATGCCATACAAAACAATTTCAAAATTTGACATCTGTAACTCAATTGGTAGCGCGCTGCTTGTCAAAAAGTTTCCTGTCCGAAGCATACATTTATTTGATCTGACTAGGTTTCCTTCATCCTGCCATAAATATTACCCACAACGCAAAATTTCCAAGTGTAGAAATGAAGGAGCTTTTATTTTTTTAATGTCGTACCTAATGACGTCAACCATATTTTCATATATCTAACCCCTAAATGTAGAACAATAATCAGCCAATCAGAAATGAATCGACCCGACTGTCAATACAGTGCTAATGGATGTAATATGTAGCAGTAACACCGCATCGACGACCACTATCGATCGGCTGTGTAGCGTTCCATTAAACATTTACCGCTGTCTAGTCTGTAGCTTCTCTACCTGAATAATATACAATACGACCTTGATATGTACTGATAACTCCAATGGAATCGACTGACCTGTCAAATCAAGTGTCAAGTCCTTCAATAATTTATTATGTACATTCCCAGACACGGCCACCCAAATTTTTGGTTAAAAAACTAAAGAGATAAAAAGAAGAAAAGAAAAATTATGCTGATTATTGGTGGTACATATAGTTATACATTTGAGGTTTGTTTTTATTTTATTTATGTTTTGGTACATAAAATTTGTTCTGGCTAACATTGTTTCAATACATAAATGTCAAACATAGCGGGTTATGAATATAGAATTTGTCAATGATAACATCGCCATTTATCGGATCCTCATTATTATAAACTATGTTCTCAACATAACAAATACATTTATTGCAATAACAAACACAAAATGGTTTGAATTTCTTCCAGCTTGTTATAACGGCGTTGACCAAGCATGAGTACCCGCAACACAGTTTAATGTTTATAGTCTATAATAAGTGAAAAATCATATCTTGTTTCATTTTAAAATTGATAGTCTTTAAATTTCAATCGATAACTAAGTTTCCTTGATCGCAATAAACCTGCAAGCTTATGATTAAACGACAATAGCTAATTAAAAACATGTTGGACTCGTTCTGGTGATGTAAATCAACTATTTATTATTTTAAACACATATCAAGCCGAGAATCAGGTCAATGAAGGTTGAACATTGACATCATAAATAAAAAATATTATTACAAAAACTGCAGGGGAGCCAAAAATAAAAATTTCTTGTATTAGAAAATGTATTAATTAATCTCTCGGTAGAAAATTTAGTACAATCAGTGAGTACCTGTTCGGGCCGAAATTTTGACATATGCTTAATGGTATTTATTAAAAGTATATTTAGTATTGAAGCATTCAGAACATTTAGCGTTGAATTTAGCGTTCAAACATTCATTATGAAATTAATCATATTATTAATAGAAAATTGATTCTTTTTCACTTCCCTTTGTTGTGTGTATGTGTGTGTGTGTGTTTTTGTTATTTTTATTATTTAATGTCATTGAGAATAATTTTACCCAATTACGACTACCATTGGCAAAAATCTTAAACTATTGTTGATTTATCATCATCCGATGGGGTTTACATTGTGTATCTCCAGATTTTATTACCAAATCTTCGCTGTATTTATGTTCAACTCATCGAATTGTTGAGAAAATCTTAGGAAACCTTTTCTTAATTTCGGTTAATAAAACAATATCTCATAAATTCAATTAACAATAACGGTCAATGATCATTTGGTTTATATTATAATTTATTACGGTACTTCTAATGGTAATCACATTTATCTAAATATTTATCATTTAGAGAATGTCCACATAACTTTAATATAATATTTCTTCATTTAAATGCTAAAAATAAAGGGCAACTATGGTGAAGTTATTATTTTGCCTTTAAGTTAAAAAAAATCATACTTTAAATTACAATTTGTTTTTTTTTCCAGCATTTGTATTCCTACGAAGATGATTAATTTTGCCTTCGTTTTACTTTTCTTTTTCGATTTGAAAACATCATTTTTAATTCACTAAAGACATAAATATTTTGGGTAGCCCTGAGTTGCCGATAACCTTCAACAACAACAACAAAACCCTCCTCATTCACATAATGACCCCCAAAACTTGAATAGATCCCCACGTTTTGTTGGAAACGGCAGTAATTAATTGACACAAAATCAATACAATCATCTTCATTAGCTGGGAATATCATCATGATGTCGTCAACCGAAAATAAACAAACATACAAGTACATAATTTCACTAATGTATGTACGTTTACATAAAGTACATTTACGAGTAGGCATACAATCCACATGATGGTAACGAGGTAAAACCACAAAAACTACTCAAGAACACCAGCCTAGGTTAAAACTCGATAATGTACGATCCTCCTTCTCTTAAGTCTTCTAATATTGGTCTATGATTCAGACTTTCATTAATATGAAATAATTAGACAAACAAACCGCTAGTCCTACATTATACATTAACATACTTCTAATGAAAATAAACCAAGCCGCCTTACACGGTACAGTACCATAGTGGCGACCCATCTGCACACGCTGGACTAAATTATCCCAAGGCCTGCTTCATACTAAAATCGTTGAACTTACCGCAAACAGTTATTTCCAATTGCCTAGAGCAAATGATTGCGGTAAAGAGCAGGGATTCCCCCCTTTGCCTCCCATACGACGTCACCTACGCATACGACCTAGACGTAATAACCATTAGTGGCTCGTTGTTTCAAAAGACAGCCATGGCCAGCTTATTGTCGCTTCAGCTTGTTAACTTACAGTCTAGCTTTCTGACTACAATTGTTACACATCACTTAATTTTCAGATTCAGCAGACATCATTTAATTTACCGTAGCACTAAAGTTTACAGAATCCCCCTTATCCTCCGCCTCTTCAAACTTATTATTGGTTTAATTGTAGTCATATCAATAGGTTATTTACTCACATCTTGCAGTATGTACTTCGTGCGCATTTAAACGTACCTAATATTCTGTCCATTTGCTAATGACATTGAACATATCGGTAAGATATAGAAACCTTCTCTCACCTTCATCTAGGTCATACAATGATTTATTAAGGATAGTGCCTTTCACATACATATGGAATAGAACCCGATGTACAGGTTCCCACACCGCTCCCTTGGACTGAAACCTTGAACTTTAGAATCGATTGCATTTCTAGGAATAACACCCTCGATAGCACTTATACTTATCTCTCATTCAAGCTTCATTGTAGGACTGTTACATTAACTGAACTCTAATTCAAACGAATTAGAGTTCAAAGGGAATTAGGTATACTAAATTTTTTATATTTAGTAACTCACTTCGTGTTAAGTGGTTACTGCATCCCATGGACATCTGTATCCAACTTTTAATATACTCAATAAAAATCTCTACCACCACGCATAAGTACCTACCACCGGGATGAAACTGGGTAATACAGTGTCCAGCGAACTCCAACAGGAGGAACTGTTCACATAGCCTCGTTTATCGTTCCGTTGTTGTCCGTCGTTGGCAGGACAGAAAACTAAAAGATAAAAGGATTCACTTCCATAAATATTTTCTATTGCCCATGCCTCCCACGAAACAAGTTGACTTTATGTGGAAGTGGGAACGCTTATAAATTATCTAAGCAGCAAGATAAGAATAATCACTACTGTATCGCGCAGGCTTGGTGATAAAGCGACACAACATCCGGATATGGTGCCACGAATGTGATATGGGGCGGCTGCAGCGCGTCGTGTGGGAGGGGCACGGCGCGCGCCTGCTCAGTGAAGTGTCCAGCCAGCCGGTCGTCAAGAAATTTTTGGAGGCTGTGCCTTATTTAATGGTAAGTATAAAGAAGTACTTCATAAAAAATCCGTAAATCTGATGAAAATCTTATCTTATGGGATATGTAAATCTGTCTATGTCTCAGTTTCTCTTAGTCGACTTTTTTTCAAATCTACGGGACAAATAGAGTAAACATTAGGAATAGATATAAAGATTAGTGACCCAATGTTGGACAATTAACTAACTCTGATTTTGGGGGTTAACTTCAGATAATAAACAGTGTCGTTTGGGGCAAATCAATTCAGAGTCCTTGAAGAACTATCCCGGTTGTGTACCCATAACGCAGCGCTCGACGCGTGTTTCGACGGACTTCACTTAAGTCATGCGATACTCACTTCTTGAAGTTATTCACTATACTAATTTGGTATGAATTAAATAAGATTGTTTTTGACTGACACTGAAGGCCATTGCTAACTCCGTTTTCAAATCTTTGTTATCGACTTGTGTTTTCGGCCAACCACGGCGCTTTTTCTTTAAATCAAAATTTCCATCAGGTACAGAAACGTTAGAAGTAGAAACGCACTGTTCGTTACCGGTGAATGGTCCAAATATATCATTCATTCTTCGAGATGTAATGCTTTTTAACTTTTCCACTATCGTGAACGGTACAATATGAGGGCAAAATCAAATGACACAAAAAATAAATGAATGATTGTATTAATAATTATGTAATCTATCTGTATAAATAATAATCAATTGCCGCATATTAATTCGACTTTTTGACTACTAAGTGTTCACATAGATAACAAATGCAATCTTATAATAATTATAAGTAATACTCACTTGACGAAGTGTGCAGAATTTTTTTAGAACTATTCAGTATTTTAAGCTACTCTGTACTGTATGTATTTCTTCTGTAAAATAATATAACTTTTTCATTTGATACTGTTAAGTAATAATATTCTTTTAATGTTACACTAAGTATTTATGCAGAAATTGTACTATTGTAAGACAAATTTCAACACGTTGTTATGTACATTTTACGTGTGTTATAAACAATAAACATTTTATCTGCTACTTATAAATGCTTTGATACTGTGACACGAGCAATAAAATTCAGTCTGACAATAATAATTATTATTATAATATATCGAGTATTTTAATTACAGAACACAATCCGTGATATACACAATGCCGTGATTCAGAACGATTTGGAAGGGCTCATGAAACTGACAGCGGACCCGGTACCACCCCAGGCTTTGTCAAGTAGAGATGTCAATAACATGACAGTTATGCATAAGGTAAAACTATGGGATCAAACATATTACACACTACATAGAACACAATATTTAGTTCATAAAAATAAATGTAAAGTGTAAATAAAATAAATACCACATTTGTAACTGTAACGCAAACATTTTATTAAATTTTTTCTCCATAATTCTTCATACATGTAGAAAAAAATTATCTTTTTATGTCAATAGCACAAATCAATACCATGATGATGATGGTAAATGAGTACTGTCTCCTATAGACATTCGTCAACCAAAGGCATCACAGATGCTCCGCCGGCAAAAAAAGGCAGCGGAGAATCCACTTAACATTGTTTACTAACCGAAATTAGTATTAAAAATTAAATATGAGTATTTTTCAAAAGTGTACAGCTTTTCTGGACGAAGGTACACTTTATAAAATGTAAAAAGTGCAAAGAGTAATGTTAATAAAATGTGAATAAAAGTACAAAAGTCCATAAACAAATTTGCAATTATTAAGGTTTTACGTCAGCATTATTTATGTTAAATTATATTCGTATTATATACATATTTATACACCGAAGTAAGTTATGCTTACAGTTTCATGCGCTCCGAATAAAAAAATACTATAAAACTTGTGGGTTCATCGGACAGTATGACGATACCGATACTCTCATTCTAATGTTATTGCACGTAACAAATTTGCATTTAATAATATTCCCGATATACTGTCTAAATAAAGAAAATTTTGATTGAATTACATTGAAATATATTTTCAATCATATTGTGCAAGGTAATCATTTCGCAAATAAACGTGACGCTGATATTTTGACAATTTTTTATTTATCCTTTGTTGTAACAAACCTTAAAAACAAAGAAAACTGCGAGCGACCTCAAAACCTGGTGTTGTTCTTCACTAGTCAACTCAGATGCCGATAAGATTCGGTAGGTGCATATTAATCCTGATGTGTTCTTGAGAAATTTAAATTCACATTTAATAAATAGTCTGCTAAAAGAAGATTATACAACAGTTGTGGAACCTTCTGTATATTTTTCAGGCAGCTGGTCTTGGTCATGGAGGTATAATGAAATACATAATCGAAAGGTATCCTCAGGGCATAAATGATGTCGATAACGACGGTCGTACACCTCTGCACTACGCTGCTACATTTAAAGACGAACAACACACTTATAACACGCTCGTGGCTGCTGGTGCTGATGAAAGTGTAGTCGATAATGTATGTGGTATATTAAAAACTGCACCTTTTAACATGATACGTCCAAGTCACAATTTACAAACAAACCAAGAACTATGAAAAGTTCAAAAACAAATTGAAATTCTCAAAAGCCAGTGTCTAAACTATGTATAAGTCATAACAACCGTGTGGCAAATATCAATGTAATCATCCGTAATATGCCAATTATTTCATATTTATTTTGTTCTTTACGTAAAGAGGAAATAATAATAGTTTAATAAAATAATTTTATCCAACATATTTCAGAAAAACAGAACGCCAGGCTATTACATTACAAGGTCCCAAGAAATCGACAAAACTATTTTTCACACTCTACCCGATGCCCCTCGCACACCCTCTAGTGTTTATCCATCTTCGTGGGACTGGAAAATACTAGGTTCGGACTTTACAGCTGATTTAAATAAAAAATCGCGAAAGAAAAATCTAAAAGCTTCAAATGAAAACATCTCGTCTAAGAAAACCACAACAGACACAGTATCAGAAACTTTAGAAAATCAAGCAACTGCAATGAAAGGTAGTAGCACACATGAATTAATAAGTGATTTACCAGAATTGGATGATACAGAGAAAACACAAATAGAAAATACTAATAATAAGGAAATTCACGAAAGTGAGGTGAGGGCTGCATGATATTTTATGGAATGTTGTTATGGTTGTTTTGCATTGCTTTTTGATAAACATTTGCATGAATATTTACTTTATGTATTTTAGGATAATCAAAATACAATCGATAATGATGTCCATGAAGCAAAGGAGAAAGAGGAGTCGGTTTGTGAAAATGTAGAAACTACACAAACCACTACAGCAGAAGATGCTGATGGCAATGAAATTAAAGACGAAAATGAAATGCAAAATAAAAATGTAGATAAATCTACGAAAGTTGGAAATGAGGCTGAAATAAATCAGAAAGATACTGACAAGAATATTCAAATTCAATCAGAAGAAGAAACTGCCTCCGAACAAAAAGTTCAAAATCAGCCACATACTAGTGATGTTGGTAACGAAGATGAAGTAGAGAAACCTGAAGAAAATCATGAACAAAATAAGAAAAGGGACACTGGCAAAGTTACAGAAAATGGTAATGAACTAAATGTTACGGAATCACAACAGCAAATAGAAACAAATGGTAAAAATGAAATAAATGATAATAAAAATAGAGAAGATGAAAGTGGACAAGCGTTACATAAATCTGAAAAGGATGAGATAACTAATGAAAATATAGAAGAAACTACTGTCAACAATAATAGCAATACTGATTTAAAAGAGGATTCAAAAGAAGAAGATGAAAAAGAAACGGAAACAAAGGATGGCGAAGGTAATTACAATAGCGATCACAATGAAGATGATGATGACGTACAAGTACAGAAAGATTGTCATTCTGAATACAGTGATGATCATGATACAGATAATCTAGGTATAGCTGAAAATTGCACCTCCACGAGAGGTGATACAAACATTGCCTCTGGTCATATACGTGAAACTATTAAATCTTAGTAAATGATATGTAGCTAATATATTATAAAGGGTCCCTAACGAGTTCAATATCTTTAATTCTTTTGCAAATAAAGGAAATCCCAACCTTGGCCGTAACAATCATGAAAGTCTTATAGAAGGTATTATTAGTGGAGAAGCTGAACAGGATTCACAAGATGCAAGTATGAATCATAGAGGAGAAACAGTTGAAGGAGATTTATTAATTGTAGTAAGTATAATTTGTAACGTCCGTTTATGCAGCTTATGAAGGTAATACATAATTTACTCAATTAGTATTTTGTGATGTTTGTTAGTTATACACTAACGCCATCATTGTCGCACAGTAATATTCACAAACACCTTGTAACACAAATCTCGTGGGTTGATTTGCCAGCTTCTTAGGTATATGTTGAAAAAAATTAGCCCGCAAATGCCTTCCACTATTTAGTTTGGTTTTGAAGTATTACTTACTTTTTATATTAAATCGGACAGGATAATGAAATAGATCCAGAAGTTACGGAATTAATTAATACTGCAAACATGGAAATGCTAGCTACATTAGTTCTTAACGGTGAAGGCTCCAGATTAATTGGGCGACATACCCAGAATGCAGAATTACAGGCATTTCTTGACAACGTGCCCACATACATGGTATTAAAAGAATATTTCTACAGCCCATGATTTCTATCGTTATTTGAATAATATAACAATTACAATGCATTTTTATTTCAGCAAAAAATAAATAAAGTACATTTAGCGGCAAAAGAAGGAAACATCAGAGATCTTCAAGCTGCTTTAGACAGAAGGAAATTCGTCATAGCTCGAGATCCTGTATCACCAAATGGTGCTACGCCTTTACACGTGGCTACCGTGTTTGGAAAGACCAATATCATAAAATATCTAGGGGGAAGGTTAATTTAGCATAAATTCACGTTTAATCATGTACTTTGAGAATAATACAAATATATTTAAATCTAATATTTATATATTTTATTAGGTTTCCTGAAACTCTATCTGCAGTTGATTTCGAAGGCAGAACAGCATTACATTATGGTGCTGTATTACCTGACAATGGCCATTATTATAATTTGTTACAACAGCTCGGAGCTAACTCAAAAGATTTAGACGACGTAAGGAAATTATTTAACAAAAATACATTATACTACTTTTTATAATTTTAATAAAAATATATCTATAAATTTTAGAATGGAATATCAGCCGAAGATTATTATAAAAATTCATCGTTGCTTCCTTTTAATCAACTGTTGGTGGATTTTGGTATTAGTGAAGAAGCAGCTAAAAATATGCTGTCAGATAAAGGTATGTACATAATGCTTTTACATATTCAAATTTAAATTAAAATTTAACATTATTACAATATTAGTGTGGACAGTACCCAGGGATCGTGTTTCGTCTCGCCGTATTTTGGATACACCTGAAGCATTAGATACTCTGGAGCGCTGCTACCGCCTTCTAGCATCCGCCAGGCCTTCGCGAACTCCATTATCAGCTTCGTCTAATAAAGCCACTCCTCCACTCGTTTTAGGAAGATTCCTTAAACAACCAGTATTTGAAATGATAAAGCATAGGATAACAAAATTAGATCATGATTTATTTGATGTTATATGGCCAGCTGTAAAAAAATTACCTGACAATAGAAATTTAATCCAAACAGTTGAAGAAGACTTTCCAGGTGGAGTAACTGCTCCTGATTTTTATGTCTATGAAGTATTTGCAGAGTTTATGTTGCCAGTCGTTAAGGATTTGCATAATATTAATGTTAATTTTGAATTACCCGCACATCCAATGTCAGATTTCCTGACAAATTCCACGATAACATCCATTACAACTTCTGATCCATTAATCGAACTAAATATCGATCCCAACAATGAATTCGTATTATCAGGGGCCATAGAATGCTCAAGAAATTTAAGCGGTTTCGAATTCCCACTCAATCTAAAAATTGGAAAATTAGAAAATATCGAAAGAATTTTGACTACCATCTTAATGCAGGAGAACTTTGCAAAAATAATAGAACAAATAAACCCAGAATCAGATCAGAAAGGTGGCTCATACTACACGCTGAATGAAGTTTTAGAAAAACCATCCGAAATTTGTGCTGCATTAGCATCATCTGGCTTATTAATAGCTTTATGCGATAGAGATGAAATCGATGATTGCACACGCCTCCACGGTAAACACTGGCCCTATGGCCGGGGAGTATATGTAAGCGATGACAAAACTTTAGCAATATGGATAAATGTTCAAGATCATTTACGAGTATTGATTTCTACACCCACTGACTCACCAGGAGAAATAGGACTACCGTTTAGCAAATTAACCTACATTATGTCATATCTTCACGCAAAGCTCGATTTTGTTTGGGATGTAAATCTTGGTCATTTATCCAGTAGGCCTACATTCTTAGGCGCTGGACTACGTTTTAACCTGATAATAAATTTTCCGGGTTTATCAAAAGACCCTGATAATATGAAACATTTATGCGCAATGAGAGGACTACAATACCGAGAAACATTAAGTACAAATATCGCACGAGTCAGCAACTATCAGTGCTTAAATATGACTGAAACAAATTGTTTTAATGATTACGCAACTGCGGTATCCAACCTGCTACATCTTGAAAAGGATTTATCAATGCAAAACTCTGCACATATAGCAGCAATGCTTACAAACATATTTAAGAGAAAACGCAGCAGTCTTGCTGACTTGGATAGTTCAGCAGAAGAAATACCTGGAAAACACTAGTAATTTGCATATAACATATTTGTATTCATATAAAAACCACATCATTTTATTGTTTGTTAATTATTTGTATGGAGATTTTACATAGGATCACTTGCATTCAATACTGTAGTATCAAATGTTGGAAAGACTTTCGTTGTGTTGGAAGATAAATAAAATTTGAAATTGCTACAATTCAACTGAAAAACATTAGGTCAGTACTAAATTATGTTTATCCGTGTCGTACGCTAAGTTGTTCGCGTGTTCGTGTGAATTCTTCATCGGAGTGACGTGTTTGCAAAGGTTCACGCTTGTACACGAAACAGTTTTAAAATATGTAAAGCTTTTGCATTTTAGCGCACGTACACCGCTAGCAAATTTTGTCTTTCCAACATTAGATCGCTTTTTGAAATGAAATGTGACTAACTTCTAAAGTTCGAAATGTTTACAGGATGAAACATAACACATTTTTGGGGTACCGTACATCCGATAACAAAAATGGAACCATTATAGAGCATTCACGTGGTATGTCTGTCCGTTAGACATACTCGATACTTCAGAATAGTAACAAAGTAGTACATAAAATCAGATGTAATTTGGTACCCATATAAAATTTAGTGATCCAATGATGAACTTATACTTCGTAATCTAAATAAGAGAATAAAAAACCCTTTTTCAAATGCATGGGCCATTTCCAATAAAATAACTAATGAAAATTATTGTAAGCATATATGTATTTTATATAATACTTTAGACTTTATATAATAGTGGTGTAACTTCGGACATTTGCTAGATATGTCCCAAAAAAAATAATTTTTCAATCATGTTGCCCGACTTCTTAAGGTTAAACATACAATTATCCAGGTTACATAATAATGCTCTATACGGATCAGATTATTTCTACAACCTAGGATTGAGACTGCTAACTCAATTTACCATGCATATATTAAAATATTATTTACCCGTTAAATAAAATCGATAATCGAGTTCCATGTTTCATATTTAACATTCTACAGTCGATCAACAGCAGGTGTACATTTCAAGGTACCAACACATATGTTAGATCACTCGCACTCAGCCGTGTCGAAGGCCGTCAGACTGAATAATTGATCGCTTTCAGACCTGAACAACGCTGCGAATGGCCATATGGACATTCCTGCCTTTCACACGGAAGAAGGCAGATATCTTGCTAAGTGTAAGTTATAATTACAGTTTACAAACATTACAAAATGGATTCTAGGAGAGTGGATGCTTACACAAACTCTGTCTTTGTAGCGCTCGGCGATCCTTTGATTAAAGGTCTGACCGAAGTGGCAAACGTCAAGCCTAAGGACCCTATTGCCTTCCTTGCAAGTTTCCTGCATAATTTTCCTGATCAAGAAAAACCTCGTTTGGGAACCCAGGTATTTCCTTTAATTTCTAACATCTTCATTTTAGCACATCTATAGAAACTAATAGTAATAAACGTTTACACAATAAATAAACGTTTACACACTCACACCCCGGCACTAGGATTCCCTGTGTTGCGGGTGGCATGGACATACACAATTATTACTATTGACACATTCACTATTCCCATCACAAACACCCATGACCCGAGAACAAACATTTACCTGTCACATAAATATCTGCCCCGACCGGGAATCGAACCCCGGACGCCACTCTCGGCAAGCAGGATCACTACCAACTGGGCTACGGGGTCGTCAAGGTCGTCAGTAGTAATAGGTTTTCTAACAATATTTGAAATTATATTAGCACAACTGGATCGGTTCTATTTATTTTTATTTTGAAAATGATTTTAAATTTTGTAATGTAAGAAAAACTGTCTGCGAGTTATTGTTAAGGCCTACTAATGAGTAATTTGTGTTATCAGTGATGACTTATGAAATCGAGACGTTGCATTTTATTGTTTTGCATGTTCGGAAGGCTCACTCACCGTAAGTTAGGTGTCTTGCTATAAGAGAAAATTCGTAAAAAATGTCACTGACATAAGTGGCAATGGGCAGACTACATCTTTTGAAGGATTTACAGCAATGTGGAAGAAAAATCTTTGATTAGCCAAAAAGTTGTCTATAAACACTTAGCAGCATAAATGCCCCCAGCCATGGGCACTTCTAACAAAAATAAAACAGTGGGAATCCACTGGATTCAGATCTATAAAATAAAATTTGATGTTAGATACGTTGATTATGAACTGTTGTCTATATATATGTTGTATATATAACTGCGCTATTTGCTTAATATCCGGTGAAGGGCAACCCCGATTAAATATTAATGATTTCGCAATAAAATAAAATAAAAAACATGGGTATAAATGTTTTCATATAGGAAACTAACACACTAATCACAGAAGAAGCACCTGAAGCTGAAAATGAACAGCTCCCTGCAAAAGACTCCAAGAGTCTCCAAAGCGAGCGTCCCATACGCAGCGCTGCCCGCACAGCCACACGCCCCCACCGCCCCATAGACATTATCACCGTAGATCCTCAAACAGAAACTAGCCCAGATGGACCAGAAGCTGCTTTCAGCAGTAGCAATAGAGTGAGTTCACCTTCCTACATTGTACAGTTCTAAAGTCTGTGAGTACAGGAAGCCCTTCATGCAAAACTCTGTTTACTTTTTTTTAAAACATTCGAGGAGTCTTTATCTAAGCAAATAAGTTATTCACCTAAAGAAAGCTCCTGGGTGAAAGAGTCCTTACAATAGTGACTTAAATTCTATCATCGCGGACATTTACTCAAAAGCTGATTAAGTTCATGTCCTGTCCACAACATTACTAAAATATAAATCTGTGTTCTTCATAAAATCTAACTAGTTCTAGTAACTACTCGAATATCCCATGGTAATCTGACTGTTATAAAATGACGCGGCGAACAGTCACATAATGACGCAAATCAACTAGCCACAAAATTTTAATCATGATGCAATTAATTGCATTTGTAAGAATCAAATTGATCACATTATTTTATCGTACAGGACGAGCACGGTCAATCCATGCTCCACTTCGCTGCAGCTCGGCCGCACACCAATAACGCCCTGTTTCAACTTCTTCAAGAATCGGATGTCAGTCTTGGTTACAGAGACGAGTTATATCGAACCGCCCGAGACGTCTCCATTCAAGCTAACCTGCCGGATAACACCGTGGAGATCGACAAATGGGTACTCCATTTAGCTGCACGAGGTAGCATTTTTTTGTAAAAGTACCAAATAAATCAAAATTAAAAAATCCTACACCTTAATCAATTACTAACAGATACATTGGAAAGCTTATATTTTAAGCGCGGCTAGTTTTAGGAGTATTTTATCTTGTTTGTTTCAAGCTGTTATAAGAGCACGTATTTATTTGTTAGTTTTTAGTAAGCCGAAACGCGCTAAAAATATCTAAAGTAACCATAGAGTCCTTAACCTCACATTCCTCAATTTTAGCACGAGAAAACGCGCAAATCCTTTTTCGCCTAAGACGATCCCTTAACCAAATTTGTAACGATTGATTCTGCCTAAGAAACGAAGGGTCCCAGATATGATTCCCAGCCTTGGCGTTTCTGTGACAAATAACTATTCGGCTCCTAATTTTCGGGTTTAATAAATTCTTGTGTCTATACCTGACACAGGCAAAATGAATATAGTTATGAGTACCTAAATATTTAATGAAAAAAATAATACTTACTTAATGGTAAAACATGACCTCTTTTACTTTTAGGTAAAACTGACAAGATCATGGAACTACTGCTACAAGGTTATGACCACATATTGGATGTGGTAGACGAGAACGGCACGCCAATAATGGAAGTGGTTTCGGAGCGCGGTGACAGCGAAATGAGCAATTTGCTCGCGTCAATTCCTGCCTTTGAGGTGGTATTTCTATACTTGCAAACAGTAGTATTTTTAGGACAACATTGTAGTATTTTATAATAAACCTCAACTATTTTAGCTGCAAAAGCGAATATGTCAAACGACCAAACTTTTCAAAATGTACCTACAGTTAATGTATGACCAAAGGTCGTAGGATATCGTTTGTTATACACTTTACGCTCACTGTGGGGATGCTTTCCTCGTGTTACGATTGGGGTGAACATAGCCACATTCCATAGAAAACTCAAAAATATACTTGCGACTTCACTTCAAACATCCTACTGCGTCACCATTGGGCTCCTATTATCTGCTACCTGATGAAACGAAGAGTCACTTGTAAACTATTCTTCAAAACTGAAACTCACAAGGGACAAAACATTCGGCAATCTGTTTTAGAAAATTGTAATAACCAGGCAAATAAACAAGGCCCAGCGATGTCCAAAAAATAGGAACCTATAAAATTTAAAGCACCTAATTGTAATTTCATGGAATCTAATTATTTTCTACCGAATCCGTGTTTCAGGAATCTAGAGAATCACTCCACGGAGCTATTAGGCGTGGAGACTTAGTTGCGGTCCAAGAATTAATGGCCGCAGAAGGTGGCAAGACTCTCGCTTGCGGACAGAACACTTACGGCAGGACTTCCCTCCACATCGCAGTACTGGTAGAACATGAGGACATTGTCGCTTATTTAGCAGAAACCTTTCCAGAACTTCTGAAGATAGGTGATAATGTAAGTTTTCTTATGAATGTTTCCTCGCCAAGGGAGTTCAAATAGACTTACTCTTCCCCGAACCGCGTTTTTAGTATTCACTTAAGTGAAATAATATGAAATTTATGCCTAAACACGTCTCTCCTCTCTCCGACCGATATAATGGTACAGTATCTTAGTTTTCTTTTCTACTGGAAATGTAGATGAGTAATGTTAAGCTTAAGTAACGGAACAATCTCTATTTAGTAGTTCTATCATACACATCCGTCACTTCGCAGTTTTGTGCACATCAGAAGGAAAAACTTCCTTGCGAGAGAAATATACCTATTCAAAGGTAACAATTTTCTTTCAGCTGGAACGTTCACCGCTACACTACGCGATGGGAGTAGATAAAATAGAATCATTAAGTCGTATTCTAATACGAGCGGGGGCTAAAAGAGTATTAAAAGATCTCAAAGGTCGACAGCCTACTTACTACTTCATGAATAAATCCGATATATTACGATTGCAGGAAGAAGAATCTGTAAATTAATGTCGATTAGAGAAAGACAATTCTCCGCTATGAAATGCACATAAGTTCCGATTTCATTTTCCTTACTGAATGGTTTTATTGGCATTTCATATTTTTGGCATTTTATAACACAACTATAACTAATCTATAAATTTAATTAAGTCTAATATTTCAAATTATACAATAATATATAAACAGGCAGGCAACGACCATCTTGGAAACATTTTTTGCGATGATGAAAATAGTCCAATTAATTAATTCTCAAAAAGTGTTCCAAAAACCAAAGCAAGCTCACCAATCACATCATTTCATTGATTGCAATTTCCTGTAACAAGCTATAGAGGTAATTTTCTTAAGATAGGTAACATAGATGATAGTGTCACGTTTCACAATATTATTAATCACTGTTTGCTTCTGAATAAGAGTAGTAATGTTTAAATATAATTTTTTTAAATATTATTACACATTTTTGTACATAATTTTGTACTCGTAGGGACCCTTTAAACGAACCTTCAGCATTTATATGTATTTAAGGAGATTATTAAGTAAAATAAAGTCGTATTAATTACAAATTTGTTTTATTTCGTTTAAAGTTAATCATATCGTATCTAATTTTACTAGTAGTACTAGATACTAGACCTAGATAAAAATTAGATTATCACAATATTACTATATTGGTACAAGACGTTCGAAAAATTTAAAATTTATAAAAAAAAATTTACAACAGTGTGACGAAGATAGAACCACAATAACACATTGTCTAGATAAGAAAAGATTATATTAAAATAAGATGCACATCGAGCAAGATACTCAGGGAGGAGATTGCCAGGGAATAGGATTAACATACATTTGAGATACAGAGCCGCGCATACCTGTCAAAGAAAGATACAAATAAGCTTACAGCTGTTATATAAAACATCAGTAAATGCCAGAAAACAAAAATAAATAGTATAAGTAAGTTATATTATTACAATAATCGCATATGTCGACACGCTGCAAATATCCACCCGTTCGTCGTAAACATTTCTTGAATACGTCATTTGTTATGGGTACCGCAAACGATTAAAATAGCTTGTTTGCCTCCATGTTCCCGTCCAATTATAAGGTACAAGAATGACTTCAAGTCAAGCATGAATAGTTTTATTCTAAGTGCTAGCTTAACCAACCAAAACTACATTGACACTTACCATCAGGAGTGATTGTAAATTAAAACCAAATACGCCAAGATAAGTAAGTACAAATGACAAGAGAACACGTTAAATCGTTGGTCTAGGATGATATCGTTGGATGTTGTTATAAAGCCATGTCGAAGGCTTCCCAACTTTGAATATATTATCATCCTAAAAGTCTCCGAATAACATGGACATGACATAAGGGCAAATAAAAAGACTGAATAATGAAATTATAACGAGATTGTTTGTACCGTTTTGCTAGGAAACCCTAACATTAATACTCTTAACTCACTGAGCTCTCCCTGATTGAGCGGCACGGGCAGCGGCTTGTTCTTGCTGGTGCGCAGCCAGTCGCGGTACGCGCGCTCGCCTTGCACGCGCCGCTTCTCCGCTTCTATCGCCGCTCGCGCTACGCGTCGCTCCGCGCTCGTTTTCATAACTACACGAACACTCAAACAAATTACTGACAACACAGCACGTTTTTATCGTTTGTTATGAATGTGAAAATCGTCCCTCGAATCGAAGGTGCCCCCTTCTGCAGCAAGGTCACAGCTCATACAAATATTATCCTTCATTACACATTAAGAAAGTACAAAATACACAATATCGTAAGAAATTATTTAACGTTAATTCAAAAGACCGTCTTCTCTGATAGCAATCTTTTCGACAAAATCTTTGGTCAAAAAAGAGTATAAAAAATTTGAACTATATAAATAAGTAAATAAATACAAAACCTGCAATATAACATATTTACAAGAAAAATCAAAAACAATTATGTAGATTGTAGGTAATAAAAATATGCCAATTTACCCGAGCAGAACCTGACAAGTGTCAGTTTACGTAACTTGTTCTCGTAAGTAGATATTTAAAAGATGCAAAAACTTAAGCATCTATTATTAGTGGGCAGGAAATGCCAAAAGTAGACTGCTACCACCGTGAGTGATTTTTAATATATCGCTCCTTCAGAATTAAAGTGACTTAACTCAAAATTCCTGAAATTCCAGATTTTACTATAAATTTATTTAAAAAAACCTACTCTAAAACCCCATGGTGAAAAAGGGCCCGAATTATGAGTGAGAAAGGGCAAAAGGGAAAACCTCATACATCAGTCTCTTTAAATTCGCTCAAGACCATACATTTTTGAAAACTTTATTCGTCATATCCCGTACTTTGGAACACGGGTCATTACTTTTGCGGCACCTAGTATATAAAAATTACCAAATCGTTCTGTGGAATAACTGTGAGTACTACTAGTTATATAAAGCAGAAAGCAGCAGAGAGCCATAATGAATATCAGCGATCCCTATACACTGAAACCCCGTCGACACCCTGTGAACATACTGCGTTTTAAGGATCTATGAATCAACGACTTTACTCCAGATACATTAATATATTTTATTTAATCCCAATAAATATATTTTTCAGAGTCCTACTTTATGTCAAATCAAAACTATACCTAGTCTTTCACAAAAATTGGTTTCATCGCTTTCTTGTCCGTCGGCAACGCGTCTTTGACATCACTAGTGTTCTCGTAGATATGCTTAGGCCACGAATATCTATCAATATTTAATCTGTGTGCTCGTTTATTATCTATTCACATAAGCTTATTAGCTAAATTATTATTATAAATTAAAAGTTCCGTTTTATAATATTTAGCTAATATTACCATATTAGTTAAATCATAAATACACGTAAATCACCTTTCATTTCCTCCTCTTTTCTCTTAACCCACTCAGCCAGCCTCTCCGCCTTCTCGCCTTCGCGTCGGTTCCTCTCCTGCTCCACGCGTTCGGTATCTCTGTAACGCCTCATGATCTCTTCAGCGCGTCGCCGCTCAGTCTGTGTCCTCTTACGCTCGAGCCAGCGCCGAAAGGACTCTTCGCGTTGTTCCGGAGTAGTGGACGGCACTTCCTGCCTCTTCAATTTCTCTAGCCTTGCTTTCTCGCGTTTCTAATAAACATTTATTGATCATTATCAAATTTTAAGTATGTTATAATATAGGTTTTGCAATAACTAATCGCCTTACTTTCAAAATGAAACTAAATTATCGAATTCAGTTTTACAGGATCGAGTACATACCTCTTGTTCTTTTCTCTCCAGCCATTGCTTATAAGCCTCTTGCCGTCGTTTTTCATTACGTTCCCGCTCTTCCTTAGCCGTTGTAGTGGTGGAAACAGAGGTAACGGAGAGCCTGAAAGTGTCTGGTCCGTCTTCTCGATATGTTTTGTCACAACGTGGGGTTTCTTCCTCCACATTTAGACTTAAGTGGTCTTGATCGACTAAACGACAGGATTTCCTTTTCACGCTACTAGAAGAAGTGCTGGATATGCGCCCTGTTAGATACGGAGTAGAATTACTCCTGTATGAGCTGTGCGGATGCGGTGTCACTTCACCGACGCAAGACGATTCAGTTTGCAATGAAGTCGCCGAGTGAGATGCCTCCACCGTCTCGATATAAATAGCTGGATTTACATATCGCGTCTTACTTTTCCTGGATGCCTGGGATTCGGAGTCGCTATAGTACTGAATATTTTCACCAGTACCATCAAAAACGTGATTCGATTTTTTCAAGTTCAAATCAAACGGCTTATTCCGAGCGCTATCGCCCAAATAGCCTTTTTCAATATCGCTCGCCATTAAAAACAAGATTTTTGTATTTCAAAAATAAAATTCATACCTAAAATACAAAGAAAGAAGTTTTTTAAATACGTATTTCATTGTTTTACACTGAAGTATTGAAAAATAAAATATATATTTGTAAGACATCTTACCTCAAAATAATGTTTCTGTCAAAAATATTTTTTGTTCAAAAAATATTGTCACGTCTTTTTGCCTTTTACATCAACTCTTAATAGAGGAGCGTATAGAGGTTAATTTGGGAAAAAAATCCGCAAAATTAAATTGAAGCTATTTGTATACTTATCGCTTATAACACTCTTCTGAATTAAATTTAATGTTAGGTACTTGATGAAATCTGTTTTAATGTTTATAATAAAATAAAATGAAAGGATAACGAGAAAACATCTGTGGTTATGTACAGACTGCCTTTCAAGTAGATAATCTGAAAATCCCCGACAAACGATAAAGGCAGTTCAGATCCATACTTCAAGATCAAGTAGTACGAGTGATAATCTCCAGCAGCAAGACGACACCTTCAAGGGAAGGAATGCGAAAGATTTTTTTTTTACATAAAATAAGTTAATGCGTCAAGCATTAACAATCCCACCTGATGGTAAATGGTGATGAAGTCTAAGATGGTGAACGCACTAACTTACAAATAGCCTATTCACTCTCCTCTTGAAGACACCCACATCGTAAGCAGCCGGGAACACCGACGCGGGCAAGTTATTCCAATCCTTTGCAGTGCGCATGATGAATGAAGACGCAAACCGCGTCGTCCGTACAGGTGGTACGTTCACTGCGTAATTTTATTTTAAATTTACAAGTTTAAATTTACTGGCACTTAAACTTGCGTATGCGGTATGAAATTAAAAAATGCAGTAGGTATGAATGTTTTGCAAAATATAGCGTTTGGTTAAAATCCATTCTTACTTAAATGTTTAGGTATAGTTATATATGTAATACTTTTTAAGTAGGTATTGCCAGACGAAAAGTTACGCACGAACGAACGAAAAGCAACAGGCACATTATTAAAGGCAATATTATAAAGGCATATTCCCTGTAACGATTGGCCAGAAGATAACAAAAAGTCCATGGAGACTTCGAAGGTAATAATTCAGTATACATCAAAGAGTACAATGATATACAACTATATTTATACATAGATCAACAAAATCACAGAGAAAGAAAATTAAGTTATAGACGAATGTATTACAAATTCACTAGTTTTTTATAAGTCTACTGACTACTAGTAGAATAGGTAATTCAGTGAATAACATTTTTAGCCAATTTCAAAAAATGAGAGGCGTTCTCAATTCGTTTATATTTTTTTTGTTTGTTAGAATTTTTTTGGTTGAGGGTTGCTCAACTTGAAGTCTGTTTTTTTACATCTACTTGTTATTGTATGTACAAGACCACTTTACATACACTGATAATATTATTAACACTCGTACACAGATAATCGAACGTACGTATGCCTTTTACTTATCGCAATATGCAATCGTTAGACGCCTGTGATGTCAGAAACAAAACATAAAAAGACATATTTTCGGCCTGGATGGCAAGAACAGCATTATGGACGCATGCAATGGACTTTAATCGTATTCATTTATTCATTTACTCACAGACAACAAACTAAAAGGAATATTATAAAAGTGCTACATATTGATCTGATATGAACACGTAAACGATACCAACCATATTTTGTCGTTTTTTCGTTGCCTGTGGGGTATGCAGGCACTAAAAACTAACATCGACTCTCAGTAAAACCTAATCCAAAGTTCATTATTCATTTGGATAATTAAAGAAAACAAAAAACCACATTCATACAAATTTATTATCGAATTGGTTATATTTCAATAAACATCGGGCAGTCAGCTATTCGACAAAATGATCGGTAGGTAGCTGGTAATTATCAAACCACTCGTGTAGTTTAAATCGTGAGGCACTTTTTTTATCTAAGATAAAAGCTATAAAATGAGTTTGCAATTCATCACAATTCTTCTACTCTTCTGAAAAATACTTCAGTTTACGAGGAAACCTCGTCAGGGCACCTTTGAAATATTCTATTAGAGCCTATAATGCTCAATTATTCAAAGTTACGCAATAAATTAGAAATATTGTACCTTTGTCGCCTTTCGGGCACGAGGTAAATACAATATGCGCTTAAACTATTATCTGAAAAGGTATCAGTTTACAAATTACTGAACGTAACAAAAAATACTTCATCATGCTGTAGCTTCGTAGCAAGTCAACCAATTCATATCAAAGTCTACTTTTAAACTTAACATACTCCATACTAAGATACATAACTTAAATTTTAATTGGAATAATTGTGTCATAAAATTCAATTTTGTTGTTAATGGATGACTAACATCTATTACAGCACCCAGTCTCTAGTTATAATACAACAAAAATCCAAAGTCGTCAACTCGCTACAATAGCACAGTGTGATAGAGAACTACCAAATTTTTTACTCACTAGATAAAACTTTATAGTGATTAAAACCGTAAGATCTAATGGCTACTAGTTGTAATTTACAAGATTGATTTTAACAGAGCTACAGTGCGAAGCGAAGCGAGCGAATTGATAAGATTGTACATTATTACAAGAGACTGAAATGGAGTGTTCCTATTGATAAATTATGAAATAAATTCAAATAGGATTCTGTAGTTTTAAGAAAATATGTACAGATTATATTAAGTATCTAGTGAATAAAAAACAAGATGAGACAGCTTCAATAATACCCTTAATTCACAAGTAAACTTGTGTAGCTAAGACACTAATTGAGATTTGGTTTGGACCTAGTATAATGAATCTGCGTTAGAGGATCTGGGTTTCTTAATCTTTTCCAGGTTTTTGATGACAATGTCGTGAAGAGAACAATAGCGATTGCGAATTTCGCACATCACTAGCCACAGTGAAAGATATTCCTTCTCATCAAGCTCCTGTAAAAAAAATCATAAACAAATATTTACATAATTTCATTTCCTTACTACATAAGCCCAAATATTCTATTGAATAACATTATGATTATTATATTGTTTACTCAATGCAATCAGATCAGGGGTGGGTCACTCCTATGAGTGCTTAAACATAAACAATATTTGCACCTATAGAATGTGAATCCAGCGAAATGCATAATAGACTCAATAAAAGATACAGACCTTCACTGCTCTTCTGTAATCATCAATGTGTGGATACTTTGCAACTTTCGACACAATTTTTGCTCTAGAAATAAAATATCGTGAGATTTGATCAAAGAAAGCTGCTGCCTCTGATTCCACAGACTGGATCTCAGCAAGTGTGTCCTCTTGTATTGACACACCAAAATTGTTCCCATCTTCAATTTTAGGAATCATAAATGATATCCACATTTTCAACTGAAAATGGCAAGTGAAAAATTTTGTTACTAATAATAAATATTAATAATAATTTGACATTTTCATAAACAGGAAACCATTAAGTTATATTTCTCTTTTTTTTCAATCACCAGAAAACCTAAATTGGACCGGAATTTCATTACTTTTATTCTTATGAAAAAATTAGTTATAGGCCAGGGGTCAGCTACCTGCTGCTCGTGAGCCACATGCGGCTCTTTGAAAGTGAAGCTGTGGCTCTTTAGTTCCATATGCAAATATTACTTATGTTATTAAAAAAAACATTTAAAAATCGTTCTGAATCAATTAATGAGGATTGGGCACCATTTCTATTTCTCAAATATATATTGATGCATGGAATAGTCTTCCAGATTGCTACAGTGAGGTGAAAAAGTTGGCATTTAGAGTGCCATATATATGTATATTATCTAATTTGTTGTGAAAAAACACTACTTATATATGAATAAATAGATATTTTTCTTATGAATAAATAGATTAGTTTTTTTTTTATCAAAAAACTTATTTATACAAATACTATTGTTGGCTAGAAAATTTTTTGTGGCTCTTTAAAAACTTTGAAATTTTGTAAATTGGAATTTTTAACTCTTCCGACTCAAAAGATTGCCGATCCCTATTATAGGCTAATAACTTTATATGTATTATAGATATACATAAATTTATATGTACATATTACATGTTAACTTTAACCCATATTAAAAGATTACCTAGCTTTATGACCTCATTTCAATGGACGTAAAACAAAAGGATACTTCATTGTTATGAACCACTGATTCAATAACAAAAATAACACCTTATGATTACAAACACAACTCATTTTGAGTTAAACAATCAAAAAGATATGATCATTGAGAGATGTATCAAAAATGTACATTAATGATTATGAATCCTTTGTATCCTAGTTACCCTAATAATAATGCCATATGCATCATAAAAGAAACAATGCAGTATGTATGCAAACTGTATGTTTTAAACTGGTCTATATTTAAAAATGTACTTGTGATATATGTTTCTAGAAGATTTAGTATTACACATTTTTGCAACAGCTGCAGTTTCTTTTTGACAGCAACATCCATTGTAATGCTTATAAGATACTAGTCCTAGAAAATATCTTTTGTGCTGATTGGTAAAAATTTTCACTGTATTATTTCCAAGTGCAAGAGAATAGTAATAATTATTGTGAAGTGGAATACATCCAATATCAGAAGACATGATGAATTATATTGTAAACTATCTGTTTGCACTATACTAACAAAATAATAGATGCTAATATTACATATATTTAATTTTGAATAATCTTACCAGATTGGAATCCTCAACTAGTTCTCTAATGTGTGGCTTAACAAGATGAATAAGATCACAAAGACGTTTGTTACATGGCACCGTTCCATTGGGGAGAGAGTACACCCTTGTTCCTTCAATAGTTGTGTTGCTAGAGACCTCTGAAGAATCAACCCTAGGACGCTTGGAGTTGGGTTCATTCACGGATGATGCTGGTGGAGGCACTGGAATGTTTAGATCCTAAAAATAATAAATACTATTATCATATCAAACAATAAGAAAACGGCAAAATTCATAGCTTGGATTCATTCATTGATCCAACTTCTTTGTAGTATCATGATTAATTTCAATTACATTTAAAAATATGATATGGTTGAATGTAAAAAAATGTGGTATTGAATAATAATCTTAAAATAAACAATTGTCCATAAAAGCATTACTTACCTGATGAACGTCTGATAAATCCCGACTTTGAAAGTTTGATATTTCCAACAGTTCGTTTAACTTGACTATTTTCTCTGGAAATCCTTTTATAATTAGGTGTTCAGCTTTCTGCTTGAGAGAGTCTTTGTATTCCTGGACCTGCAAAAACAGGACAACATAATCGATTACCTACTACAATTTTCCAAACCCACCGCGCATCAAGCAACCACGACATTTTCGACACCCCATGGTCGCAGAGTTGAGGTTATGTTGATTTTTCTGCGAAACACGGGCAGTTTCCAGGAAATTATAAACCCGTAACAGAGCACGAACTACCATATTTGTTATATACACAATTTATGGTCACATATAGACGTAATTACTCTAAATATAGCTGAGATCACACTCTAGTCAATTGGCTGTAATATTACAATCTAAACGTATAAAACTGGAATAAAAAGGAACACTTTTACCTTTTTTGCAACGTCTGTCATTGTTGTAGAGTATAACTTAAAAAAGTAGGCCAAATTAAATATTTTATTTATAATAACTACGACGAAAAAGCACAAATTTACACACTTCAATAATTCAGTCCGATTCAATTTAACAATCCTGTTGTATGCCTTGAATGAATGAGCTGGATTTGAACTTGATCAACCTGATATGATGCGTTCACTAAAGTTACAAATTTAAAATTTATAGTTTATAATTTAAACTACATTAGTACAGAAATAAATATATAATAACATTGAATGTTTAGATATATTTTTTTCTTCATCACTTTATCATATTATTAATAATAGTTACAAATTTTCATTGTTTACTTTCTAATTTTTTTTCTTTTATTAAATGACATTTTATTAATCACCTGATAAAAATATTTTCTTTCATTTTGAATAAATGTATTTATTATTAATTATATTAATCAGAACTTAAATTAAAATATAAGTTATATAACTTCCGAGGCGAAATGTTTCTGAATGCAGTTTTTTTAAACTATTGCTAGTAGCAAAAAAGCATCTTAATCTATATATTATATTATGTATCTGTGCATCGATTGTAAGGTATGTTAGGATTTAAATTAACATTGTAGTATACATTTAAATATGAATCGGAATAGGTAAAACACTACCTGTTCCACATTGGCATTATATTTAAAAATACCTAGTCCTATTCCAAATTTGAGATTTGGTCGAAAAAAATCAAAAACACACATCGATGCGGTTACTGGTTTAAAACAATGAGAAATTCTAGAAAATATTTGATGTTATTAAATATTAATCCCTAAATGACATAAGCCATAGTTCTTAGTAAACTTACAATTACAACTTATTATCTTAAATCTTAAGGTTGAATATAATGTGAATCGTGTTTTGGACAAATTTTAACTACTTTACTTTGTGCTACTTTTAGATGTTGCTAGCAAAACTAATAATTAGACTTGTGTAGATCGCGAATGAACTAAGTCGTTAGAGCGCTCTAATAGATGAACTACGTGAATTAGCTCCTAGATCCCTCGCTTCTTAATTTGTTAATTCATTCTATAAGACCAATATGTAAACTGTATTGTTTATTATTTTTAAGACATTAATAATTAAAAATAATCCATTGTAAATACAT